>OX383308.1:2400000-3000000 GCA_947523025.1 Dryobota labecula | reverse complement strand
CCATTCTCGGTTCCCGGAATAGCTAACTCAATCTAAAATTTGCTGTTGCACAGACTGTTGAACGAAAGTCTAGGAACATAACTAGAGTTCGCCCGAATTTCGTTTTCGGACGAAATATCCATTTTCAATGTAGGCCGAAAAAAAAACCTGCCATATACAGGATATGTTTTTAAACAGTGCGTAATTTTTTTTTTTTGGTGGTTCACTGTCAGTAAGAGAACACATTTACATTATTTGTTCAATACTTTTTTTGGTCCACTTGAAATCAGCAAAATATGGATACAATCTATTCCTAATAATATCAATGGGCGAGCGCACAGCCGATAGGTACCTACTACTGCGTTCCGCTTCACTGACCGCGCCGCCGCCGACGCGTTGCGCGACGAGTATCCATTATACCAGTTTCAAAATAAACAGTTTTCGTTAACGATAACTTGATTTTTTGTACTAAGACGTATCAAAATAAGAAATAGGTGGTTAATAAAACTCGTTTTAGTTTAATTATCGTGTGTATCGGCGTTTTCGCGGAAGGCTACATGACACCATGACTCAGCGCAATACGTCGCCGACCCAACGTATTAACTAGATTGTATAGAAATATTTTATTATGTATTAGTTTATTATTTTTAAGATTATTTTGTGAATTTTATCTATGGCCCTTAGTTGCCTGAAAATAAAGCAATTATTATTATAATTATTATTTAATTTTTCAAAATATGCGCACCGGTTATAAACTTTTCCTGTATATACCCGACTACCTATGGTCATATTTTACATGGAACGACTGCCTATCTGACCTCCACAACATTGTTACTGGGTAACACGCTAGCCCTTGGTAAGACTGGTTGTTAGACTTTTGGGCTTCTGACTACCCTAACGACTGTCAAAGATCTAAGAATGACAGCCGGAACCAAACGGCTTAGCATGCTTTCCGAGGCACGGAGTTCTTGATATGTACCTAATGGATGGTCACCCATCCACGAACCGACCGCGCTAAGCATAGCTTAACCTTCGATCAACCCGTACGTCTTTTATCATTTAGCCACGAGCTTAGACAGGCAATTTTCTTTATGGTAATTTATTTCATCATGCTCTCAAAACGGCATCTCCTGTTACCGAAAATTAAGAAAAGGACAGAGAATAAATTTTGGTTTAGTCCTGTCAAATTAATCGGCGCCTGTCACTACTCCATACAAGTTTAGACGTGATTAAAAACTTGCCTACTAAAATTACGTCAATTTACGTCAAGCGCTGATTAATTTGACAGGACTAAACAAAAATTGATCTTCTGTCCTTTTCTTAATGAAATAGAAAGAAAAAGATGCACTGAACTTAAATTTAGTTTAGTTTGTGAACAAGGGAATCGGCACCTATGTATTGCTTGCATAGCTAAAAATAGACAAGTTTTGATATAGCTTTACCTACACCTACGTGAGTAAGTGCAATTTGAAACAACCCCCGCTGTAGGGGTGCGGTGATTTGAATGACGCAGTGGATAGGCGGTTTTCTTTGTTTAGAGTAGGTTTTATTCCTGCATCAAAATAGAATAGAACATATATTACATGAAGTTAATTTAATTTGTGTAAGTTGTCTTTAATTAATACTTAATTATGTTTTGAGAGGTCCAAATCGAGTCACCAATCAAGCTGCAAAACTTTACCTAGTTATTAAGAAAAATAATTATGATATTATCTAATAGGTTTAAATTTATTAATTACTAGCTGACCCGACAGACTTCGTTCTGTCAAAAGCTATAGTATAAACTCCACTACTCTACCCTACCCTTGCCTACCTACCTACCTACCTACCTACCCGCCTACTTACCTACCTACCTACCTACCTACCTACCCTACCCTACCCTACACCACACTATAATACTACCTACCTACCTACCTACCTACCTACCTACCTACCTTACCCTACTCTACCCTACGCTAATTTTTCTCGCCGTAAAAACCATCCTTGGACTTCAACGAACATTAAAAAAAAAAGAATTGGTAAAATTGGTCCCGGCGTTGTTGAGTTATGCGCGTACCAACACATTTTGCGACTCATTTTTATATTATAGAAGTATCTACAAGCCGTGTGCCCGATGGCATTACCGTCAGCAAAAGCGACGATCTTCCATATAAAGTTTCATCCCTCATTTTGAAACCCCTTTAGAATTTAACAAAAAAAAAAAGACGTGTGGCACTCGGGGACTGCCGCGGTAAAGCTATTGCATAGCATTTTGTATCAACTTATGCAATTATAATTATTTATTTATTTTATTTATGCAGTATTTCTTTTTCTTTGATATTAATTTTTTTTTTTTTTTTTCGTTACGGAATTTCTGGATTCGGTCCCCGCGCTCAAGGCCCGCGATAGAAGCTATGCAATAGCTTAAAAACAAAATAAATAAGTGCTGAACGTCGTAAAAGTGTATAACTACGTAAACAAAGTCAAATACTATTCAAATATAAGCATAATAACAACTTTAAAATAGACGAAAGTGTTGAACCTAAAGTAATTTTAAATAAAAAAAGAGTGACAAACTGTTTTGACAGCAAAAAAATTCCATGTACATGAGTCATTTCCAACCGTCTAGTCAAGTTTAAAAATTGTTCAACTGGAATGGTATCAACTATTTGGCAAGCTTTAATTAAGTCATTGTAGCCTTGCGGTGCAACAGGGGAACTGAATGTACTCGTAATCGACTGGTCGTGTCTTCAAACCCCACTATCAACAATCACTTTTTGTGAAGATCATAATTTTATAAACTAATATTTATAAGAATAAAATACGCAGTACACAGAAAAAAGAACTGCCAGAAATTATTAGATCACTAGAGGGTACTGGTGTAGTAAAACCGTCGGAGTGGGGAGCGTGAGGTTTTTTCGTTACGGAATTTCTGGATTCGGTCCCCGCGCTCAAGGCCCGCGATAGAAGCTATGCAATAGCTTAAAACTTCCTTAGTGCTCACTTTCGCCTTAATTGGACTCATGTGAAAAATTTCTTGCTTTTAGACCTCGCGACTTGGACAGCGCGTTGTAGTGAATGAATAGAGGATGATGCCTATTTTGGTACCCTCCTTCAATAGACATGGAGCTGATATTGTTCGTTGGATAGCTCTTTTTAAACTGAATGGAAGTTACTATGACGCCTAACTCCAAATCCTTGTCCGTTCAGAATCAAACTGTACCAAACATATCAGTTTTAGCAATACCAAAATAAGTTGTTTTTTTTATATTTCATAATAATGCACTACATTACGTCTTTCTTTTAATAATTAGAAATTCTCGTAAAAGATTATAGAAGTATGAAAAACAGGGTGTAGAGTTCACTCATCCTCCATAGACAAGGGAGGATCCTCCGACCACGAGTGTCGTGTCTGGTGCCTGCTCGACGGTTGACGTCGAGATGTTGTACATAGGAGCACAAATTTATAATAGAATACCCTCTAGCATAAGAAATCTACACTCGTTCAATGCATTTAAAACTCAACTTGGTCAGTATATAATTGCGGATCGATCACTTTTGGAGAAATAAAAGCATTGGATAGGTACATATCTAGTTTGTAACTGATGACGACGAACTTTGTGTAATTTAGTATTTTAGTATTTTTCTCAAGTAAGTGATATGTACATATATGTCTTTATTGAGAATAAAGTTTCTTTAAACCTATACACCGTGCCGTTTTAGTCGTCTTACAAAGACAGTCCACTTCATGTATCCACAAACATTCAGACCAATTAAATAGGTTCCTTAGACTGCAAATAGTACCTACGTACATATAAAACGTAGTCTATTTTCCTCAAAGAAAATCATGAAAATCCACTTTGCAAAACCAATACAAAATCTACAACATCTTTTATCGAGCCAAGTCGAGACCCTCGCTTCAATTCGTGATCAAATGCAATTTTAAACACACTCCCTCTAGGTGAGGGGAGGAGGGGCGCAAATGAACAACTTTTGATTAACGCCATAATCAGATAGGAGTTAGTGATCGGTTTTGGAAAATTTAATTTTTCTTGACCTACTTTTGATGGTGTTTAATATTGCACTAAGAATTTTGTTGCAGTGTTTTGAGAATCGGAAGTATTTGGAATTGTGTGTTGAGTTGTTTCATTTGAGTTGTGGATTGATTTCAGGGTGAAACAAAAATAATGATTAAGTTTCTAAATAGGTAAGGGCGTGGACACAAATGTCTACGGTACAGCACCGGCCACCGTGTAACGGCACGACGCCGCTACCGGGAGACGGCACGGCGTCGTGCCGCGGCACGGTGCCGTGTGCGGTACACCGCGGTGGCATACGGCGAACCGCTCGGTAGTTAATGTTTTTTTTTTTATGTTTAATTCGCACGTGTTGATTAATGCATAATAATGGCTGACAATTTAGATGTCGACTTTTTAAATTCACTAGTGGAAGCACGTCCCGTTCTCTGGGACAAGACAAAGGAGAATTCTAAGGATAAACATTTGAAAACATGATACTTTGATACTGTTTTTCTTCATTCGTCGCCTTAGTAACAGGAGCAGAATAAGTCATTCGCGGTCCATATCAAGACAAAAACTAAACTATGGTTGCTGCCTTGTGCCCGCGGTGCACCGTACACGGTTCCATGCCGCGGCACGACGCCGATGCCGTGCCGTCTCCCGGTAGCGGCGTCGTGCCGTTAAACGGTGGCCGGTGCCGTACCGTAGACATGTGTCCACGCCCTATCATAAGAAAAATATAGAATAGGTAATAATGTAGAAGTAGTATCTAAACATAACCTAACATCAAGCCTGTATTCCCCGAAGAGTTGGGCCAGAGGTGTACTATTTAAAGTATACCATATTTCGCTTCTCTTAAGTCCAATGAAACAGGAGTAGTAAGTAAATCTATACAAATAAAAAATAAAATACTGCCTGTTTTTTATGTCAAAATAACAGCTTGTTTACGAAGTGCTTGAGAAAGTATATATACGCTACTTATTTTATTTTTATTTTTGTTATATTATTTTTATTTTTGTATTTTAGTCTGTCTGTCGGCCTATCTGTTTGTTCCGGCTAGTCAGAGAAACGGCTGGACTGATTTTGACAGGATATTCACTGGCAGATAGCTGATGTTAGAAGGAGTAACTTAGGCTACTTTCATTTTATAAAAAGCTAAGAAAGAAAGAAAGAAAAGGAAGAGAAAGTATTTATTGGGACTCGTACAGGAAGATCACATTATAATAATAATATATATATATATTTTTCTATTTTTTATATTTTTAAATGTGTTTATTTTTGTATGTTTTTATAGAAATATTTAAAAATGTAAATTACATGTATAAAAATTAAATAAAGGAATATAATAATAATACATTTATTTGCGTAAAACATGGTATAAAAAGAACTTACAGTAACAAAAAAATTGAGCAAACATGTTTTGCCAAGATATGTGCATATATATACATACATACATACATATCGTGCAAATATTTGTACTAACAATTTCCTTAACAAATTTATTATTATATAACAACAACACTATTTTCGCTCTAGGAATTGTTTTATACAATAGAAGTTGTTATCAATTAACCATTCATACAATTTATTCTTAAAAGCATATCTCGAGTTTAACATTTTCAGATTATTAGGTAATTTGTTATAAATTCGTACATACATAATTAAGCAGTTTTTATTGTACTTTGCGAGTCTGGGAGCACTGGTAAGTACGAGTCTGTGAGGATCTCGTCGGCTTCGAAGATTTACCTCGTTTGTTATTTTAAATAACTCCATAAATTTCCATACAAACATGCATATTTTATTAATATACAGACAAGGTAGCGGAAACAAGCCAAGTTTCTTAAATACTGGCTGACATGATTCCTCAGGAATTATATTCATTTTAAACTAAACACACATGAGTGTGTTTAGTTTAAAATGAATATAATTCCATTAATAAGTGACAGTCATAGTCACCTACCTATTATAAAGGTTAACTTAGTATAAGTGTTTGATATAAGTAATTAATTATTAATGCGGTAGACCCTTAAAGGCTACCGTATATTATTTTAAGAAGGAGTATTCTTTTTAAATATATGTTATTTCAAACAGTTTATTGTTTCCTTGTATTTCGATACGTAACCACCTTACATCTGGGCTTTGTTCCAATACCGCTAGAGGCACAAAATCTTAAATGTAACAGTAAAGTAAAAGATAAAAGTGTATTAGTGGAAAGTTATTATGAAATAACTTTAATAATAATTAAAAAAAAACACAAATTAAAAATGAAAACGGTCCTGTACGGGGCCAGAAGGCTCCTATCTCAGCATAATGCTGCGACATTTAAAAATAAAGGTCGTAGCGCTGGTATTCTCATAGTGCCCGCTGTGATGTCACGGACAGATAAAGAAATAAAAAATAAAATAGAAAATAGATATGTGGCGACGCGGGCTTAGCCGCCAGCAGCAACAATTTTATAATATTGAGGCGAAGATAACCGACTTTTAAAGATGAAGATCACGTCTAAACTAGTAGTTCTAATGATTTGGAAAAAATATATGTTAAATAAGAGCATTTTCTTAATAACTTGATATATGAATATTTTAGATTACGTTTATATTACATAGTGAAATTAATTTGTAAAGTTATATCTAACGCGGATAAAAAACTGAGAATCACGCAAAATCTATCAAGCGTATTTTTCTAAAACCTTCACCTTTTTAAAGATAATTTAATTATTGATCTGTTAGTATACGTGTTTTATTAAAATACCTTTTGTTTTATGTATAATAAATTAATAATGCGTCTTATTTGGGACTGCACTCCTGCATGGGCGAGTCCTATTAACGGCTGGACGTACGACGCGTTGCGTGAGCTCAGTACAGAATACGCAAACTAACCACTCAAGGTCACTGGCATATATCTGCGTCTTAAGTAAAGGATTATACTTTACCGTGTTACAATTTATTTTAACCAACAACAATAACATGTCATCAATGTTATCCAGGTAAGCTGCTAAGCTTACAAATATGCGTCGTCATATAAAGTAGGTGTGCAATCGAGGCTCTAGCACAGGTAGGCACAATACAAAGTGTACCGCATTACCCTAGACGGCTTGTCACCGCCACTCGACTGCTGTGCGAATACTCAAAACTTCAACGATGCAGGAGTACTGTGTGAATTGATTTATTAAATTGCCTTTGGGCTGGATCCATTTTGCATAACTACGTCCAGTTGGACGTAGTTATGCAAAATGGATCCAGCCCACAAAAACCGTTTTTTGGGTTATCATCATAAATGGCATCTAGGTACACTGGTAAGGAAACGCACCATGGACCAACATCACAAACTATGGTCGGACCAAGGTGAGTGCAGGCAGGCTAAGGTAGCTCTCCCCACAATTGATGGCCGCCTCACGAAACGGATTCTCCGACTAACGAAACAACAGCTGCGTACAGTTACAGCAGCTATAACTGGCCATGGGTCATTTAATAAACACCTCTTTGTCATAGGAGTCACAGACAGTCCGCTGTGCTTGCATGGAGGTCGACGAGACAGCAGCTCATGTGCTGCTAAACTGCCCGGTGGTCACCACATACAGGGCCAAGTACTTCAGTAACCCAGGTACCCTACGAGAGATTGTCAGTAACACCAAGGCGTTGCTGGCCTTCTTTGAGGAGCTGGGATGGATCGAATAATCGAATTCCCATCCGTACGCAAAATACGCGCATTGTCGTGGAGTTGCGGACACCAGCCCGTATTACCTATTATCTAGTATGTGCAAAAAATATCCAAGCCGCAAAGTTCCTTTTTTCTAATGAAAAACACAGACGTTAATGATACCAACAGAATATTAAGCATTTTTGCAGAGTTAAAATACAACCATGTGCCATGGGAACATAGACAATATGAGAGATGAGAGCGTTGAAGGGCTCTGCTTGTGGATCGGCCGAAAGTGCAGTGTGCTGTGCCAAGGTTGCTGATGAGGCTGAGGGTGATGACCAGGTATGCGCGTTCGCTGCATGCTGGTGGTCAGGATACCCGTTGAAGCTGTGGGTGCTGGCTGGCTGTGTGACTCGCCGCTCGAAAGCTTGAGGAAGTGATGGATGACGTCACGCTGAAGTAGTTCCACAAAGGCTGCGCCGGTCACCAATTTAGAGGTATGAGGAACAGGGTGTAAAGTTCACTCATACTCTATAGTAAAGGGAGGATCCTCGGACCAGACGGGTGTTGTGTCTGGTGGGCAACTGCCCAACGGTTGATATCGGGATTTTGTATATATGGTAGTCGCACGGTAAACTCTGATAGTGCGATGCAAGATTTGTGACGTCAGGTCTTTGATGCGTAGTTCGCATGTGGCTTTGTTGATACCGCCACAGTTTCTATTTTCGAATAGGGCCTAAAAATGTAATTGCGATTTTATTAAATAAGTTACTGCAATCAGTTCTGAGGTCTTATACCGAAGTATGTTGTTAATATTAATTACTGTTAGCCTTCATCATCCACTGCTGGGCAAAGGGCGCTTCCTATGATTTCCAGCTCTTTCGATCCAGGGCCAATGTGAACCGCTGGTTGTTGGTTTTGGCCAGCTCGTCCCATATCTTCTACGAGGTCTGCTGTACTTCACATAGTAGTAATTTTGGCCCACTGAAAGAAAAAAATGCACTCCAATCAAGTGACTTTTTAGCTTGATTGACGATATCTTGTTTAGATTCATCAAAATCTTAGTTATGTTGATCATCACGACATGATTGCAGATTGAACGCTGAAACAAGTTTCTCATGATATCATTGTAGAAGGGTTAAAAAAGAGACAAGTTAAAAAATGTTAACTGTAACAAAGTAAGTTAGTTGTGTCAATCAATCTTGGCTGGAGCAACTATGTTTTGACTTGATTGCTGCAAATAGGTTTTGTGATAACTCCAATCAAAATCCCATTTCAAATCTCAATCAAATTAAAATAGTAGCTGTGATCATTGTGCTTGATAGGCTCAGATGCAAACAAGTTACTTAGTCAATCTAAACAAAATCTTGATTGTGGCAACTACTTCTTTTTTTTTCAGTGTGACGCAAAGAAAGAACACAAACATAAAAAAACACAAGTTGAGGGAAAATATGCGTCAAATCAACGCAAAACGGCCATAGCTCAGCATAATGCTGCAACCGTATGCAAGACAGAGCCCCAGCGCTGGTTTCAGGGACAGCCGGCGTTGACGCACTGCTCATTGGGCATACTGCAAACGTGGCCAAATGTACACAGTTTTAGTTTAATTCAGTAACTTTTAGTGTAGTTTCTTATATCCTTGGTTCGTCTTAACACCTAGTACTTATTGTCAAAAAAATCAATATATTTTATTTCACATAAACCTACATGAGCACTTATGAAACGTCAGAAGATAGTTGCACGGTTCCAAATGGTCGTTTCCTATGGAGAAGAGCCGGCAAGAAACTCCACGGTTACTCTTTTAAAAATAATTGCCATTTACAATATTTTCAAATAACAGTGTGAAGGCTTGTACAGACTAGTGCGATATCGCGGGCGCGACGCGACACTAGTAGCACAATTTCTTTGTCGGTGCCTGTCGCGTCCACGATATCGCGCGAGTCTATACGAGCCTTTAATAGGTATGGGAGGACAGTGTAGGCCTTCCAACAATTACCAGTTACATAACAAAATAGAAAAGTGTCAACAAATCTACAGTCAAGTATATTTTCAGATAATAAAAATATGGTAATATAAATGAAATACACAGTTTCTTGAAAAAGGGAGGACCCCCTCCTCCCTTTTTCAAGAAACTGTGTATTTAATACCCTTGTGTCGTATCTTCAGAAAAATATATTGATAATACTTCTACGAACGAATAAGGTCTCGCAGATCATTATCGAAATTGATGTTAACAAATTTCTAACTAATTCCTTTCGCTTTCATGATCTCCACACCAAAATTCCACAAACCCATCTTCCCCAGTTCCCCGAACAATTAAACGTAAATATAAATTCCGCCACAGTACTACCTCATCGTTTGCCAGGAACCGACCTAATTCCGTAACGGACTGCATCAACTGACTGCATAGCACATAGCAACTATAGCAAGCACACTACAGCAGAACGACGCGTTGTTATTACCAGTATGTTACTTACTCGTAAGCTTACTTACAATTTAGTTTCAGTTTCGTGGTCAAATCGTTTGAACCCATGTTGCTGACATTTTGGAGCTTTTCAATGCAATTTTGCAAGATATACATGGTATCAAATTTCGTGATGTCACAAGAAGCGATCTATTGTGCCCGTCTAATAAATAATTACCGGTAGAACGGGGCTATTTGGATTTTCGGGGGTAATTTGGAATAAAGTAATTTTAAGATTTGAGTTTACGTAAATTCTGCCAAAACACCACAGACAACTTTTATTTTATTTCTGGTCTTGTTTACTTTTAGAATTTTTCGTACGAAGATCACAATTCGATTTTATGTCAACTCAAATCTTACGATTGCTTTGTTTCAAATATAACAAAAAATCCAAACAGCCCCGTTCTACTACTATTGATTATTGTTTGGGAGCTGAATAACGTACTCCTGGTTATTGATGGTTTAACGGTTTTGAGTATTTTACAATAGATTTTGGAAAATATAGTGACAATGGTGACACGACAAAGTATGCCATTCAGTCTATCGGAACTGAGCGGGAAGGCCGGACGGCACTCGCGGTTCTTTTGACGTTTTAATGACACTTGACATCGATGACATTTTACAGCGTCAACTTGGCGTGCAATGGCGCCAACAATTATTTTAACATCTCAACTGGCTGCATAACACATAGGGGTTTATTTATAAACGCTGCTTAAAGTTAAGTAATGATTAGCGACTGTTTAACCATACATTTTTGACGTTTGAACGTCACTTAACTTTAAGCAACGTTTATGAATAAACCCCATTAACTCCATTTACATTAGACAAATAACGGCTAAATAACGACAGTTATTGTGTAATATTGTTGAAATTACTACACTTTAGAGTTATTTTTTTAATGTAATTGGTAAATAGATTAAAGTGCTTTGTATTTATCGTGAAATAACGGAGTTTATTAAACGTTTACATCGAAATAACGAAAGGGTGAGAACAGTTATTTGTCTAATGTAATAAATGGAGTATAGCAAGCACTCTTCTGCAGAGCGAGGCGTTGTTTTTACCAACGGAGTAACTTTCTATGGCCTGAGCCTCAAGTCTGCTATTACAATAGTGTCAGAATGGTCTCGCCATTGTGAGTATTTGACAGTTTTTGTATGGCAAATCTGTCAAAAACTCACAATGAAGAGACCATTCTGACACTATTGTAATAGCAGACTTGAGGCCCTGTAGTGCTGCTTAGAGTTTGAGTTTTGTGGTCTTTGAACCCACTTTTTTCGTCACTGTTGAAAATATGTGTGGTACATAAATCCGAATGATTGAGAACAGTGAGTATCAATACTCTGCAATATTCGGTGAATTGACACTAACCTATTGCCAGCACGTTACATCCAGAATTTTTTTGAACGGATTCGGATTTTCCCCGAAACATTTATCGTACTCTAAAATGCTTTGATAATATCGGGAATTTGATTCTGAGAACATAATTATACTTATCATATCATTAGCCTGTATTTATTGCGTAGTGAAGGAACTTTGGTACCTCGCTGAGCCACTACATGTCAACTTTTTCGGACCCTCAGGCCGTTTGTCCACCGCCTCATCAACGGGACTTCAACGAAAACCGCGCCGGAGTAGCGATACATATCATTTTATCCGGGCGTAAAAATGACACTTCGTGAATTAAAAAGAGTCCGCCACAGGTACCTATGAGTGACAAAGACGAAGTTCTAAGTACTCATACAGACGAGCGGCACGCATCAACGGCAGAAATGAATTCTTTTCTTTCTTCTTTTTTCTTCTTTATAACGCTCGAAAGGCCATAAGTTTATGATCGGGTACCTACTGTAAACAAGCAATGATATCTGATCTTTTCCTATCGTCCTAGAAGAATTTTATTACCTCAATAAATATTCTAATCCCTGGATTTTGATGACTTCCAGATACCACAATGGAAAGAAATACGTTGATGGCCAAATGTTACCCTCGCATCAAGGACTACTGCCGAGAGAAACATGGCTTGGAGTTTCAGGTAAGGATGTTTATTATCTTTGATATTTCTCGGAACCCTGGGATCCCGGACCTTTGTAAGGCATACGAGGGGCCGAAGCCAACTCGCAGAGGCCCGTTAGGCGTTTAGAATGAAATGAGGCACCAATCGACGATTATCCCTGTATGCACTCTGCAAGTGCACCCAAGGACAGCACCTGGTTGGTATAGGACTATTGCAGACATTGGTAACAAAATATATTAGGGTTTGGGTGGCTATAGTGGTTTGGTTACCTAAAACTATGGAAGAACTATGTCCCCTGCCTGGCCAATGTTATTCATAATATACACGGATAAAATGGCAGGCCGACTTTCAATAATGGGCCCCCGGAAACTATCGCTAGCACATAGTGACGTAGCAGCAAGGGGGCAACATGTCCTGAGGTGCTTGAGGAGTGGAGAATGGTAAAGGTAACTCTGTCATTCCTAAATTGGTCGACCTGGACACCAAGGGAAGACCAGTAAGGGATATGTGGCAGTGAAAAATAAAATTGGGGTGTATGAGAAGTAAATGGAGGTCCATGAGAATGGGCTTTCGAAAAACTTTCGCACACATACTTACTTTTGTAAAACTTTTATTTAGACTTATATATGGTCACTAATCTATTTATCGACCCTGGCAACCACAGTTTTTCTAGATTTTTGTCTGGTCTGGAATTCTGGATGATCTACGCAGTGCCTCATATATTGAGGTACCGTTTTGTGATTAACTTTTCATCCATTTTCCAGTAATATTTTTTTATATGTTTTAATTCACACGAAGTTTAGCATAATCACACCATTCATCCATCCATCATTCTCTATTCGAGAGGTAGTGGGCTGTACGCGACGCGAGCCCAGTGCGGGTTGATATATGTCACATGTCTTCGAATTTTTGGTTCTAGGACATGCCGGTTTCCTCATGATGCTTTCTCCCACCGTTTTGAGAGCAGTGGTGATAAAAAAAAACATAAATTAAAGCGCCTTCCTGGGTTCGAACCCACTATCTACAACTCGTATGTCGGAGCCATTACCATTAGGCCACCATTGCTCTGACGAAGTTTACTTCACAAGAATTACATAAGTCTACTTCCCGAGAAAAAGAACTCTCATTGGGAAATACAGAGTAGGTATACATATAATTATAAATTTTCTACGAATATCATATCAAACGCTTATTTTCTAAAGATACCTACTATAAAAATTTATGTCTTTCTGTCCATAGTTCAAATCTTTACGTTGGACTAAGGGCAAGCTTAAAGCTCTGAGAATATATTTAATAACTTTTTATTCGAGGTTATACTCGTTCAGAAAAAGACCATTTCAATTGCTGCAAGTGCAGGAACATATTCTACATTGTGTGAACATAACACTTTTACATGTCATTAATCCGGAGGCCCGTGTGGTGCCATAAAGAATAGCACCACCCCATTTCAGTGTTTGCGCAAAAAGAAAGTGTAACAATTTCAATTGGAGCCCTGACTCCTGAGCAAGGGTAAGAAATAAAGAAATAAAAATAAGTTTATTTGCCACAGAAACACGTGCATACAAAAAGATAATTACCTCGAGTAATACAGTAACAGAAAATAATATAGATCTACATATAATCACGAGCACAAAACAAAAAACTCGGCAGCTGCACGTCATGCCGTGACAAGAAGGCTTCTACTCAGCATGATGCTGTGCTATGGGGGACTCACAGCACAGCGCTGATTTTCAGTCGTTACCCGAAAAAGACGTACGGAAACCAAGTCAGCTTTTTCACACGTGTTCCAAGTGTTCACAGGTACCGTTTGTGGAACATTAACGATTTTTATAACTTTACACACGGACTGTGCCAGAGGCACAAAAATCATCAGTTTAGTAATTGTGATATTATATCAAGATAATCCATTTCAATCAGGGTTTAAGCAGAGGTGTATTCAAAGATAAAACTCTCCAAAATACTATCCAAAATTGAAGTTTTAATACAATATTTCTGGAGGTTATTACTATTGATATTGGTTGACTCCGTTTTTTATGTAAATATAGGGCGGTGGGGTGGATCCCAAGGCATCGAGAGTGAGGTCAAGCCTTCTTGTACAAATTGAAAGGGCAAAAGGTACCTTTCTTTATTTTTCATACGGGTTTTTTCTGTTGGGAAAATGTTGATCATAAATACAAGGTTTATACAGGATACATTTTTAACCAGTGCGCAATTTTTTTTTTGTTAATAATAATAATTTGAGTGTGCAAGTCACCCCCTGCCATTTTATTCGTGTATAATAAAACATTTATCAGGCAGGGGCCATAGTCCTTCCATAGTTTTAGGTAAACAGTCCATTTTAACCACCCAATCACATAGTCCAATATCTTTGTTTCCATATCCTGCAATAGTCCTACACCAACCGGGAGTTGTCCTTGGGTGCACTTGCATAGTGCGTACAGGGATAATCGTCGGTTGGTGCCTCATTTAATTAAAAAGTACGCTTTTTAATTAAATACGGGCCTCTGCGAGTTGGCTTCGGCCCCTCGTACGCCTTCCAATTTGCCTTTTATTTGTATATGTTTACATATTCCGAGATATGTAAACATACACAAATAAAATAATAATAATAATATTTTATTTGACGTAAAAGTACACATACAGAGTGACACTTAATTAAACATGGGAATAGCCTGACACAACTTGGTGGTTCAGTATCAGTAATAGAACACATTTCCACTTGAAATCAGCAAAATATGGATACAATCTATTCGTAATAATATCAATGGGCGAGCGCACAGCTGAGAGGTAACTACTACTGCGTTCCGCTTCACTGACCGCGCCAGCGCGTTGCGCGACGAGTATCCATTATACCAGTTTCAAAATAAACATCTTTCGTTAACGATAACTTAATTTTTTTGTACTAAGACATAAAAATAAGAAATAGGTGTAAAATAAAACACGTTTAAGTTTAATTTTTCAAAATTTGCGCATTGATTAAAAACTGTTCCTGTAATGAAGTACGGGTTCGTGGTTTCATCTCAAGTACATTACGAGTACAGCCTTTATCCTTTTTTAGTACGAATACGTCTTTATTAATATATTCTTTATTGTACATCAGATTACGAATTACGAAAAGAAAAACTACACTGCAAAATATACAATGGAGGGCCTTATCACTTACTGCGATCTCTTCCAGGCAACTTTGGCATGGACAGTGATTTTCTAGACATAAAATGGGGTTGTCATTGGTGCAAATAAAAGTATAAATGTACAATACGAGTATACTATAAAAGATACACAGATATATGCTATATAATAGATACATAAATCTTCTATATAAAATTCTCGTGTCACAATGTTAATTATATACATACTCCTCCGAAACGGCTTGACCGATTTTTATGAAATTTTATATGCATATTCAGTAGGTCTGAGAATTGGGTACTATCTACTTTATTTTTAAGTTTTAGGTAGGTAGGTAGGGTAGTGTAGGGTAGGGTAGGGTAGGGTAAGTAGGTAGGTGGGTAGGTTAGTGTAGGGTAGGGTAGGGTAGGTAGGTAAGTAGGTAGGTAGGGTAGGGTAGAGTAGTGGAGTTTATACTATAGCTTTTGCCAGAATGAATTCTCTCCTTCTACTTTTTGATCCATCCAAAGGTTGTCTGTAAAAGATCGCTCTTAGCGATAAGACCGCTCATTGTGACACCCTATGTATCAGTTCTACATTTATATCTTTAATTTTTATGGTGTACATAAGAAAGAGTATTCTATCTATCTATCTAACTGTCGGGTCAGCCTCAGCTAGTAGATACCTACATACATACTAACTATACAGGCTTGATAAAAAATCGTGGATCATACGAAACAGGGCGATAGTTGGGGTGATTTGCAGTATATTTTTTTTGTCAAACATATTTTTTACTGCAAATAACCCCAACTATCGCCCTGTTTCGTTTGATCCACGAATTTTTACTCACCCTGTATAAGCAACGGAAATAAATGAGGACTATAAATTATTACAGCTAACAACGACAACAAAATCACAACGACAAGTAATGTTCCTTCAAGAGTATTTTAAACACGGGCAACGATTGCGCGCTATTTCCCTCTGGCTACCCTTTGGTCTCCACTTTAAGTTTAATATTCTGTGGTGTATGTAACCTACTTATTAGCTAGAGTACCACCCAGTTATATAGAATAAAATATCTATGTCTATTGTGTTCGATAGCAAGTCAATGTCATCGGAGCCACGGCATCCTAAGGGAAATCACTTTTACGAAGTATATTATTATTGTCATAGCACAAGTGGATTCTGTTGTTTACCTTATTCGTATTATTATATTTATTTTGTATTGTCTTAAAGGTCTGGTGGAAGGATTTATTAAGTACAGCTAGGTACCTACTATGTGTCATCGCATTGATGATGTTGAAAAATAGAGTACGCCAATTTGAATCTCACTACTTCATAAACATATTCATGTTGTGATTTGATTGGCAGTTATATAAAAGCTGCGCCTAATACTCGTTTAAGTGTTTGTGTTCCAAGTTGAAACTTTTTCTATGAACAGTGCAGAGGTTAAGGCTACTAAAGAATCCTTTGAAACTGATATTCAAAATGAAAAAAAAAAAAAATACTCCTTCACTTAATATTTACCACAACCTATTAATGTCTTTTACCTGAAATGTAAACAAACAACATATTAATAAATTGTCACTCCATAAATCAGATTCTCGTGCTTCCTATAAAATATTCATAATTGGTTTTAATCGATTATAAAATCGCCATCCAATAAATCGAGTGGCGTATCGATTTGGGAAATAATCGAGTCAGTCACCGTCGCTCGGCTCATACATAATTCATAGTTTCCATGTATATTTAATGCATTTTCAGGGTTTTCCCGGTTGAGGTGTGAAACGACTTGCGGGGTTATATTTTTTTAAGTAACGTGGTACGGCTTTTAATAATATTTTGATCAAAAAGTGAAAGAAAAAAACATGGAGGTGTGGCTGTGTCATGGACACGGCCGTGTATTTTATATATTTTATTTTATTTTATTTTACGTATATTTCACGTATATAAAATACACGGCCGTGTATTTTATATACGTGAATAACGTGTGCGTAACGGGTAATATTTTCGGCCAGATGTACTGGCGCCGTCGATAATCCACTCGGACGCCTTCAATATTTCACGTTCCAGGACCGCTTCGCTGTCATATGGTGTTTTATGGGTATCACTGGATTGATCTTGAGAAGCCTTTTCCAACCGTGTTCAATCTTTATATTTTGATTTGGCTTTTTGACGAGTATAGGCCAACACTGCATCATTTTTTATTTATTTTTACGAAGCCCCATATATATACATTCGATATAACTATATCGACAGATCTTGACGAGAGCTGACGAAACTCAAACGAACGTGTTAGCTTCTCCGAGACAAAATGTATACTAAACGAAAATTATATGACGCAGCGAAACCATCTCCAAATAGCGGCGCTTCCCCATCCGCTGCGCGCGGTGCGTCACAGTCGTCACTCAACGCAACAAATTCTTTGATCCTTTAGCTAGCGAGTGGTCTAATAAAACATTGGATGTAGATGATATAAAGATATGTAGCTGTTTCTCCAAACTGTATCTCGCGATTTTGTTATCATCAGTTTTCTGAATTGCCTCCCACTATGGAAGCAAATTTAAAGACGTATTAACGTCAAAAAGTCGGAAGGTGTCGTGGGACAACCGGTTGCAATGAAATTCCTTTCGTTGTATATTATGTTAACAAGGTTCAAGGGTCAAAAGACTTTGTTTTTTTTTTAATACAGAGCCATCTAGTATACGTCTTTAGCAAGCTTAAAACTTATACTAATGGGACTAGGCCGGACACGTTTGCCTCATGTCGGATGCATTGTGGGCTATGACCACCACAGCCTGGGTTCCTGAAAACGTCCAATGACATCGCGGAAGACCCAGACGTAGATAAGGGCGGGACGTACTTGACGCTTATAGGAGGGATTGGTCTATATTGGCTCAGGATAGAGTTGAGTGGAAAAAGGAAAGGGAGGTTTTTGGCTTGCAGTGGGTCAAATACAAGCTGATTATTTTATTATATATTCGTTCCTCCTTGTTTGACCGTTTATATAGTCGGTTTGACAGCTTAGTGTGTGTCTTCACCATCACATGCTTGTATGTGATTGTAACCTTCGTTGACGTCACGGACACTTCACACGTCGAATGTTAGATGTCGCTAGTAGTCTGTAGGTATTGTTGTTGTCATCGTCTTATCGATGATTGATCTTGTTTGTATTGCGATCTACTCGAGTGGCATAGTGTTGTGCACACAATCTGGTAGATGGCGTAAGGCGTCGTGTTATATTATTATATATTGCCACTGTATTAAAAAAAAAAACATGGCCCCATATTTTTTCGTTGCGAGTCGATTTATGCTAGTTAGCCGTGTTAAAGAACTTCATTCCGAAAATCACTTGTAACAGAATTGTACCTATTTTAAGTTTCATAGGTCAAGAAACGACCTTAATTAATATAGATAGAAATTAAACTTACTAGGGGATCATACAAATTTTTTATTTTATTTTTTTCATTGGTTATGTTCCAAGCTCCAATTTCCAAGTCTCGTATCTATATTCTAATCAGATTTCCTACTTCAACTTAGAAGTTTCTTTATTAAGATCAGAAACTATCTTCCGAGCTGCCCAGAAACCAAGTCGCAGGAAAATAAAACTAAGATAATACTTCAAAGCTCCTGCAAACACGTGCGACACGCGTCGCAACAAAAAGGCACCGCGTGTCGCGCAACGAGCGGTACTTTTGTGTCGCGCCTGTTTGTAGGAACTTTCACACTTACTTTATTCAAGTGTGAAGCTCTCCCTTAACTCGGTGCACCTAGCTTCTGACCTTTCATAAGTGCCCATGTGAAATAAAATATTTTGATTTTGATTTTTGATTGATTTCGGTCCTTTGATAGACTTTTTTTTTATCCTGGTACCGCATTAGTTTTTTTTTTTTTTTTTTTTTAACATGTTGACCAAAAAATCCATTGTTAAACTCCCTTGTTGGTGTAACTGCAGAGTGAGTTTATTTAACCTCCAGAACCCCAATTGCGTAGCAAACTTTCGTTCGCGATCCAAAGGACTTTAAAGGAAACTGTTTGAAAAATTCGTCTACTCGGCAACGTCAATCACGCAATGAATGTTGTTGAATTGTAAAAATTAAAGGTACCTACTGCCATTGTCTTCAACCATTCCATCCCTTGTAAACTGACTCGCCAAATATACAAACTCACTTGCTCCACACACTAATAAAAATACTAATATTTATGTATCAGGTTATTATTGTGTATTCTTTTATAGTGTTTTTAAATATATAAATAAGCCCTTCAGAAAAAAATGCGTGATAATTACTCACTTTAAAATATACAAGTTTCATCGACAAACCTATATACGTAGTTCTGCGTCAAGCTACTGACACAAAGAAACACTTTATATCGATCTGAAGCTGAAGCCGATACTATTCACTTCAAGGCCGACTGCTAGTGTTTTTCGTTGCCATTATTATGTGTTGTTTGTAAAGTTTCTAATTTGTATTCGAAGCATTTTGGTGATTCTCTTTTGATATTAGTCGAGGTTAAGTTCAAAGGTCGTTTCACTTAAATGTGTGGATTACGGCCCACTCACTCTCATCGTATCCTGTATCCCAGCAGTGGGAACATTAGAATTGTTATTTTTGAAAAAGCTGCAACGTGTAAATACTAGGGATGCCTCGATACGCCTTTTTGCCGATAATATACCGATACCGATGCTCTTATAAAAATATCGGCGATACTGATACCAATACCGATACGCTTATTGAATAAATAAATGAAGGTAAAATAAATAAAACACAAGTCAGTTTATATTTTTAATTTTAATATATAAAGACCAAATAACAGGATAAACTAAATAACACCGCTTAAAACTATAGACAGGTTGAGATTAGTTAATAGTTTTAGTAATTAAAATTAACATTGATGAGAAATGTTTTTTTTTTTTTTTTTTTCAACTTTGCTCCACACTAGGAATTTTCGTTTACAAACAGCCAGACCCGGAACAACTAATTGTAGGTCATACAAATATTTGTTCCGTGCAGGAATCGAACCCGCGACACGCAGCGCAGCAGTCAATCGCCACTGCGCCAACCGTGCCGTCAAATCGCTTTGAATCGGCCATAAAAACGCCGAAGCTGATATATCGGCAAACTTCGAGTATCGCCGATATATCGGCATCGGTATCGGTATCGGATGCATCCCTAGTAAATACCTACACGTTGCAGCTTTTTCAAAAATAGCATTGCAAGTTCAATGTCCTATACTCCATTTATTATAACATTAGACAAATAACTGTTCTCACCCTTTCGTTATTTCGATGTAAACGTTTAATAAACTCAGTTATTTCACGGTAAATACAAAGCATTGTAATCTATTTACCATATATATTAAAAAAATAACTCTTAAGTGCAGTAATTTCAACAATATTACACAATAAATGTCGTTATTTAGCCGTTATTTGTCTAATGCTATAGTAAATGGAGTATAGGTCTATAATAATCGGAATGCTTTAGATTAAACTTAATTACCGACGGTTTTAGAATCCTGCGTAAATGCATACGAGAAACGTAATTATTAAATGTCAATCACCTTACAAGTAGTAACTGCAAATTATTTCTAACTACATTCTACTTGCGACTTCGTCCGCGTGAAATTTCTTGTTCCCCCGTACCCCAAACATTCTCGAGATATCATCAAAAAAGCCATTCCACACATGAGAAAATTAATTATCGTCATAATGTTTCGTGAATTTTTCGCATGTTTTTAATAGTTATTCTGCTATTCGGGGCGGAGACAAATCCAACAAACTAAAAATCATAAAAATCGGTCCAACCGTTCTTGAGTCATAAACGGTCTAACTAACACGACTTTGTTTTATACAGCGTGTTACGGAAAGGGTATATAGATATCAAAGGCACGGATTCTTTTGGTGATAACAAACTACAGGGCAATATTTTTTAATATGTACCTATACCCACATAAATAAAAAGTTAAGAAACATTTAACTAAAAATCAAATGTTTCCAATTGAATTCTACACATCACTAGACCAAGTCAGCTGATCGGTGTCAATAAACTACACACAAAGAAACGGCGGTAACACGTTTCTTATGATTTAAATTTAATAAACTATCGAAATAAAAAAAATATTAAGCATTTTCTAGTTAGTGCTTTTGAGCTGAAATTTTTTACAGAGATTCTGAACCAGATACACTCTTCAACCCGTTTGTATGGATATACCCTTTCCGTAACACGCTGTATATTTAATATAGAATATAGATGAGGACCATGGTTACCTCTGCCTAACTCTTTGGGGAGTACAGACGTGATATTATCTATTAGTCTCTAAAAATTTTGATTGGTTTTTTTTTTTTTATTTGATGTGCGCATAAAACGTGTTTTATAGTGCGCACAGCAAAGGAGTGGAACTCTCTGCCTGCGTCTGTGTTTCCGAACGCATACAACCCTGATCTATTCAAAGTGAGAGTGAACAGGCTTCTTCTGGGTAAGCTTACTCCATCGTCGACTTTGTCTCTGTCACCTCTGACCTAGACTAGAGTCAAGAGCAAACCCATCGTATACTTTTTTTTTTATGGGGTTAATCAGTCTGCAAACAGCACCAATTGAATTGTATTCCTTTTCTTTCTTCTTCGGTTCGCTCTTGACAGAGAAGCCACGAAGAGATCATGGTCACGAAGACTTTAGTCTAATCGCAGGTGTAGTCGTAGCTCACCTGACGATCTCCCTCCATCTGCAGCGACGCTTTCTATTTCTATGAAGAATAGAGACAGCTCTTTCTATACAAAGTGACATTTCGGTTTCCATTTATGTATGTAGAAATCCTTCTACAGGTAGGCTTTGTCTAGGTCCTTTTATAGGTAGACTATTTCAGAAGAATGTTTTCTATC
Organism: Dryobota labecula; assembly: GCA_947523025.1. Classification (NCBI taxonomy): domain Eukaryota; kingdom Metazoa; phylum Arthropoda; class Insecta; order Lepidoptera; family Noctuidae; genus Dryobota; species Dryobota labecula. The sequence goes on along the minus strand of OX383308.1, from coordinate 2,977,924 downwards.
CCAAACTGTCAAAATCACACTGACAACTGACAGTTGTTTAAGGTAGTGAAGACAATTTGATTTTGTAATGGCCATGCTAAAGACAGTAGAAAACTTTCTACTCGACGGTCATAAAGTATATAAATACAGTTATCTACAAAATCATGGTTTTACAGGAGAGCGTTTTGAACGCAAAACTATGATAATTCATAGAAAAACAAAGCTATCTTCTACACACATCTCTTCACATACCTCCCACACACACATACATATCTTTCTACAAATCTTCTTACATCATTTAGTTAATAGGGCATTACCAAGGAAATTGTTAAGGCCAATATTACTGTAATATTTTCTGTTGCAAAAGACGGCACTTCGACTGTTCGAGAAAAATTGTTGTAGTTGTCTTTCTTTACGAAACTTAATATCTATCTGCCTAGCCTTTTCCCAACTATGTTGGGGTCGGCTTCCAGTCTAACCGGATGCAGCTGAATACCAGTATTTTACATGGAGCGACTGCCTATCTGACCTCCACAACTCAGTAACTGGGTAACACGATACCCTTTGGTAAGACTGGTTGTCAGACTTTTTGGGCTTCTGACGACCCGTAACGACTGTCAAAGATCCACCAATGACAGCCGGGACCAACGGCTTAACGTGCTTTCCGAGGCACGGAGGAGTCTCGGTATGTAAAGATGGTCACCCATCCACTGACCAACCCCGGCAAGCGTAGCTTAACCTGACGGATCGACCCGTGCGGCTGTTATTACTTAGCCACGAGCTTCTCCCTTACGAAACTTAATATCAGTAAAAATTTAGAAAAAAAAATCCTTTGACAAAACAAATAATTCTGAGTCGAATTATGTAAAAGAGTGAATTTTGTAAAAAGCGCGGTTGACTTTTTTTACTTTGCTGCCGTCATACTGTCTACACGGAACGTCATTTTTGTCTACTCGTCCGTCGACAAAACGGTGCTCGTGCAAAGCCTGTAGAGTTCTGATAGTCTGATGCATTCATTAACAGGGCCTCCAACCGCGGATTTAATTTTATCGATCCACCTCATCGGTGACCTCCATGGCCTATTACCTTCTACTCTGTCCTATACCACTAGACGCTCTATGTAGTCATTATCCCGCCACGAGACATGACCAAAGGACTTCCGTATTCAAGACTGTACTAGTGCAGACGCTGTTTGATGCCGAGTTCTTGGAGTATGGACCACGTTTGTGCGGAATTCTTTCCACGAGATCCCAAGCATTCTTCATTTCTACAGCATATTTTTTTTTTTCCATTTCTCGTGTTGTCCACGTCTCAGCTGCGTACAGGAATATGGGAAATACAAGCGTACGGTCGAACAAATTTTATTTAGAACCACATTTTAACACATGAAAACAGAACATTTTATTACATTCATACATACAGTCCTGGGCCTCAAGTCTGCTATTACAGTAGTGTCAGAATGGTCTCGCCATTGTGAGTATTTGACAGTGTTTGTATGGCAAATCTGTCAAAAACTCACAATGAAGAGACCATTCTGACACTATTGTCATAGCAGACTTGAGGCCCTGCAAGGTTGTTAGTGTTTCATCAATACCCTGTATATACATATATATTTTAGCTTAATAAAGTTTAAGTTTAAAGGAGCTCGTGGCTAAGTAATAACAGCCGCACGGGTCGATCCATCAGGTTAAGCTACGCTTGCCGGGGTTGGTCCGTGGATGGGTGACCATCTTTACATACTGAGACTCCTTCGTGCCTCGGAAAGCACGTTAAGCCGTTGGTCCCGGCTGTCGTTCGTGGATCTTTGACAGTCGTTACGGGTCGTCAGAAGCCCAAAAGTCTGACCAGTCTTACCAAGGGGTATCGTGTTACCCAGTTACTGGGTTGTGGAGGTCAGATAGGCAGTCACTCCATGTAAAATACTGGTATTCAGCTGCATCCGGTTAGACTGAAAGCCGACCCCTACATAGTTGGGAAAAGGCTAGGCAGATTGATTGATAAGTTTAAGTTATATTAAATATTTTAGTTTAAGACTTCGCATATTCATATTTATCTCTTCTTGTTCTCATACACTATTGTATATGTCGGAGAACGGAAGATTTCTCTCGTTATCATCAGCCATATTTTAACTACTGTGGGCGTACTGTGGGTAGTGTTGGTTATTGTGCAATAGAAAAACCGAATTAAACTTAAATCAAAAGTCATTTACTCAACCTAGGCTGATATTCAGCATTAATTCAAACTTTAAATTTAATTTTCCCAAAACGCCCATCCCTTCACCACTTCCTAGTGCTTTAGCTAGGAAGAAGAAGTAGTGGAACAAACTCCCCAGCAGCACATCTGTCTGTTCAGTTAGAAGAACTTGATTCTATACAGTAACGGGTATGCAAAGTAATTAATATTGGAACACGACACAACTATACCGAACGCGCAACTATTCCTTGACGTCTTGACTGCTTGACCGCCACCGATGAACTCCTCTTGTCAACTGTGCGGCGGACACTTAAAGCTGGTCGAACATTATGTCGTAGACCGTGCTGGCTGCTAGGCAGCGCTAGCATCGCGATTAGTCAAGAACGAATGGCGCGAATCCACCAACTCCGTCGAACGCCAACAGATGGCGCTGGCGTACCGGATACAACTCTTCTCCGACATATACATTTTTTTTTCATTTCTTCTTTTGCAGGTCTGCTGGAGAAATTTCTTAAGAAATAAGCGGTACCTTTATACTCAAATTATAATTATGTCGTATCTCTATGTATTTAACTGTGTGTACATAACTAATAAAAAATATAAATTAATAAAGATACATAGATACGCATGAAAACCATAACCCTGTCTTTGCTGTAGCGTAGTCGGGTAATTATTGATACCACAAAGGCCTACCAATCATAATGACCAACTACCTAGAAACAGCTCGAGCTCAGTAAATCACACTTATAGCCGGTTATAGCCACGCACGTGAGTTGCCTTCCGTCATCCGAAATAGCCCAGAGGGTGCCTAGCTCGCTTTTTGTAAATGTTTACAATTCCTATGCCCTGTGTTTGTAGCGGCTATTTCGGGATTGTTGAACTAAGAGCCATAGATTATGGAGTAATGTTGAAGAACGGTATGTTGATACATGGATCGAAAGAAAAGAGCTTTGACCATCGACAAAATGTTGGCAGGTTTTGAAGTTGTTATTTTCATAGAATTTGCTAAGGCTTTTAATAAGAGCCGCACGGGTCGATCGATCAGGTTAAGCTACGCTTGTCGCGGTTGGTCCGTGGATGGGTGGCCATCTTGACATACCAAGAGCCCTCCGTGCCACAGAAAGCACGTTAAGCCGTTGGTCCCAGCTGTCATTCGTGGAATTTTGACAGTCGTTACGGGTCGTCAGAAGCCCGAAAGTCTGACAACCAGTCTTACCAAGGGGTATCGTATTACCAAGTAACTGGGTTGTGGAGGTCACATAGGCAGTCGCCCCATTTAAAAAAAAACCTGCCAAGTGCGTGTCGGACCACACACAATTAAGGGTTCCGTAGTTGGGACGAATTTATCTTAAGTCAAAGTCAAATCATTTATTTCAAATAGGCACATAAACGGCACTTTAGAACGTCAAAATTTACAATAATAATTAATTGATTCTAGTTGCCCCTTCCAAAAGGTAGTTACGTATGGAGAAGAATGGGCAAGAAACTCCATTTTAACAATATTTGTATACATTAATTATTAATTATATCGACGGTGAAGTGCCAATACCTCCTAACTTACATTTTTCTAGAATTCACTTGTTTATCATTTAGAATTTAAAGGGGTTATTCGCAGGTTTTAGTGAAATCTCCTAAGTGTATTTTTAGTTGTTAAACTAATATGTGGAAATACCTCCAACTAAACCAACGTCCCTATTTTATGGCATTACCGCCATGCATGCATCCTCATTCAGTTGGTGTACATTTTTGACTTTGTCAGTTAGGAGTTATTGGCAGTTCACCATCGATATGTGAAGACAATGCACTTACCTAGAATAAAATTACTATACCACAATAGGTAAAAATAATGAAAAGTGAAGTAATGACAGACAAATTATTTTTGCGTTAGATACATGGTGCTCCTATATTTACAAACTTAACATTGTAGTTGAAATACAAGTTCTTCCATACATTTCAACTGAAAATGTAAGTTTGTATGCACAATATTGAAAGATTTACCATGTTATTTTAAGACCATAGACTTCTCATAGATTTTAATTTAATCTATAAGTATAGAACAATTTTCAGTATTTAAAAAAAAATTTAGCTCAGTAGTTTCGAAGATAAGGGGGGATGGTCAATTTTCGTCTATTTTCACTTATAACTTTTTAAAACAATTTATTTTAAAATAATAAAACAAAATATTTGAGATACTCACAGTAAGCCCTTTCATTTGATATGTCACATGGTACAATTTGTAAAACTTTTTTTTTTTTTTTTAATTTTCTTATTTGCCCCCAAAACTGACCCCAATATTCTAAATTCATTTATTTACGGTTCACGTCCATGTTTGGGTCACTAAAATTGATACGTGTACCAATTTTCAACTGAATCGGTCCATTACATTCGGAGCAAATTGGCTGTGACAGACGGACAGACAGACACACGAGTGATCCTATAAGGGTTCCGTTTTTTCTTTTGAGGTACGGAACCCTAATACTGGTATTCAGCTGCATCCGGTTAGACTGGAAGCCAACCCCAACATATTTGGGAAAAGGTTAGATAATGATTTTCAGAGAATTTTATCAAAGATTAAGTGGGTAGGTAAAGGTCATTAGTGACAAACGAGAGATATGACCTGCATAGCCAACAGGTCACCTAAATAGGACCACCTTGATCACCTGTGGGATGGCTCAGCAAAATACCAACTTGCTGCACTTAACTCGGTGGAACGCAGAGCGAAAAGGCTTATAGGCGACGAAACGTTGGTGTCTAGGCTTCACAGCCTGGCTCATCGACGTAATGTTCCTTGCCTGTCGGTCTTCTACAGACTGTACTTCGGTGAGTGTTCGCAGGAACTCCACGACCTGATCCCACCATTGCCCTTCTATTACCGGACTACCAGATGTACTGCAGGGTACCATGCGTACTTGTTTGATATCCCGTCCAGTCGTACTCAGCGCTTCTCCTCCACATTTATTATGCGCACAGCCACTACGATCTACCAACATCCTCGACATTCAACATGATGATATCTTCAATCTAACAAAGACAGTTTCTCCACAGGTTGTAGACATGCGCTGGGGCGTCCGAGACGAAGCCACAGACGACCACATGACCACAGAACTCTGCATGAGAGAGATCAAGAACTGCCAGCGTCTCTCCATGGGACCCAACTTCGTTGTGTTTCTCGGACAGAAATATGGATACAGGTACACCTAATATCAATATAAGATTTGTTCCAACTGAAGTAGGGTTGTAATTATTAAATCGGAGTCGATCTGTCGCTGCCGGCCGTCGCTCGGTTGTTCGACGTTCAAATATAGTACTCGTAAAACCCTTTTGTAACCACAAGTTAATTTTATGCGTAGGCGGCGTTCTAAGCACACTTAAAGTGATACAGTATTTATATTTACAAGCACTTTAATAATTTCTGTAAACATAGACCGCAAAAAACCCAAGAAAATAGATATTGGGTTTCATGGGGAATTTCACAATAACGGTAGGGGAATTTTCTATACAAATAAATAAAATTTAAGTGTGAAGTTGTAATGTCAAAATGTCAACTTTTTACCGAATGCCTATTAAGAAAGTTTAAAAACGGTACTTCGACGGAATGGATGTTGCCATTTTAAATATTATATTTATTGAAACTTTTAGAAGTATTGTATTCATTTTATTTCTTATTTTGTTATTTTTGTCTCATTTTATGCTGCACCGGTTGACATCATCACATCAGCGCCGGCTGTCGCTGAAAACCAGCGCTGGGGCTCTGTCTCGCATAGGGTCGCATTACGCTGAGCGACGGGCGTTTTGCGTGAATGTGGCGCATATTTTCCCCCAACTTGTTATTTTCGTGTTTGTGTTATTTCTCTGCGTCATGTTTGCCGCAAATAAACGTATTTTCTTTATTTTCTTTACTTATTAAAAAAAAAATCAATTAAAAAAAACTCCGTCTGTTTGGTCCGGCTAATCTCCGAAACAGCTGGACCGATTTTGACGGGACTTTCTCTGGCAGATAGCTAATGTTATAAGGAGTAACATAAGCTACATTTTTTTTTTTCAAAGAAAAAGCCACGCGGGTGACGCTGCGGGCCGTAGCTACTTCCAATATATAATATTTTACGACGAAGACGATTAAACCCAACCGTTATTTTACAAAGTTCTCCTTAACTTAACCATTTAAAGTTTTTATTGTAAAGAAAACTGATGTAGGTACTGGAGCAAAACATAAAAATGACAGCATCAAAATCAAAAAAATTGAACTTGTTTAACCAAGTTAAATATTCATAACCAAATATTTTTTCCAGGCCAATCCCAACATACGTGCTATCATCAGAGCTACAGATGTTAAAAGAGGAGTTGGTGGCAGGAGGAGTGGACGTCATTCTGATGGACACCTGGTACAAGAAGGACTCAAACGCTGTGCCTCCAGTGTCTGTACTGCAGCCCATCTCGTCTATATTGATTAATTTTAATAATAAGGTAAATATATTGAATCAATGTATAGGCTTATTTATTGAAAATGGTATCACATGGGCATCACCAAAAGCAGTAGCGGCGTTAGGGTAGGGCGCGGTTGGGCGAACGCCCAAGGGGGCCAGGCATGAAGGGGCGCTCCTTAATGTCTGGTTTCCCGTCTCGTCGTTCCATTGAGAGTATTGGTCACTATACCGGTAACGGTAGCGAGTGGCGAAAGGACTTTTTCTAAGCTTAAACTGATAAAAACCTATATAACTGCGATCGAGATTCTCTGTCGAGATTGACAAAGGCAAAATTGACAATCGAAAATGAAATTGCAGAAAACATAGACTTTGATGCCTATAAATGAGAGTTTGACGATAGAAACGCTAAAAAAGATTTTTATATTTTAAGTTTTCTTGATATAAACGGTTGTGTAAAAAAAAACATCTGGTTTTTTATCACATGTGTGAATTGAAGAGAAGAAAGGGGACACCATAGAAACCTCGCCCATGACGCCGGCACCGGCACTTACCAAAAGGATAGATGATGATGAACCAACCTAAGAAAACTACTATTCATTGTACGTTACGTGGTAGCAGTTTTTGAACTATGAATACTGCTATAAAATCAATGTACTCTCAAAATCAAACTGTTATGTATGGCCTGAGTGAAAAGGCGTGCGGCGGGGCGTTCTGCGTTGCGTGCAAGCGGCGAAAGAGTGTTTGCCGAGTAGCCTTAGTGCACGCTTAGCGTTCGTGTGAGCCGGTCACATTTCTCATCAGGGTCGTACAATATTATTGATATATATTTAGAAGAAAATGTGTGGTTAAAATATTTTTATAACAAGGCTGTATGGGGAGTTTCCTACGCAAACACAAACTGGTTTGATCTGCACGCTCGGCCACGCTCGATGCCCCGTTCACCGCAAACAAGCACACTCCCCGCGCCGCGCCGCTCGGGACTAGTGGTGGGTCGTTGTCGAATTTTTGACCGACGAAACGCAACCGTTTTCCCGGCAACGAAAACGGTTGCAAAAAACGGTCGTTGTTGCAACTGGTTTGAAAACGGACGACGGACAACGAAACTTATCTAACATGAAAGAGAATTGCGTTTTCGTCGAGTGAAATAGTTGCAGTTTCTTACAACTATCAACGGGTTTGATCGTCGCATCACGAACGACAGCATTGACAACTGGTAGGTAAGGTAAATTAATACATTATCGACTGTATTTTACTGATATAAAGTTCACTTTCTATTGTAAGGACTATTTTGTAAACGAACGCGGAACGAAGACGCGAAGGACGAAATTTGATCAAACCAGATCAAAAATTATATCATTCAATGCGTTCTCGACTGTATTTTCATAGACGTTAAGAGTCTATACTACCTCAGCCCCACCTCACTCTGTATCTCGCTCGCAGACTATTGCTACCGGTCACGCGAGCAAGCGAGACAGGGCGGCAGGGAAAAGGCTCCAAGGTGCCGATAGTTTAGGTAATTTCGTTTTACGGTGAAAATAATGGTCATTTAAAAAAAGTAAATAACATAAGACCTGCTTTATAGTTAGTTCAGTTAATATGCATAGTTTCATTATCTAATTTAAAGTATTTTTTGAATACCAGCGGTTTATTGTTCGGTTTGGAGGTAATTTTGTAATTTTTTTCTATCGAGTAAATTTTATGGAATCGTGTTTTCGGCTAACATACTCGTAGTACTTAACATTAATCCTCAACTTTACCATATATTTATTTCAAAATTAATGCTGCAGTATTTTCGACATAACGGAGGATCATGCTAAGCCATTTGAGGTAGTATAGGCCCTTAATCACACTAAATAATTCGAAGACTGATTTGTGCAACGAAGACTGTTTGGACCCAGGACGTAAAACGGTTTCATCGTCGCAGAACACAAAACGGTCTTTGAAAACGGTTCGTCGTTGCAACGCCCACTCCTACTCAGGACACTCGCGAGGGATTGCATGAACGCCGCACGCGCCGCCCCGCGCAGTACGCTCGAGTCGAGCGTGCACTCAGTTCGGACACTTACGGTGCAGCTGATTTGTACATATTATTAGCTGATCTGTGATTGATATCCATCCAAAAACATACGACGTTGTTCGAGGTGTATTATATATTTTTAACAAAGAAACTTTCTATAACATTACAGAGAGTCCCAAAACTCCAAGCCGAGGATCAAGCAGTGTGGTGGGACACGCTCGGTAAAATGCAGAAGCTGTTCCGAAAGGCTTCCTTACAGCTGTACAATGCTGGCAAGATTGATAAGGACTGCATGCACAATTATTTTATGTCTGGTGAGTTTCCACCAGAACCAGTTTTCTAGTTTTTTTCAGGAATCCGCTGGATACGAGAAGCACGGAACCGGTCGAGGTGGCGGTGCTTGGAGGAGGCCTATGTCCAGCAGTGGACGTCTTTCGGCTGAAATGATGATGAGTTTCCAGAACCATTGAAATAGTATATTCTTGATCAACATTGTAGTCAATTACATTACGATAGATGGTCAAACACTTTAAAAACCCTTAAATAAATAAAAATATACCATCCTTGCTCCTTGATCGGAGCAGGAATTGAGATTATTAATAAAATAAATTCAGTCATCTTTATCTAAGTATTCTAACAATAAATAAACAACTAACTAAAATTATTAAAACCTGCATGCACTACTGACTAATGCATGAAAATGATAATGTTCATCTTAAGGATGCCCTCTGGTTTTTGAAAGCTTTGTATAACTCTAAATATCATTTCGACGGTAAAGTGTCAATACCTCCTAACTTACATTTTTCTAGAATTCACTTTTTTATCATTTTGAATTTAAAGGCGTTATTCGCATGTTTTAGTGAAATCTCCTAAGTGTATTTTTAGTTGTTAAACTAATATCTTCAACTAAACCAACGTGCCTATATTATGGCATTACCGCCATGCATGCATCCTCATTCAGTTTGTGCACTTACACTTCACCGTCCATTTACTTATCTTTTGACGTGATAACGTTGTAAAGATCGATGAACGCCGGCTGCACGCACGAAAAAGCATGACTCATTGTCACTTTCCGCCTGAGCCAAGTGTGCAAGCGAGAGCGCGGAACAAGCGATAGAGAGGCGCGATCGGCCTAAGCGTTCGGCTTGTGTTACGTTATCACGTAAAATTATCGTCCGTAAACCGACTTTACAGGCAACCAATTTTTAATTTATTTAAGGGATTTTTATACACATATGCGACGATGTCACCAACTTACTCCTAAATTAAATGAACAAATCGTCACACAAAACTTAACATAATCTAATTTCATATTTAAAAAAGTATATAATATTTTTGCTGCTTCAAAAGTAGGCTTGGCTAAAATGCCATGGAACATTTCAACATCCATTACCGACAATTTCATTGAGTTGATAAGTGCGTTTCTTTTGTTTGCATATCTGACACATTCCACCAACACATAGATAGATAGATAAATAGATAGATAGATAGATCTCTTTATTATGTACACCATAAAAATTACAGATATAAATGTAGAACTGTTACATAGGGTGTCACAATGGGCGGTCTTATCGCTAAAAGCGATCTTTTACAGACAACCTTTGGATGGATCAAAAGTAGAAGGAGAGACAATACTGCAGGTAGTCAGTGGTGTACCGTTTACATATACAATAAATACATACATGCATAAAGCATATAGATAGCATAAGATATAGCTATACATATGAATATATATATATATATATAAACACCATGGCATTTTAGTCGTCTTACAAAGACAGCCCACTTCATGTATCCAATGACTACTAATGATTCATTAAAAAAAAAAAAAAATATGAACATCTGAATTTTTATTTTTTATTAATTATGACGCATGACATAGTTTAAAACACCCTGTTACGAGTGCAGTCCGAGCCTTGTGTTACAAGGGCACCGCGGTATGGAGCGGCGACATCTTTATCAGAGTTCATTCACCCTAACGCAAAAATGTGTTTCTTACTCGTACTATTGCATCTTAAACTTAATCTAAATCCATTCCGCGGCGCCCTTGTATCACAAGACTCGGACTGCACTCGTAACAGGGTGTTTTAAACTATGTCATGCGTCATAATTTATAAAAATTAAAAAAAATCAAATGTACAAAAAAAATATTTACATGAATGATTAGTAATCATTGGATACATGAAGTGGGCTCTCTTTATAAGACGACTAAAATGCCGCGGTGTATATAAATACAATCATAAACACACACATAATATATACTTATCTTGAAAAAAAGTATTCTTAATCCTTTGTCTCTTCAAATTCCAGTAACCGAACGCGAAGTAATTAACGGCGTGTTAAACGTGAAAAACACGAAGAACCACTGCTTGGCGTACGTGAGGTACATCAACAACATCAATCTCCAGAACTTGAAGAAAGCAAGCAACTTTGTGGACATCATCAACCGGAGTCTGGATGCTGAGGCTTCGAAGCTGTTGGCTGATCTCCGGGATGTCAGGCTCCCGGATAAGATTGAGACTACTAATATACAGAAGTAAGTAGTAATATACTAATAAACAGAAGTCATCATCATCATTTCAGCCGAAAGACATCCACTGCTGGACATAGGCCTCCCCCAAAAGGGGGGAATTTTCCATAATCGCCACGCTTGGCAGGCGAGTTGGCGATCGCCGTACGGTTTTAAAAATGCATAGAGAACGCTGCTGCCCATTCTCTAGTAAGTCCCTCAGTTGCCTTTTACGACACCCAAGGGAGGAAATGGGGTGGTGCTATTATTTACGTCCGGCACCACACGCGTCCAAAGAATAAAGTATACAGAAGTAAGTAGATTGTATTCGATATGAGTCTCATAGAAATGATCTGTTTTGGGTATTGAGGTATAACCGACTTGATATGGGCACCAGTTTAACACAATAACGGTGGAGTTTCTTGCCCATTCTTCTCCATAGGAAACTACCTTTTGGAAGAGGCAACTAGATTCAATTTTATTTCCTTGTAAATTTTGACGTTCAAAAGTGCCATTTATGTGCCTATTTGAAATAAATGCTTTGACTTTGACTTTGACATCCCGAGATCAGCCGTCAGGCAGTTGCCCACCAGACACAATACGCGTCTGGTCGGAGGATCCTCCCTTTTCAATAGAGGTTGAGTGAACTTTACATCCTGTTCCTCATACCACTATAAGGTAAATTAATTATAATCTCATTTACAGGTACACAGTGGAATGGATCGGTCGCGAGGGTCTGGACACAGAAACACACGGCGAATACCTCAGCCATTTCATAGCGCACTTCTATAAGAATATCGTCAAATTGGTTGACAGGTCAGTAAAGTTCGAGGATTTCCAAAAATAACTTTTTACCATTGCCTTGCCACTCGAAAAAGAGCATTTTATTCATCGATAACAGTGAATAAAACGCTCTTTTACTCACTGATTGAATAAAGACATTTTGAATTTGAAACAAACACGAATTATGTTCTGAAAGTACATACTGGGTGGCCGAATGGAGGTATTCCAATCCAAATTTAAAAAAAAAAAATATCCCGCCAATTTAGTTCTTTTCTGTCTGTTATCGTGTTATTGGAAAATATACTAACATAAATTATAATAAAATGAGTTCTTCCGATGACGAAAATGAAAGACTGACTCCGAAATCATTTCGTTCTGAAGCAGCAGTTATAGTAGATCATTTGTTGCCGCCAAAATCTCGGGAGTTGTACCTGAAAATATACAATTTGTTCCGAGACTGGAAAACCACGGATGACGCCAATTCCTTCTCTGAGTGCATATTTCTTAACAATTTCAACGAATTAACCAAGACTAAGAAGCCATCGACACTTTATAGCATATTTTGTATGCTAATAAAAATACATGTAATCTATACTAATATATAAAGCTGAAGAGTTTGTTTGTTTGTTTGAACGCGCTAATCTCAGGAACTACTGATTGGAATTGAAAAATTCTTTTTGTGTTGGATAGTCCATTTATTGAGGAATATTATTATATATAACATCACGCTACAACCAAAAGGAGCGGAGCATAAATGAAAAATGTTGCATAAACGGGAAAAATTATTCCTTTTTGAGAGCTTCCGTTGCGTGCGCTGCGTAAACGGTTTAAGTTACGCAAATATCATGTATGATGGAATTGTTCCTCTTTAAATGTTCTAAAAAAAGTCCGTGACAGCATATGTCTATCTTTTAAGATTGACTCACTATAACCTTTTTTATGGTAATCAAATTTGTTCGAAATTAATGCATTATTTGCGAAGGAGTTTTCATAAACATGGTATTAATCCTTATCCAAATAAATACGTTATTAAAAAATTAAATACGTAATTTTGAACAAAGTTGCCCTTACATCATTTAATTTCAATGAATATCTTAGGAGATATAACTGTTTTATAATAACTCCGCAGCAAAGCCAAAAGCCTTCTCTAGGGGGAATAAGTTTAACCGATGACCCTGTATTATAACTAATACTGTTGTAAAAAATAAATAAATATTTAGTATTATGGATAATCTATAACGCTCTCTTCCTATCTCCTACTTATTAAAAAAAAATCTTTGGGTCCATAATTGTTTATATTTATGAATACTAACCACCTGAACATTACACACACATACACGCACATTACATACGCACAGTACATTATGGATTGCAATAAAGATTAATTGAATTTAATTGTTTTTTATTTTTGTTATTTTTGAATAGACGAAAAAGTTAATTATCATCTACATCCACCCTATCATTTTGCATAAAATTCAGGATAGGAAGTAATTTACATGTAAATGAATCAAAGAGAGTTCAAAACTAATCTAGTAATTTGCATTGCATACATTTAGTTGCTAACTATGTAATTTTAGATAACCAGAAGTGGATTGAAGCGGAATTAATTTGCAAATCAATTTCACTTCACTCCACTCGTAGGGACCTAGTCTCTAGTATGTAATTTCACCTCTTACTCTTGAAGATAGTTTTTTTTTCATGATGTTATTTAGATTGTCAACACTATCGCTCAGTGCAATAATACAGTGTAGATTTAGATTAGGTAAATTTTTGGCTAATCTAGGACCACAAATATGAGAAAGACTAAAAACTACATTCATAGATTTTTATTCATAGCTTTATTTATCATTATGTTGGTAGTTTCAGTTCGCCCCCTGGAATAGAGAGAAATAGTAAATCTGTGGCGTTACAGCACTAGCGCGGTAACGTAAAGTAAGAAGCACGCATAAATACACTGCATTATGGACCTAAAAGCGGTTCATTAAGAGCCACTTTACGAGCAAGTTTGTTGAAAAACTTATTACCGAACACTTCGACACGTTGTTATCGATCTCAGTAATTATTAATAAATGCTATAGCAATTTTTTATCATCTAATCTTGATAACTATAATATTGATGTCCTTACTTTATTGTTAAATTAATTTAAAAGCTATTTTTTATTTTTTATTAAAATTTTATCCTGTTGCAGTGGCAAATTCAGATAATTTATGTAAACAACGGGGATAACACAACAAAAAAATATCTTCGTAATGGTAATTCACATAAAATTGCAAAAAAAGAGGTTCTATTTGCTTTTAAGTACTGATTTTAAGAAATAATAATTAAAAAATAATCATACCGTAATTATTTTTATAAATTTCCGGTTTTAAACAAAGTTATTAATAAAAGGAGATTTTCTGGTATAAAATATTTTATGATACTGGTAACAATGCAGGAGATCTAAACATTTTCATATTTTTTAATCTTCAACAACACTAATATTACAACTCTCATAAATAGATTCATATTGTAAGTAGCATATCTAGCCACATTTTGGATGAAAACGGCTGTAAACTGTTTCTACAATTTTGGAACGCCTACGTCTAGCACTGGGCTTAAAAGGGCTGATTATGACTATCATATACCGTGTCTCCGACACACTACAAAAAACATTGTTTGGCAACGGTATATGGTTTGCATAGTTCTTATAATTAATTCACTTTAATTTTATCTATGATTATTTACAAAAACATTTAATGATAAAATGTTTTGCACCACTGTCCTGTCATTTTGACAGTGACATTTCTTGACATTACTTTGTTTACATAAATTATCTGAATTAGAGACTTTGGGTATAGCTTAGCCTTTTGTAACATATTTTCTATAATATGGAATACAATCAATGAATATATATTTATATGATAAACAATTACCGTAAAGGTGACCATTCAGATAGAAGACTGAATACTGCTGGACATAAGCCCTCTCCTAAGCATTGCAAAAATTAAATTTAAAAAAACTAGTGCACTTCAGGCATACCGCGGAAATCTTTTAATCACGTTTCTTGGTTTCAGAGCTATGCGTAAAGAAGACAGCAGTGCTCAGGGTGTGATAGTGACAGAAATACTGCAGCATCTTCACGCCTGCAACAATTCTGTGAAAGTATTCCACGGCAGAGAACCAGACCTGAACTTCATTGAAGACTACATGAAGAACTCGTCTGATAAACCACTGGTTTTATATGGAGAAGGTAACTAGGAATCGATCGTAAAAAAAAAAAACACTGATACAAAAAGCAGTTGGTAGACTTTGACATACCTGGAGCGAAATTATACTGGCAACCTATTGTAATGATGTTATATAGGACTAGATCAGCAGTGTACGGCGCTGACGCGTTACTACGTCGTATATATGCGTAGGCATATCCGACTTTAGTTGTCAACACAGATTGTCAACTTGACGTCAAGTGAGCGATTGCTTGACGATAAAAAATATCAGAATGTTGAAATGTGCGGTTAAAACTTGTATATTACGGTCTGAAAATATTAATAAAGCATGTGGTGTTACATTTCACAAGTAAGTTTGCTAAATTTTCTTCAGATTATTCATTAAAACATTACGCGATGAATTAGACTTGTCAAACATTTTTTTGCCATCAGTGTTACCAGTAAAAATGATTTTTAAAGGCCGACAATGCATTCTTTTTTTTATTTTTTTACCTTAACACCCTATATTTTCACTATAATTTGAAGTAGTTATAGTATATAAAACATTAGTGTCAAGACACTAATGTTTTATGTACGCAATTGATGACAACTGACGATTGAAACTTAAACGAAGGTCGTAGCTTCTCCGAACGGAATTTATATGACGCAGTGAAACAACCTCAAAATGGCGGCGTTTCTCCCTCCACCGCGCGCGATCCGTCACAGTCTCCACTCAACGTACCAAATTTTTTGATCCTTTAACTATCGAGTGGTGTAATTATATTTTGGATTTAAACGATAAATATGTAGCTGCAACACCAACTGTATCCCCGATTTTGTAATCATCAGTTTTTTGAATTGTGTTAATTGTAAATATTGTGCTCTTTCCTCGGCCAGGTGGTTGTGGAAAAACGAGTCTTCTATCAAAAAGTGCAGCCATGTCTCTAGACACCTGGTTCGCTGAAGTACGGCCTACCAACGTGATCAGGTTCCTCGGGACAACTCCTGACTCCAGCGCTCTAACACCTACTCTCATCTCAATTTGTCAGCAGGTATAACTATGTTTTGTTATGGCCATATCGGATAGAACTGGATGAGACTGGGGAACGTGAACATTGGCACAAGCAGAGAAGGGTACTGAAAACGAAGTCACTTTTGTATAAAAAAATTGCTTTACTTTTGTACCAACCCTAAGATATCAACTTTGAACTACATAAATAGCTCTATTAGTAGGTTTTAATGATTCATTATCAATAATCAAAATAATGGCACTTCCCTATAATAATATTCAACATCGAACCTTTATATTTTCGCCATGTCCCTCTATCTGTCTGTCCGCGGCTTAGCTCAGAGATTACAGAACGTCACTCAATACTCAATCATTACTTAAAACGAGTTTCAACCAATCGAATGGCTTGAATCTAGTTTTAAGTAATGCTTGAGTATATATGGGCCTTTGTACTAGAAAAATGTAATTTGCATGGGTTTACATATTAATCACGCCGACAAAGTGGTAACATAAAATCTTGAAAAAATAATAATTGTGGGATACCTTCCATGCACTTAAAGTGGGGATGATATATTGTTTTCTCGACTATCCCATGGTGTGGGGTATTGTTGGATAGGCCGTTCAAAAATATTGCAGGTCTGTGAAAACTATTTTTCGATTCGGGGATCCGTTTGCGTAATACTAAGCTTTAAAATGTTATTTTTTTGTTAGAGTCAAGTTCCCTCCTTGGCAGCTAAATGGTTGATTTTGGATATGTGAAACAAATCACGGCAGCAGAATATAATAATATGTATAATGAAGTTAAAAGGAAAACTATCACAGCTAAGTAGGCTTTACAAGTTAACGAGTAAAGGCTCCTACAAACAGGCGCGACACGCGACGCGACACATGGAAACCGCACGTCGCGCGGCACGCGGTGTCTTTGTGTCGCATCGCGTGTCGCTCCTGTTTGTAGGAGCCTTTATAGTCGACCAACTTGCATTTACGAAGAGTGTGCCTACTAAAAATGCAAGTAATTTGAATGAACTGTATGATGCGTTTGTCGGATTTAGGAGCAATTCTGTTGAAACCTGCAAAGAGTTTTTAAATTCCATGCCCCGTCGCTGCAGAGCAGTTATTATAAGCAAGGGTCATCCCACAAAATATGAATGCATAGTTTTGTAAGCAGTGGTAAAGCTTATTTAATAAGTACCTACTTTTAAATTTCATTATTTAAATTCTGATATCATTGAATAAATGAAGTCATTTTAGAAAGAAAAAAGAAAGAAAGAAAATACATTTATTTAGCACAGACTAAAAGGCACATATGACACAATATAATTTACAGCAAACAAAAAAATACAAAAAAAAAAAAAAAAAATTTGCACTTCAAAGCTTAATATTACGCAAACAGATCCCTGAATTTAAAAATGGTTTTCACAAACCCGCAATATTTTTGGATAGTCTATCCGACGGTACCCGAAAATATGAAAAAGACGAGAAAAAAAAACATCCCCACTTTACGTGTAGGGAAGGTTCTTAAAAAATATATATTTCTAGATTTTATTTGACCACTTTGTCGGCGTGATTAATATGTATACTCATGCCAAATTACAGCTTTCTAGTACCAATATTCTCTGAGCTGAACCGCGGACAGACAGACAGACGGACATGGCGAAACTATATAGGTTCCTTGTTGACTACGGAACCCTAAAAAGAGACTTCGGTATTGGTCGTTCTCAATTACAATGTCGAAAACTGTATTATGACCATGGGTGGAGTCAGCCTGTGGATGATATTGATGAAGATGATAATTATGTTGTTTTGTCCCTGCTATATTTATAGTTCATAAAAACATACTTCATTTAAATAAGGAAATGCCCCGGAAAATACTCTACTCGAAGGCAATGGTGGCGATTCAATTGTTCACAAACTAAACTTTAAGTTCAGTGCATCTTTTTCTTTTATATTTCATTAAGAAAACGACAAGATACATTTTAGTTTAGTCCTGTCAAATTAATCAGCGCTTGACGTAAATTGACGTAATTTTAGTCGGCAAGTAATTTTGTAGATTTTAATATACTTTTATCTAAATTAGAAAAATATGGAGTAAGGAGCAACGTATTAAAATTAATTGAATCGAATTTAAAAAATAGGTATCAAATAACGAGTACAACAAAGATTTGCCAAAAGACAAAATTAGAACTAACGTACCATTCAAAACCAAGAAAAACGAACTTTGGTGTACCTCAGGGTAGCGTCCTCGGCCCCCCATTGTTCCTCGTATACATAAACGATATGCCAAGAGTTATTCAACATCCAATGACCTTGTTCGCTGATGATAGTACAATTATTTTCACAGCACAAAATAGGGAGGCACAGTGTCATGAAATGGATATAAATCTAAATCTAAACAGGTTAATGACATGGTTAAATAATAACAATCTTAATGTAAATTTAGATAAAACTCATATTATGTCATTTAAACAAAGAATAAATCAAGATAAACTTAATATAAAATACGCTAACAAAACGATAGAAGAAACAAAGCACACAAAGTTCCTGGGACTCTATATAGACGAGAATATGAAATGGAGTAATCATATTGAACATTTAATAAAAAGACTAAATCAGTTCCAGTACGCTTTGCATAAACTCAGTAAAGTAGCAAGCCGCGAAACCGTACTGACTGCATATCATGCATACGTGTCTTCTACATTACGCTGTGGCATAATATTCTGGGGAAATTCATCAGATAGGGAGCTAGTGTTTAAGGCACAAAAAAAGTGTTTGAGAGCTGTGTGCTAAATAAAAACTACTGACAGTAGACCACACTTTATTGACCTAAGAATAATGACTTTTCCAGCCCTATACGCGTTTGAAGTAGCAATGTTCGTTAAAAAACACTTGTATTTATTTGAAGCCCTGACTAGTAAACGTCACCAGGACAAAATTCACGCTGTGCCTCATAAAACAGCATTATATGCAAAAAGTTTTCTGGGCATGGCTCCAAAAATTTATAATATGATACCCACGACTGTAAGACTTGAGAAGGATGTTAACAAGTTCAAGAGAATGTTAACAGACCTTATGGTTAAAAAAGCGTACTATTCCATTGGTGAATTCTTAACAGATAAGTTAAATAATAATTAGATATGTCAAATGACCGATTTATTTAAGCTTAATTCTATCTAAATGCAATTATATAATGTAATTTGAATGTTTATTTAGTATATATTTTAAATTTCAATAAATATTTTAATATTACAATGCATGTTAAATTATAAATTGGTAAGTTCATTAATTATTTGGACATTATTTATTCTGACATTACTTATAATTTGAATTTGTGACATTATTTACTACTATTTATTAATTTGAATGTATATTATTGCACAGGGTATTACTATTCTGTCGAATTTATGACATTATATAACCGATTAATTGGATTTTATGAAATTGTCTAACTATAATTTTTAATTTTGCATGCCTGAATTGGTAAATGCAGTGGACTGCGCATTCACTTAACACCTCGAAATGCATATATGTACTGTGTTTTGCAATAAATATTTGAATTTGAATTTGTAAAGTTTTTAATCCAGTCTAAACTTGTATGGAGTAAGTGACAGGCGCTGATTAATTTGACGGGACTAAACTAAAATTTATCTTCTGTCCTTTTCTTAATGAAATAGAAAGGAAAATATGCACTGAACTTAAAGTTTAGTTTGTGAACAAGGGAATCGGCACCAATGGTTTTCAGTTTAGTTTAGAGCAGTGGTGGCTCAGTGGCAATGGCGCCGACTTACAAGTTGTAGGTCGTGGGTTCGAACCCAGGAAGGCACTTTACGTTGTGTAAATAATTTCATCACCACTGCTATCAAAACGTTGAACAAAAACATGGTGCGCAAACCGGAATGTCCTAGAATAAAAAAAATCGAAGACATGTGACATCTAACAACCCACACTGGGTCTGTGTGGTAGATTACAGCCTAATCCCTCTCGAAGACATGAAACCTGGGTCCCAACAGTAGGGAAATCAGAAGCTGCTTATGCATATGGCATCCTATTTTGGTATAGCCTGTCTTTGTTATTAGTAACCATTTGACAAAGTCTAACTATAAAAAAATCAAATTTCAGATATCCTACAACTTCGCCCTTCCCTTCGAGGGCATTCCGGATGACCTGGTGCCACTCACAGCACACTTCAAACACCTTCTTACGATGGCCAACCAGCAGCAACCACTGCTTCTGTTCCTGGATTCAGTAGACCAGCTCACTGGAATAGGAACTGAGAATAATAAGGTGTCCTGGCTTCCAACTAGGCTGCCGGCACATTGTAAGGTGAATATCTATCTCTCTCTTCTCCATCGCTCTCTCGCTGCTGAGAGTGACTCCGGTTCAAATTGTCAACAGTCATTCTCTTTCCTTTGCGATTCGTGGCCTGCGGGTAATTATTTAACAACGTTAATTGCGTTTGTGGCGGTATCAACAACGCCACATGCGAACTACGCATCAAAGACCTGACGTCACAAATCTTGCATCGCGCTATCAGAGTTTACTGCGCGACTAGCATATATAACAACATCCCGACATCAACCGTTGGGCAGTTGCCCACCAGACACAATATTTTGATCGGAGGATCCTCCCTTTTCTACAGAGTATGAGTGAACTTTACACCCTGTTCCCATACCTCTAAACGTTATTTACTTTGTTGTGCAGATAATTTTTCTAACATATGATGTAATGGATTAGCAATAAACTTCAAAATCATTCAGATTTTGCTGGTGGGAGCGGCGCTGATAAGTACCTTCAGTTGCTCAGATTTTTTATGTGACACTGTTTTGGGCTTCGGCCTTTAGTTCTTTTGAATATCTATACTCTAAAGGGTGGAAGGGACATCAACGCAAAGCTGGTTTTTTTTTTATATTTATTTATTTGCTGTCCCATTCATTTTGACCGCGTAGGTATTGCACTTTTGTGGGAAATAGTTGTTTTTTTTTTTATATCCTGTCCAGTCAGTACACGTATTTGTAGTAATCGTGCAGCGCACCTTAGAACTTAAGGAGCTCAACGATTGACTAACAATACCAAAGAAAGGAAATTAAGTTAGGCCGGAAATATTACTCAAACTGCGAGACCATGATTATAAAACTGAGAAAAAAGAAACAGTATGCTGGAAGAGATATCATTAGAAATAAGCATCACCTTTGTACGTATTTTTCTGTTCCTTTCTTCTTGTCTGTTTATATGTGTGTACATAAATTGTTAAATAAATAAATAAATTACCCTATAGTCTTCACATTCACATTAATTAAAATAATATTTTACAAAGTAAATATTCATGTCCTTGTATAATTAATTATCATTCAATCAGTCAATGTGTACATAAAAATCCGGAAATAATCTCGGTCAGATCATTTGAGGACCATGTATAGTAACCGGCATGAGTCGTGAGCACAAACTGATACCTAAGCTGTAGTACATTTTTAGGTCTCTTTGGCGGTATGAACAAGCCGAGGAGCGCCGAGCTGCATGCGATTGGTTCGTCAGTCGACAATCGTCGTCTATTGGACTCTCGCGTGTCATTTTTATTTAGCCGAAAGTGTACATGCGCGAGCTTGCCCCCATTACTGCCCATCTGTGCTCACGACTCGTGCCGGTTATTATAAATCTGGTGTCTGGAATGGTTTTTTAATATCTCCTGATTTTCAGATCATCGTAACTTGTGCATGTGAGGAAGCAAATCCAGAGGTATCCAAAGAATATGACGTACTCAGACGCATGATTGACTCCGAAGAAAACTTTTTGGAAGTCAAAGCTCTTGGGGAAGATCTGGCGATGCAAGTTTTGAAGTACGTACGTAGTATAATGTTTCGGAACATAATGTAAATAATAATACAAATAATTAAATGAATAGCATTTAATTATTTGTATTATTTTATTATTATTTTTATTATGAAAATACGAATGTGAAAGCCATTACCTTTAAGGCTACGGACAGGAAGTCAGTAGGCGCGGGGTGGTGGCGGCGGCGGTGCGGGGAGCGGCGCGTTTTAGTGCATAGATTTTTATGGAACTGGCCTCGAAGGCAGCGGCGCGGGGAGCGGCGGCGTGCGAACGATGCGCACCAGTCTAGCCGTGCCCGCGCGTCTGCATTGACGTAGTTTCCTTGCCCGGTTCTAGGAATTCACATCTTCTTTTGCCCACAATAAATCTAACGTTACGAAGAAATTTGTATCAAAAAGATGTTGTCGTTGCTTTTTAGAAATTTCGTTCGTGAACAAAGACACAAATTTCTCATAACACAACACTACATACGTAGCTCTAAAGCCACGCGATCTGCCCGCTTCGAGACCTCCCGACTGCGTTGCCGCGCCGCTCCCCGCAGCCGCCGTCAATCGCTGACTTCCTGACCAAGGCCTAAAAGCCTATGTACCTTAGGCGATGGAAACTTGAATTAAAATCACTACGAAATATTATTATTTTAAAGTTATTTATTAATATTGTCCACGGCTCGTTGGTGGCCTCGTTGGAAAAATGGTGGTTTTTAGTGGTCGCCAGCGCTACTGCTGAGCATGAGGTTTTGGGTTCGGTCGGGCAAAGTGTTATTGGGGTTTTTCCATTAGAAATTTATCAGTAGCAGCCCGGAGTCTGGATTATTTTGTGCCCGGTTAGTGGCACTTGGCTCGCCCCCTATTACATGAGACTTGAGAAGTGATAGCTGGTGGTGTGACTGTCGGACAGCCAAGTCATAGGTTTTGAGTTCGAACCCAAGGCACGCGCCTCTGAATTTTCGGATTTATGTGCGTATTGTATAATTATTAGGGATACCTCCATACGCCTTTTTGCCGATACGATACCGATACCGATGCTCTTATAAAAATATCGGCGATACCGATACCGATACCGATACGCTTATTGAATTCAAAAATGGAGGTAAAATAAATAAAACACAAGTCACTTTTTTTTTATTAATATAAAAAGAACAAATAACAGGACAAACTAAATAACACCGTTTAAAACTATAGACAGGTTGAGATTAGTTAATAGTTTTAGTAATTAAAATTAACATTGATAAGAAAAGTATCGTTGTATCGGCCATAAAAATATCGCCGATGCCGATATATCGGCAAACTTCGAGTATCGCCGATATATCGGAATCGGTATCGGTATCGGTATCGGATGCATCCCTAATAATTATCACTTGCTTAAAAAACGGTGAAGGAAAAAAAACATCGTGAGGAAACTAGTCTGGAAAATGCCTGAGAGATATTTCTCGACAGCATGTGTAGCCAAGTCAGAGGCCCATGTTCGGCATTAAAACTCTGAAACCAGGTTAGTCACTATAACTACATGAAAAGAAGAAGAAGAAGAACATGGGACATGAATACATAAGTAGCGAAATGTGGGTGTACCTACTATGGGTATGTTTTGTGTATGTGTTTATTTAAGAGGCTACCGAGCGCACAGTGGCGGCCTCATCGTTTGCTATGTGATATCTTTTATTTTAGAATGAAAATACAGAAAATAAGCACGTTAAGTTGTGCTCCACAACACTATTCGTTACTATTACTACAAACAGTAGTTTTAAATTGTTATGTTTTATTGTAATCATTAAAACGGAGCTTAGTGGCCACTATTTTCCGTTTTAATGATTACAATAAAACATAACAATTTAAAACTACTGTTTGTAGTAATAATAACGCATAGTCTTGTGAAGCACAACTTAACGTGCTTATTTTCTGTATTTTCATTCTAAAATAAGAGAAATCACCGAAAAAACGATGAGGGCGCCACTGTGCGCTCGGCGCAGTCTTAAGTTGGGGACATTCCGATGTTCATATTCCATATTTGGTTTTTTTAGACTGTGGATGGCTTCAGCAGCTCGTGATCTATCAAACTATCAATGGCGTTTAGTATCAAATGCCATCGCGTCCTGCTCGCTACCGATATTCGTTAAACTTGTCTTCGCTGAGGTAAGACTCCGTTTTATCACATTGATCATATTTCATCATGTGTCATAATTATGTCATCAGAGTTCATATGCTCCAAGATCTACAATAAAGTAAATAAGAGCATCGACATTTACCGCTTACCTCGTAATTTCTTGAGAGTAAAGTTGACCGACCGGTTGAAATCTTTATCATATGATGCAGCTGAAAATATTATGGAAACTTAAGTGGCCAAGCACTCACACACACACACACCCTCACTCACAATACACCCCCCTCACGCACACTACCACTCCACACTGCAGCACACCTACCAACATACAACGTTTGCAAGCCTTTTATTTTTACATGTTTTTTTTTATCTAGGGCATCTCAGAGTAGACCTTTAGAGATAGTGACCCCTTAACCGGACTTTAGTGGGGTTGCCTTAAGCTCCTAAAAACTTAAAGCCTCCAGCCAGGGCATAAATACTTATAAACTAAACGACAAGACCCGCCGTCTTACTGATGCGAGAGGGGGTATCATTGGTGGCCTGCACAACTAGAATGTTGCGGTGAGTAGCTGCAGAGTCGAAGAAGCGCTTTGAAATGTGCTTCATGAATTGACAGATAGTGGGGATTTTGAGGTCTACGTGGAGGTTGGTGTTCCGAACGAACCAGGAGGCTCCCGTGCGTGATTTTACGAAGAAATCGGTTTTGGAGGGTCTGCATCCTATGGATGTAACGGGGTTTTTTATGTGCAAAGACTGGACTCGTATAAGTCATGATTGGGATTTTTGCATGTTTACGATTTTTATTTAAATATCAAAGTTAGCTAAACTATACCCATATCACAGTTAAGTCTGGAACATGTGTTTCTTATGTTTAGACGGGCGTTGATAGCTGTGACACAGTTTTTTACTTTTGTAGCTATCATCGTTTCTATTGTAATTATGTCAATTTGTTGTTTTTCCACATAAAAAACTTTTATTAGTAAATATAACTTAACAACACAATTTTCCTAATTCTCTTTTAAGGTGTGCAGATGGAGAAGTTATACTAAGCCTCAGGATACCCACTTGGCATCAACCGTCATGGATTCTATCATGATGTTGTTTGAAAGGATTGAGAAACAGGTACATCTGATCTTTATATATATATCTATTCAAAAGGTAGTTTTTAAACGCACTAAAAAAAAATACTTTTTTTATCCAAAAATAATCCGAATTCCAATCAAAATTACTGATTGCACAGCAAAATACTCAACTCAAAATATAACAAAACAAGCAACAATTTATATTCGTGGCGCACCGTTTTTTAATTATCTACAAAAGTGACATCAAAAGACCTAAATATCGAAGCGGATCTAAAATTGTTTCCAAACAATAATAATGAGTAGTCGACGGGCCCCCGCAAAGCGGGGCTCCGTTCTTAGATAGACCCCGCCATCCCCTTTGAACCTAACCTGTCCGAGTCGGGGTGCCCCAAATTCCGAGCCACTCCCTCTCGAAGAGAAAGGGCTTGTGTCCCAGCAGTGGAAACATTATTGGCTGATTATGCAGTCCATTCTCCATGTCCATCTTTATTATTATGACATTTATTTTTTCCATATAAAATAGATTTTTAAATATTTCTTAAAAAAAAATAGTTAAAAACCATTTAAAAATATAAAAAATTGTGATCCGCCGGTGTCGGGAGCAGATTCCAAGCTACCGGTGGTTAGGGCTGCAGAGACAAGAATCTCCTCACAATGCGAGCCGTATCAAGGAGTACTGCCTTCTGAATCAGGCCCTTGATCCAACCGCCTAACGAAAGCCTCGAGAGATGTTGATCGAGGCTTTCGGCCATCAGGCCATTGGCCGTCACGACAATTGGCACAATGATAGCTGAGCTCACATTCCACATGTCAACAACCTCGTGTGCTAAGTCGAGATACTTTATTTGTTTCTCTTTCTCAGCTTTCACGAAGTTCTCGGCATGTGGAATGGTTATTTATTGTTATTATTGAAAGTCTCTTTGAGATATCTCGGGACCCTGGGAAGGCATACGAGTGGCCAAAGCCGACTCGCAGAGGCCCGTTAGACGCTTTTAATTAAATGAGGCACCAACCGACGATTATCCCTGTACGCACTATACAAGTGGACCCAAGGACAACCCCCAGTTGGTGTAGGACTATTGCAGGATATGGAAACAAAGATATTGGATTATGGGATTGGGTGGTTAAAATGGACTGGTTACCTAAAACTATGGAAGGACTATGGCCCAGCCTGATCAATGTTTTATTATACACGGATAAAATGGCAGGGGGTGACTTGCACACTCAATAATGGGCCCCCGAAAACGTTCGCTAGCACATAGTGACGTAGCGATATTATTATTCTCATTTATTGCATATATCACACATAAAAATACACATAATCCATAATAGAACGGATCTATTTGTATAACCTTCAGCACGGCCGTCTACTGGTCTTCCACGCGCTCGCCTACATCACAGCAGCACGCAGTGGTCTGTCAGAAACAGAACTTGAGGACCTGATCTCTCTGGATGACAAAGTGCTAGATGATGTCTACCAGTATCATTTGCCACCTACGAGACGAATACCACCTCTGTTATGGACTCGGTAAGCACGATAGATACACTCATCACTGACCTATGACCCAAGGTTACTAGAGCAACATAAACGACGTAAAGATCCTGTCTGCCCACCTGTCCCCACCAGAACTGCTCTGGCAAAGCGTAGCTACTCGTGTCTTAGCAGCCACCTTTATAAACTTATAACCGAAACCTGCAACATATCGCTCCTTAAATACAAAAGCACCACAAGTCAAAATAAGCAAATTATACAGGAGCGGCATTTGCAAAAATAATTTGGATTATTTTATGATTTTTGTATAAACTATGTGTATTACGTAGACTTTTTTTGTATCAAAAGATGCTTAATTAAAAAGCCTATTTTGCAATAAAGCAATCTTAACCATACCTCGAATGGACTCTGGAAAAAATGACTGAATGCCAAATGACTGTTGACAACTGACAATATGGTACTTTTGCGCGGAACTCAGTTACAGAAACGATACAAAACAAAACTAGCGTGTGTGCGTGTATGGGTGTTTTTGATCATAAAACGGCGGCTGTTTTAGCGAAACATTAAAGTTTCATCGTTTAAGATACATTTTATGCAAAAAAATCATTTTTGATATTTTTTTAAATGTGTGACTTTTGTATTTTTTTGTATTTAAGGAACGATATACCGTTTACCTAAATTTAAATGTAAAACTATAGTTAGCAGAGCTAACGTACGATGAGACTGAACAACTCTTTGCAAAAAAAATCTTACTAACGCATCTTAAAACAGATTTAAATTGCTCCTTTATTATATATTTTATACTGTGACATATACGAAACATACAACTAAACACACCCTCTCATACTCACACCACACACACCCATTCCTTGCTTACATAAATTTTAATAAGTGTTACTTATATTAAACTAAGCTTTATGCTTACCAATACTCCTACAAAGTGCAGCATATTTTCAATGAACTGTAAGAGGAAGGCGCCTGTGTCTGTAACACAGTTTACGTCACACCTGGCCATAATGTGAGTTTTACCGCACGCTACGCGTACAGTAAAACTCGCATTGTGGCCAGGTGAAGACGTAAAATTATGTACTCACCACGGGCAGTAAAAAAAAAAGCCCTCTATCGCATATTTACAAATACCTGCGATTTCGGGCTTTCTTTATTTTACAGCCCTCGGTAAGTAATCTACTATTATACTAGCACAGACACAGACGTTCACTCTGTCTCAAAAATGTACTTCTTAAAATGGCGTTTTATTTGTTTTTTATATTTAATTGAGATGGACAAATTGTATTTGATATTTTTGAAAAATAAAGATTATTATTGTTATTATTGTTTACAAAGCAAATTTCTCTCTTTCATTCACACATATCAGGTCTTGTTATCCGTTACTCCCTTTTTGTTCATAATCAATCCTCACGAAATACTTCCGTCTTTTCTTTTCACCTCTCGCTCTCACATACATACGTAAACTCACGACTTCTTACTATGCATACAGAAACTACAGAACGTCACCTGCTACAATTCCTACATATATACGTAGCTGTGACGTAACGAGCCCCCCCTCCCCAAGTTTAATGTGTTTTAACTAAGTATTTTTTTATCTCCTTTTGCCTCGTTAACGTTCTTATATCTGGTCATTACACGCACGCTGATTGCGAGTGTGACGGCATCTACAACGCCAAAAGTGAACTACGCATGAAAGACCTGACGTCACACAAATCCTACATCGCGCAAGCAGAGTTTACCGCGCGACTGGCATATCTTACAACATCCAGACATCAACCATCGGGCAGTTGCCCACCAGACACGACACTCGTCTGGTCGGAGGATGCTCCCTTTTCTATAGAGTATGAGTGAACCCTGTTCTTCACACCTCCATAATGACTACGCATTTGACCTTTCTGAAGAACATCACTAATAAGTTCACTATATATGTCCCCCAAGGGCGTGGAAACGCCGGTTGGGAGCGGATCCACTCACACCTGCCTTGTAAATCTTCTCAATCCGTCGAAAAAACGAAGGATTAATAAAAATTAAGTCTGATATCTGGTTAAAAATGGGAGTGTTAAGAATATCACTACAACAGCACTGAACGCAACACTTGATTTTTTATTGCAAAGGTATATTTACCCGACTGCCCCAGAAGGAAGGTAATGTTTTTCGAGAGTATGTATGTATGTACATATGTACATATGTCTATTTCTTTGACACGCTCTGTAGTCTAAACGGCTCGATGGATTTTAAAATATGACGTGTCGATAGATTAGTCATAATAGTGGGAGTGACGTAGGCTATATAAAATGTATATACGAGTATTGCATCTGCAAATACAAAAAAAGGCAGGCGAAGGTTTTTTTTATTTAAAAATAAATTATAACAATATTGGTATCAAATAAAAGCTAGTAATGTGACAATTCCTTACTTATATAAATATATAATTTATATTAATAAAACTAAAAAACTTGAAAAAAAGTAAATTATTTAAAAAAAACTTTGAAAATTAAAAAAAAACCCCGACTCCAAAAACATAACTGAACAGAGAAAAATAAGCATTATAATCTATAAAATTTTGGTATCGCAGGGACAAACCAATAACCTAAAATATGGATACCATGCCTGCAATACCAAAATTATATTATTATAATGCTTGTTTTATCTCTTTTTAGTTATGTTTTTGGAGTCCGGGTTTTATTTTTATTTTCGAAGTTTTTTTTTTAAATAATTTACGTTTTTCAAGTTTTTTAGTTTTATTAATATAAATTATATATTTATATAAGGAATTGTCACATAACTAGCTTTTATTTGATACCAATATTGTTATAATTTATTTTTAAATAAAAAAGAACCTTCTCCTTTTTTTGTATTTGCAGATACAATATATACATTTTATATAGCCTATGTCACTCCCACTATTCTGACTAATCTATCGACACTAAAATCTATTTTAAAATCAAAATCTATCTATAATCTATTTCAAATCTATTATTTTATCTATTTCTATCTATTTCTCAAATCTATCTATAATCTATTTCAAAATCTATCGACACTAAAATCTATTTTATTCTATTTTAAAATCCATCAAGCCGTTTAGCCTACAGAGCGTGTCAAAGAAATAGACATACTACTCTTTTCAGTTATGTTTTTGCATCGGGTTTCTTGTTTTGTTTTATATTTTCAAAGCTTTTATATAATCCTTTCAGGATCCGCAACGATCTTCCAAACTACCTATCAGAGCGCGAAGCTGACGGCGTGTCCGTGATGAACTGGTACCACAGGCAGTTCCGGGACACCGCGCGGGAGAGGTACTTCAAGAACATGAACATGGCCATGTACTTCCACTCCATGATCGCTGATTATTATCTGGGTTGGTTAATTCTTTCATTACATGGACACGTTTCTCTATAAGCTGACGATATCTGTCTTTTTTTTTACTATGGTATTTCCATGACATGATCAGCTAAGCGCAGCAGAACATTTGCGACCACGGTAATTATTTCTTTTGCAGGTGAATTGAAAAGTTTTAAGTTTTGTGTTTCGTTGATTCGTTTTTTGTGTACGAAATTAAATTGTATATAGTAAATTAATTATTTGTTATAAACCAAACCTTTTACACGTGCAGCCTGTGGATGAAGTATGCAGAGGGCCTACAACGTCCAGCGCGTTCAGTATAATAATGGTTTTAGGATGTTGATGGGGCTTCCGCGCTTCTGCAGCGTTTCGCAGATGTTTCTCGGAAGCCCATGTCGATGACTTTCATGCCATAATGAGAAAGAGGGCAGCGTCAATTATGTGTGGGTTGCGTGGAAGCTCCAACAGCGTCCTAAAAACATTCTATGACAAGGTGGATAGCCCCTTTATTAGGCACTGGGTGCGGAGGCACATGCCAACATGTGTTGAACCACGAAGCTATTAGTTTGTAAGTTCTACTAACATTTATGTAGTTTTTTAAGTTGTTGTTACTAATTCTATATGGATTGTGTGTATTTTTATGGGTGGTCCGAAATAAATGAGAATAATAATAAAATAAAGAAAAACAATACCTTCTTAGTTTGTATGTCAAAGATCATATAATACTATATTGTAAGTTCTTAAATGTAAGTGAAATCCTTTGTGTTTTTCAATAAAAATTCACTCTTAACTACGTAAGCGCACTCACTAGAAAATACTGATAAGCTTATTATAGCGTGCCTTGGCTTAGTCTCTAGCTTCTTACCTAGAAATCATATAGTTATAAAATAAAATCTATAATTCTTAAGGCGCTATGATCTGGCCTTCGAGCCGACTGAAGTAGGCTCGCGAAGTCGCATGCGTAGTTGCCTCTTGCATTTGGTGTGGTATTTAAACATAGTAATAAACTCAGGTGATTGTGCTAAATAACCTTACTACATTTTCGTTTATATAAAAAATATGAAAAAATCTATTTTGTAGCTGTGAGATTAAACTTTATGAAAAAGGGTAACCTTGGGATTTTTCCTATCTAGCAAAGTTAATCTAATCGTGTTATTAAAAGCAATTGCATGTCCACCAGATCCTTAAATAAGATATATATTGTTATCAGAATTTTATAATACTTATTTTTTTTATGTTACCCATGTATTCAAAAAACTAGTAAGCGCGCTCTCTGTCGTTCATACCGCCTTAATATAAGGTTCTCTGTATTTTTATTTCCAGGTATTTGGGGCGGCGGTACACCTAAGCCTTTCAAATATACTGAGATCCAGCGACATCGCTTCAACCTGGCTGACAGAGAGGGTGTAGCAGACAGGAAAGTGCCTCTCCAGCCACTGGTCTTCATGTCCGCTGATGGTGCTAATAGAAGATATAATTTGAGGAAGGTAAAGATATAACTAGAAGTTTTGCTTATCATCAAAATCAAAAGTCATGTATTCAAACTAGACTGGGAAGAAGAAGTGGCGTAACAAACTCCCCAGCAGCACAGCGATCTGGTCAGTTAGAAGAACTTCATTCTTTACAAAACATTAAATGAAAGTACTTATTTGCCTTAAGTCACACACGCCAATATACCAACAAAAACATTGAAAACAAACTATATTCATGCAGAAATAAAAAATAAAAACGTAAACAGAACGAAATAAAAGCCTTCAGGCATCTTCCCTCTGCCCTAATCCCAATTGTTTTAGTGTCAGCGCAGCAAGTGACGGATACTTAGAAATGATTGGAGAAATAGATCACTTTGAGAGCTCATTATTATCATGGTCAAATCTGATGGTTGAGTAGCTCACTGCAAACCTTTTTTTCTATGAACTACCCGACTAACGCCTGAGCTATGTCCGAACTCAATTTAATCTCTTTAGTAATCACTGTCTAGCCAAATCATCTTTTACTCAACATCTACTTCATTCTGTTATTTTTTTTGTGTAAGTATATAGCAATGAGATGATGAGAGACTAAAGGTGAGAAAGATAAAGAGAAAGATAGAGGGCAAAAGACCTAGAGGCCGTAATCCAAAACGGTGGTGGAATCAAATATCTGAGCAACTGGAGGTACCTATCAGCGCCGCACTCCACCAAATCAGCGATCGTAACAGATGGAGAAAGACCGTTGACAATTTGAAAAGGAGTCACGATTATCAGCAGTGAGAGAGCGATTGAGAAGAAGAGGGAAAGAAGAGAAGCTAAGCAGAGCTATAGACTCATTTTCATTAGTCGATAGGGTGTGGGTTGCGGGAGATTTCTGTAACGCATGCCATAGGACCCGTATTCGGGGAACCGTTTTCATTAGTCGATAGGAACATTGCGGTATGCAGAAAGTCTGCACCGCACGATTAGCAGTTGCTTTGAATGCTCAGTTTCATTGGGTGTGAGTCTCCGCACACTTTTTACCGACTGATGAATTTAATAGGTCGCTACGTCCGATACGGGAATGCCTCGCAAACGGTATATTGACCGCGTTATCAAATTAAGACTTTCATTAGTCATTACCCCGCCTGCGAGGAGTGCATGCTGGATATCGACCGAGTTTTCGCCCAAAGAAAATAAGACATTGGGCGATCTTAACGTTACAACAGCCGCTGAGGCTGTCATAGACGAGGTGTCCTAGACTTGTCTTCCTCCATACTATTAATATTAGGGAACCGTTCATATCCTAACAGCATATTCACTGCATTGTTTCAAGTTCGGTGAGCTGCCATTCCACCTGGTTCGATCAAAGCGGTTTACAGACTTGTATGCTGAAGTGCTGTTCAACTACGAATGGCTCCATGCTAAACTGAACTGCTGTCCTCTGCAAGCTGTGCTGGCAGACTTTGAAGATGCCAAGCAACATGTTAATAAGGATGCTGTCAGGTACAACAAAATTTTATAAGATGCACTATTATGAAACGTAATTCGATTGTGACCTGACAACCGAGAGTTTAGTTGGTTAACACCGGATGTTATACAATAACACAATCAGTGGCGAGGCTTGACATTTCGTAGGAGGGAAGCCGAAGAAGAAATTGTACAGTTCTATAAATAGTCCTACAATTACGTCAAAATTAATTTATCTACGCAGAAATAGAAATCATTCCATTACTTTACTGAATTTAACACCATCTATCACCAAAGAGACGCTTTCGATACACAAAAAGAATTTTCAATGTTTTACAAAAATAAACTCAACTTTTATTTTCGTTCAACTCAACGCAACTTTTTTCTACTTAAACATAACTGGCAAAATGTGGGTATACAAAGGTACAACTCTGCCTAACCCTTCGGAGAAACAAAGGCGTGATGTTACGTTACGCTTATCTTACAAAAAAAAAAAATTGTATTATAACGAATTCAAACCTAAGAAGATGCGTTTTTGTTTTGAATATTATGGAAAACACCTGTAGTATATCTGTGTTATTTTGGCAATCATAGACACTACTGAATGTGTTATTTTTCAATGGTGGTACCGTGGTAGGTGAAGATTGCTCCGATCCTCCGAAGGGAAGCCAGTAGGAATGGAGTTGTTAGCGCGCTACGCCTCTGATACAATTAATCCATTCTAGGGAGTGCCCTATCATAAAGAGTTAAACGGGTGAATCATGTCTTCTTCTTCTTCGTCGTTTCCTCAATGCTAAGGATCGCGACCACATACGACGCGTCTCCAAGTTATGCGGTCTTGCAGTGTGGACTGCTCGGTAAATGCTGCCTCCAACAACCCTCTTGATCGCGTCTGACCATCTTGCCGGTACTCTACCTTGAGCGCGTTTTCCTTCCACCCAGCCCAGTATCATAAGCCTTTCCAGATCATGCTTATGTGAACGCATAATATGTCCGAAAAAGCTAAGGGCACGCTCCTGGCATATAGCAGATATCCGCTTGGTGATGTTGAGCTCGTCTAGTATGGATTCATTCGTTCTCATGGCGGTCCATGGTATATGAAGTAGCCTTCGCCAATCTCGAAAGCATCGATCTTACTGCTCTCGCGACTTTTAATGCTCCACGTTTCCGCACCATATAAAAAGATGGAAAGAACTAGAGCACGGATCAGTCGTATTTTGGTATTCCGACGGATGCCACAGTTCTTCCAAATTTTTCCCAGACTGGTCATTGCATTTTTGGCCATACCAGTACGACGGCGGATTTCCTCAAGGCATCACTCGTGATCAAAGAACCAAGATACACGAACTCGCTGACTCTCATAGCCGTCGAGTAGATTTGAACACGGGAGAAGATGAGCACGGTCTACCACCAACATTTTTGTCTTGGCGTGGTTGATCTTAAGTCCAAGTTTAGCGCTCTCTGCTTCTATACGTTTCAACAAATCCGCCATCTCCTCCTCGTTCGACGCAACTATAGCATCGTCCGCATATCTTAGGTTCGTGAGTCTTTTACCGCCAACAACGATTCTGCCGTGCCAACCATCAAGCGCTTTTCTCGTAATATGCTCCCCGTATCTCCCGAGGTTGAATAACTTAGGTGACAGAATATAGCCTTGACGCAAGCCTCGTTCCGTATGGAAAGCCTGCGATTTTTTGTCTTCAAGTATCACAAAGCTATTGCCATCAAGGTATAGGATTCATCAAGGATAGATTCTGGATCAAAAAAGTGAGATGTGAAGAGACGCCCATTTCAATGAGAACATCAAAAATTGTCTGCCATTGTACGCAGTCAAACGCCTTAGCGTAATCAATAAATACAAGACCAGTGGCTTGTTAAATTCACGACATTTCTCGATGAGAATGCGGACATTCAAAGTTTGCTCTCGAGTTCCCTTGCTCGCAACGAAACCGGCTTGTTCTCTCGGTATCAGGTGGTCTACATACGCTGATAATCTTGTGTTAATTATTTCTATGCCCCGTTGGAGATGTCCATGTGTCCTCCTCTGATGATTTCAAACCAAGTATTCAGTCAGTCAACTGATTCTCTACGCAGTATTGCAGTAATGAATGTTCGTCATAACCCTTCCAGAGAGCTCATGCTGGTAGCGGACGCGCTGCGCCTGGGCGGCGCCATCGTGGGCTCGCACCCCGACATGCTGGCGCCGCAGCTGGT
The DNA here is from genome assembly GCA_947523025.1 of Dryobota labecula. Taxonomy (NCBI): domain Eukaryota; kingdom Metazoa; phylum Arthropoda; class Insecta; order Lepidoptera; family Noctuidae; genus Dryobota; species Dryobota labecula. The sequence goes on along the minus strand of OX383308.1, from coordinate 2,942,841 downwards.
GGGGCGGCTGCTGCCCGAGGCGCCGCACAACCCCGCCATAGCGGCGCTCCTGAAGCAGTGCGTCAGCAACGGGAAGTCGCACTGCGCGCTGCTGCCGTCGCATCATTGTCTGCATACTCCTGGAGGACCGCTGAAGGTAGATACAAAACAGTCTGGAGCAAATCATGGACATTTACGTACACAGAACGTAAGTTAATGAAGATAAGCAAGGCTGATAACACCAAAAACAAAATAGATAGAAAATTATTTTAAGGTGAAAGCGTAAAGGTAGCCCAAGAAATTCAAATTTTCTTAAGTTTTTTTCCAATTTGCAGATCAGTATCAGGTTGTTTGTTGATCTAAATATGATTCGCGGCCGTATCAAACATTACATTTAATACTTATCTTTAACTTACAACAAAGACTTGCGGTAGGCTTATGTCTAACAGTGGTAACATAACTTCACGCCTGTAATCCCCGAAGGGGAAATTATGATGATTACAACAAACATGTAGTATATTTATGGTCCTGTACTAGGTTTTCCCTGAAACGTTGATGATAAACCTCTGTCGGTCGAACACCTTTGAAATATCTCAAAATTAATTCTTCTTTTCTCATCTTTCAGTACTCCTTAGAAGGTCACCAGTTCGCAGTCTTCGCGTTTCGACTGAGCTCGGACAAACGCTACGTGGTCTCCATCTCCAGCAGAGTCATATCTTGGGACTTGTCCACTTCAGACCTGGCCAGAGACCTCTGTCCTCAACTCGAAGGCATCATGCAGAATTTGGAGCTCTCACCAGATAATAAATGGGCTGCTGCGTCAACTAATAATTCTGTTGTGAGTTGGTCTATTCCTTTTCTTCCTTGTTTTTGTGTCTTGGTTAGTTGACTGTGATTATTAAGAGGTGCTTGTTATTTCTAGTCGATGCTCCTGAACATGCTAACTAGTGAATATATCACGATTGAAAATCCTCTTGATGAAGGTAAGTAAAGGCTTTATCTATTTCTACCTCAGTACGTTACTTAGGTACCCTATCACTCACCTAACTTCTTTGGAGTTTGAATCAACTTGATTTAATTCAGCAATTTTCATTCCTGCAGTACCTTAATTCCCAGTTTTATGTTTTATCTGCTGAGTACTAAGTGAGGCTTTCCATCAGTTCTAAATGATTTCTTATATTGAGCCATCTTCAAACCCACACAAATCCACTAAGTTCTTAGTCAAAGTTTTCATGAATAGATCTCTCACTCTGTGAAACTTGAGAGTTAATATTGAATACCTACCCGTCTGCTCCAGAAGAACATTTTCACCAACTATTCCATCACCAGGTGAGACAGTCCGAGGAGTGTACGTCCTGAACCACCACATGTTCATCTACGGCCCCCACTCCTGGGTGCAGTACAGCATGCGAGGGGAGCTCGAGCAGACCATGCCGGCACCCGACACGGAGCCCTATGATGACGTCAGCTGGGAGATACTTTGTGAGTATGATGAGAAGAAAAGATGCAAGATTTAAGGGCCAAGTCTGCAATTTTTTATGATTCACAACCTTCCTAAGCTAGCGTCATTACTATTGCGCTAAAACTTTATGATGTCGTGACAGTGATCAAGAGAAATGTCTGAATAATTAGAAGATAGAATGCGACTTGAAGTTCCGTAAGTTGTAACAGGCAGGACGCAGTTATTGAAGACTTCATTAGGTCTTTAGGCTTTGCGGAATACGCGACGAGAAAACTTTTTTTTAATTTATTTTTTATTAATTTAACATGGTAAGTACCTAACTTATAAACTTAGCCCCACAAAACTATTGCAATGGTTTGACTGTGGGGTCAGTGAATCTCTAGACAATAATACTTAATCACACATATCCAAATAATATTTTTGTTTAACTTTCTTTTAAATCTATTTTTATTTGTTTCACTCCTTATGTCTGCCGGTAGACTGTTTAATAAGTATGGTATACGTTTCTTTAGAGTTCTGTCACCAAAGTAATTGGTGACTCTGGGAACATTGAATCTGTCAGCAGCAATAGATCGTGTGTTATGGTTGTTGAATACGTGATTTAGGCTATACTCTTGGGTACCATGATGGTTTACTGCTAAAAGATATTTATGTTTGTAAGTGATAGGTAGAATTTTACATATTTTAAATAGTTTCCTATAATCTCCTTTACAACTGTTTCTAGTTTTTTTAGTAACAAGTAGTTTTAAGAATCGAATTTGAAGAGCTTCTAATTTATCCAAGTTAGTTTTGAATGTTAATCCATAGCTGTCAAGTGCATAACTCATAATAGAATCTACTAATGACATATAAATACATCTCAATATACTAATAGGAACTTTAAAGCTTAGGTGGTACATTTTAATTTTAACTTGACGAAGCTTCCCAAAAGTTAGCCAGCTCAGTTGAATTCTTCTATTATTCTCCCTCTCAAAGCTTTTCTTACGAAACTGCAGAGTTTACCTAAGGTAAACAAACGTATTCTCGAACAACCTCGAGAGCACCACCATTGACAGCAATCCCGGTCCCGGAGTGACGAAAATTTATACTGTGTATTTTATTAAGTGCAGGCAGCTGGCAGATGAGACTTTCTTTCTTTAATTATTTTCGTGTGACTTGAATGTGCCCTGGCTGCTGAGAGTATGTCATGCTCACTCAGATGTCTCGCTGATGGTGGCGCGTGTGTTGGATCATTTATCTCCCTTCAAAATGGTTGAGCTGAATGGTGCTAATCCATGCGTCATGTTCGTGAACGGGCGCCGTCAGTTGGGACTGGTCATCTCTTAGATGTAAAAATAATTATATATAACTTTGTTCACAGCGATGGAGTTCCGTGACTTAGAGAACTTCCTGCTTGTAATGTGGAGTGGAGACCTGGATGAGGACCGACTTCTGGTGCAGTTCTGCAAGAACGGCGAGTGGATGAAACCGTTGAGGTGCCGCGGAGCTCTGGCTATGAACAAGCATTGGACCAGGATTTATACCAGTGATCCTGAGAGAGGATATCAGGTCAGATTGTTAGTCGTAATTCGTAAATCCCGAAACCGAAATTGTAATCGTTTTCTCAATGCCATAGCATTTTAGAACGGAGGATTTATTATCTAAGTGTTCATAAATTAAAGATTATTCGTTTTCTTATTCATCATCTGCCCAGCCTTTTCCCAACTAGGTATAATGGGGTCGGCTTCCAATCTAACCGGCTGAATACCAGTATTTTACATGGAGCGACTGTCTATCTGACGTCCACAACCCAGTTACTGGGTAATGCGATACTCCTTGGTAAGACTTATACGAGCCAATAATGCTCATACAGCAAAAGTACGTTTAGTCGTTTATGCGATTCATAGTTATTATTAACGTAAATTCAGTCGTAACTAAAACTCCGTCACGCGATAATGTGCGAGTCGATCAATATCAACATATGTACCTAACATCAAGTGCGGCTCAGATAACAAAAATGTTTAACTGTTTCCATAAATAAACTATTTTAACCTTAACAGTGGTTTGATGGGAACTGGGGGTCTACTCCCTAAGCACGAAGTCCGTCGTTTCGGGCTTCGTTTCGGGCGTTTCCTACTCCCTATCACCAACGGACGGACGATTCGTTCGGGGCCCGACGAAGAATGAATGACAACACGATTTGACAACTGTCCCTACTCCCGATGCGTTTTTGCCCGTCCGAAAAGTTGAACTTGACGCTTGTTTTGACGGAACCTTGTGTCAGTTGATACGACATCAAAATAGTTATCGTTCTGTCGACGAACGATTATAATTGTTTATACTATTTAGAGACAAAGTAAGGAATTCCTAAGTATGGCTGCTTTTTTATTGCTTGACAAAGCTATATAGGAAGAGCGGAGGCAACGTCGACAATATTTACGCCAAGAATTTAGGTTGGCGAGTATTCCCGACGTTACTGACTTATCTTAAAGCTATTTGGCAATTTTGCTATGCTGAATTTGACGTTTTTAAACGAAATCTGACTATTATTAATCGTGATTAAAAAGATGTAGAATACAATCAATTAGTTGTCATGGACTAAACTTCACACCAACATCTCGACTACTGGTACAAAATCAGTACTGTTACTCGTACTGTATATATTTTTTTTCTTTTCTTTTGCTTATATCTCGAAAATGGTGCGTCCTATCGCAAAAATAATGAAAATTTCGACCCCCTTTTAGATACCCCAAACCCTTAAAACTCAACATGTTAGTATTTTTTTTTTTTTTTCCACACCAATAGTGAAAAATTCTATATAAAGCACGTCCAGCTCCTGCGCGCCTCCGGCCAGAGTCCGTGTCCGTGAGTTTCTGCAGCGGTTGGGGCCATTTTACGAAATGAATAAGAAAGAAAATAAAATAAAATAATTTTCAAACTTCCCGGCTAGTATCGTTGAATTAATTTGAAAATTTCCGTCAAAATGTCAAAAAGGAAAAAGGCAAAGGTATCAACAGGATAATGCCGGTTTCTGGACAAAAATGTCAAAAATAATTCTAATCTTTATAATAAAAAGTATATTGTTAAAAATGTAGTCATTTTCTAAAGAAAAAATATTTATTTTTGTTTATTGAGCTTGAAAACCACAAAATAATTAAACCGGTAATCGACCGGTAAAATAGCACAACTCTATTGGCATCAATCGCCATGCGTCTTTCGTTCACGAATATTGTCTACGATTCCGTTGGAAACTGATGAATCCGAAATTACTAGGGAGTAGGGTTCAGTCCGACGTGTCGGACTACTAACGGACGGGCCCGTTACTTCGTTGACGGACTTAGGGAGTAGACCCCCTGGTACCTAACTATAACAACTACCGGGGCATCCGTCAACGACGAGATAACCCCAACAAGACTGGTTGTCAGACTTTCGGGTTTCTGACGACCCGTAACGACTGTCAAAGATCCACGAATGACAGCCGGGACCAACGGCTTAACGTGTTTTGCGAGACACGGAGGGGTCTTGGTATATAAAGATGGTCACCCATCACAAGCGTAGCTTAACCTGATCGATCGACCCATGCGGCTGTTATTACTTAGCCACAATTCCCTCGTTCGTTTTCTTTTTAGTATTCGTTTCCTTATTAAAATCAAAAGTCATTTATTCAAATTAGGCTGGGAATCAGCCTAATTTGATTCATAAGACAGTCCCCCAAAACTCCCACCCTTCACTACTTCCTAGTGCTTTAGCTGGGAAGAAGAAGTGGCGCAACAAACTCCCCAAGATTATTTAAGACTTTCCTAGCCAGTAGAAAAAATTATATACTTACCTAACAGATCACAAGTAACCATGTCCCCATGTAGATAGTGACGAAACCATTGGCAGACATTTAACCACCACCATAGTCTGGCCAAATTCTGCGGAGTTTTAGATCACTGGTTATGAATGATGCTTGGTGACCTAATAGAAACGGTCGCGACAGAAATAATTTCTGTCGCGACATGAGAGAGTGAGAGTGATATGGCCATGAGAGCCAAAGTGGCCTAAAAAACTGCTCTAAACTTACCTCGGAAGCAGTTTATTTTAAAATAAAATCAGTATTGAAAAAATTACAGTTAGGCCACTCTGGCCTCTTGTAGATCGTATAATAGAGCCAATAATTTTACCTATATGGCCTCCTCTTTGTGAGAGTGTGATCCACGCAATTCGTTCATTCATGAGTAAAGGCGCAGATCCACTGCGGCGCATGCGGTGCACGAGCACGCGGCGCATTTTAGCTGCGTGGATTCGCTGCGTGCTTGTGCACAGCATGCGCAGCGATGAGATATACAAGCCGTGTAGCACATGCACAGCGTGCATGGCGCTGACAGCGTTAAGCTATGTAAGCGCCTATTTGAGCAAGCCACGCATGTATCAATGACGTCAATTGATGCTTAACGTGTCCGTGGGTTGCAGTGGACACAATCACGTACATTTACTTGCAAATAATAATAATAAATCCATTTATTTTCAGGCGACGCAGGCCCATACATAAATACCTTAAACTAAACATACATATTTTTATTGTAAACTTGTGTTAGTAAATAAGACTTAAAACTATGTTAGTAGCACTTCACTTTGCACTGCCTTGACTATGTGCTGTCAGTGGTACTTGTCCGCGGAAGCGACGGAACACCACGTTCTGCGGCCAAAAGTCTTCTTCCATGACGAGGGGCAGGTAAAAATTCGGTACACGCACCACGAACGCCTTAAAGTTGACGTTGCGGCGCGACTCCAGTAACTGCACCAACGGCGTGTACCTTGTCTTCTGGCGCACGTACTCCTCGATGTCCTCCGCCTTAGTGGTGTGGTGCAGGCGGAAGATATACACCGGTGTGTTCGGCATTGCGGCACGCAGGGTCACTTCAGGCCCCGTAGGAGCTTTGCCGCAGCGGTTCTTGTTAATTTGCGATCGGCGAAGCTTAACACACCTGCGTAGCCTCTTCGTGCGCCGCGGTGGATCTGCGCCTTTATGAGTATGAGGTGGAGTAGTGGTGGCCCAGGGGTAACGCCCATAATTTAAGAGTTGTACGTCGCAGGTTCGAACCGAGACAGGTGCTTTACTCTGTGTAAATCATTTCATCACCATTGCTCTCAAACGGTGAAGGAAAACATCGTGAGGAAGCATTAGAAATAAAAATTCGAAGACATCAACACACACCGGACCCGCATGCTGGATTATGGCCCACTCCATCTCACCGAGAGGCCTGTGTTCCATGTTTGAAACATTATAGGCTGATTATATGCAATAACAACTTAACATTAGGTTATTGTTTTAGATTTCAATCTTCGAGCTAGACGTGGAAGAGAAATGCTGGAACAAGGTGGAAGAGATATTTCATAAAGAGACAGACACGGCTGAAGCGATGTTGCAACTCAAACGTGGCAAGAAAGATCGCATGCTGTTTGGTAAATATTTAGTCTTCTCGTTTCTTTACAAAAGGCATCCATTAAAATTACCCTTGGACATTAAGGGCGAGTTGTTTCACGTCCACTTGACACATCGCGAAACAACGCTTTTTTTGGTTTGACGATAGTTAGCGCCATTTATGACGTATACGCCGTCATAAATGGCGCTAACTATCGTCGAACCAAAAAAAGCGTTGTTTCACACTAAACGTTCGTTAAAAAATAACGATTACAGTAACCGGCTGGTTAACGTCATTTTATTATTTTACGTTTGAACTTTGACGATTGGTTTTTTATGCAGTGAAACAACGCTTTGTATTTAACGAACGTTAAACATCATATGTAATCGTTATTATTTGACGTACGTATGTATGTTACGTTAACCAACCGTTTGAAACAACCGGCCCTAAATCTACTACGCATGTTGTGGCTCAACTTAGGAGAAGCTTATGTCCAGCAGCTGCTGAGTTGATTAAGTGAGGAGCCTTTAATATTTCGTGCTGATACTAATTAAGTAATTAATACTGTAAATAAAGATTTGTCAGCTCGTAAAAGTTTTTAATAACACTCTAACGCCGCTGCGCCATGTTTTCTAACAAAATGCATTAGCAAAACATGTTAGCATAACCGCCAGTCCGCTGCAACTTTTGAGTAAACAATGTATAAGTTAGAAATGAGTTCCGACGAAGAAGACGTGTCTGCTGTTCTAGAAGACAAAGAAGAAATAGATTCCGAAGAAAATAGAAATAGATTTTATAATTAATTTTATTGATGTAGCGTCCTATACCACTGGTACTTCTCGAATGAATTGTATAAAAAACAAAGTATTTTCATTATTCCACTCCATCACTGCATTTAAACTTTAAATAATAACGCACAATGGTCCGTCTGAAGGACTAAGTGCGGAAACCAACCCCTCTAACATAGAATTTATAGAACTTTAAATAATATAAAAAGAAAAAGAAAGATTTTTTTTGCGGTAAACCTGACGCAAAAAAGAACATAAACACAAAAGAAATAAGAAAACTATGGGGAGAAATGCGTCACATCCACGCAAAACGGCTATCGCTCAGCATTATGCTGCGACCCTATGCAAGACAGAGCCCCAGTGCTGATTTTCAGCGACAGCCGGCGTTGACGTAATGACGTCGTCCGGTGCAGCAAACAATTATTAAGACGCTGTACCAGTAATATCACGAAACGTCTTTGTCTGGAGATCAGTGCGAAAACACGAAATGAGTGACTTCACTCCGGTTGGAGTGAAGTCACTCATTTACCACCACACCACTAACACCATAACACCACTAACATATAAATAACACCACTATTATGTGTTATATATATAACACCACTTGTGTTCGCCTGCGGTTGCAGGCGAACGCAAGTGGTGTTATCCGTTCATCGCAGTAAACATGATGTTATATGTTCGTGTTATTACTAAGAAAACAATTTGAGCACGCTCCCAAATCGGTTAGCAAACAATGTTATGTGTTTAAAAAACACTAAAAACATGGCTCAGCGGACCCGGCTTAAACTAAAGTTAAGATGACTAAAAACTCAACTTTTTATTATTCCATCCAATCAAAAATATTTCTAAGAATGTTCAATATTTATAATAAACAGAAAATATATATTTTCAGCTACAACTACTTACAGTTTCGTTGTGTGGGACTTCGATCACAAGATACCTAGAGTCAAACCTGAGCCTGAAGTGAAAAAAGACGACAAAAAATTCAGTTATAAACCCGTTGAAGAAGAAGTAAGTTACCATATTTCTTTGTAAACTTTTGGAAATAAAATACTCTTCATTGTATAGAGATATGAGGACCAGGGTATAAAGATCATTCAGCTTCCATAGTAAAGAGATGACGGGTGTTTTATCTGGTGGGCTACTGCCCGACGGTTGATGTCGGGATGTTGTATAAATGCCAGTTGCGCGGTAAACTCTGCGAGGATTTATGTGACGTCAAGGTCTTTGATGCGTAGTTCGTATTTATTTATTTAATTTTATTTATAGTTAACTAACACGGTACAATACCTATTTAAATTAAATAACATAGAAAATGCAACAGTTGTGTCATAAACAATTATTCGCTACTTACTAACATGGAACAGTGGACACTCTCGCATACTGTTTCTCACAGAACATCAGACATATGTGCTTAATTTTGCGTATATATGGCGATGTAAAAAAATTGCATTGAATTATTAAAGAACTAGCTTTTGCCCGCGGCTCCGTCCGCGTGGATGTCGGTTATCGCGTAAAAAAGTAACCTATGTCCTTCTCCATATCCCAGGCTATATATCTCTGCCAAATTTAATGACGATCGGTTCAGCGGTTTAGGCGTGAAAACATAACATACACACAGACAGACAGACAGAGTTACTTTCACATTTATAATATTAGTATGGATTTATTTAATTGGAAAAAGCCTCTCCTAAATGTATATGTGTCCGCCAAATGGCAAATCATAGAGAAACTATTATAAAACAATGTTTACACACTAGTAACATTGATCGGGCAAAGAATGGCATGATGTGTAATTTTACTAACAACTAATCTCAGTCTAAATTCATAAAACGAATGTTTTACTTCCACTGCTTCCAGGAAGAGAAACCAGAAGAACCAGAGATAGACCATCGTCTCCACGGCATAGTCCTGAAGCTACCTCACACGATCCGCAACATCTCCACTAAGATGACGCTCTCCAACTCCTTCATGATCAGCAATAACAATACTTATGCTGTTGCTGGGGTCAGGTATGTCCTCAACAACAGCTATATCAAAAAACTGAACCATTTTTGGGGTTCCGTAGCCAACAAGGAACACTTATAGTTTCGCCATGTCCGCGTAACTTTCTGTCCGCGGCATAGCTCCGAGAATCTTACTACTAGAAAGCTATAATTTGGCATGGGTATACGAGTATATATTAATCACGCCGACAAAGTGGTAAAATAAAATCTAGAAATATTTATTTTGTAGGGTACCTCCCCTACACGTAAAGTGTGGATGATATTCTTTTTCTCGTCTATCCCATGGTATGGAGTATCGTTGGATAGGCCGTTCAAAAATATTGCGGGTTTATGAAACCCATATTTCGATTCAGGGATCCGTTTCCGTAACATTAAGTCACGAATCCCAAGCTTTTAACAATAATATACATTTAGTAAAAACCTGTTATTTTGACATTACAAACAGACACTTCAATTTTATTTTATTGTATAGAAGATTATGTTTCTCACAAACTTTCCCATCTATTCCCAGAAAGAACCTCTACGTCTGGAGTTTGGAGACGACGAAACTGATCAAGGTTTTAGATGCCCACTTCGGAAGGATAGTCCAGTTGGAGCCATTGACCGTAGGCTTGTGGAACAACGTCATCACTTCCTCTATTGACAGGACTGTGAAAATATGGAATATTGACAATATTTTCGAGCAAGTCCATAAGATTGATCGACAGGAACTGCCTATCGATTGTATAAGGTAAGTTTTTATAATTTATCTTTATTAGCTTATTCAACTCTGTCATCATCCGCCAACCCTTTTCTCAACTATAACTAAATACCAGTATTTTACATGGAGCGACTGCTTATCTGACCTCCACAACTTAGTTACTGGGTAATACGATACCCCTTGGTAAGACTGGTTACTAGACTTTCGGGCTTCTGACGTCCCGTAACGATTTTTAAAGATCCACGAATGACAGCCGGGACCAACGGTTTAACGTGCTTTCCGAGGCATGGAGGGGTCTTGGTATGTAAAGATTGTCACCCATCAACGGACCAACCGCGGCAAGCGTAGCTTAACCTGATCGATCGACCCGTTTGGCTGTTATTACTTAGCCACAAGCCCCTCCTTCTTCTACCCCTGTATCGACACAAAATTATATGTTTAAATAGTTCATATCGTGGTAAAAAATATGAATAAATCAGTTAGCAAGGTGACAGCTAGGCTGACAACACAAAGTGTCCCGGAAGTACGTACATTTAAGTATCGACAACCGTCATCTATTCAACTTTGTGAGACTATAGACAAATAGTACATTATTGCAAAGGCCGGGAAATAGGCAATTGCAGGTCGAGTATGAGTATGAAGGCTGAGCCGTAGGCGAGGACTTCACTAATACGAGACAGGCAATTGCCATTTTCGCTGAGGTATATATTATAGTGCTTTTCTCAAAATAATGCACGGAAATAATACATTGATGGAGCGTTGTAACATTGCTGGAGCGTTGTAATGTTCCAAATTCAAAAAACGCTCTTGCTACGGATTTGATTTTCTTTGTCCGTAAATTCGATACTTCGCGTGTTCTTTTTTCGAAAATAATGAGAATCTTTCCATGCATGTTTGAGATCAAATATTTGATTGTCTAGGTAATACAGTAAGCAAGTCTAGACGAAATGAGTAGCTTAAAATACTACCAACAACAATACAATACACAATTTATAATTTGCCAGTGAGCACCAAATTAGAATTTTGGGAGGCAATTTTAAGTATGAATTCCAGAGTGGACACTAGAGAGGTGATTTCAGATATGGTAAAGGTATTTTGTGTACATATGTGTAATGTGTGTGTGATGTGCGTTTGATGTGTGTGTGGCGTGTGTGTCTATGTGTGCGTGGATGTTTCCATTAAGGCCGCGATGCGCGGCGTTTTTGTGTCGCGTCGCGTGTCGCGTCTGTTTGTAGGAACCTTGTTTCTTTGTTTACAATAGGTAGGTACTATATTAAAATAATATTTTTCTTTAACATAGATAATAAAAGTGGCTATGTATGAGAACCAGCTACTAACTGCATGCGGCTATAGTTTGATCGATACTGCTGTACCGCGCCTCAGATATGTGGGCGTGCGCGGTTTACGGGGGGGGCAATACAGGCATGCATGGCGGCGGCGTCCCGGTCCCATAAGCCACGCATTTCCAATGCGCGGTACTGCGGTATCGGTCCAACTACAATTCGTATAGCAAAAATTTCAATCACTCGTGAAAAGTAATAATGCAAACTATGAACTCGTACTTCCAGCCTAGCCCGCGACAAATGCCTGGCGGTGACCGTGACGCGCAGCTGCTGGGGCCTGTGGGACACGGCGGCGGGCAAGTTGCTGGCGCAGCTGGCGGACGCGCCGCTGGGCGCCATCGTGACGCACGCCGTCATCGCGCCCGACGGCGACCACGTGGTCACCGCCGAGTCGGGCAACGTCGTCATTTGGGACACGCCGGAGAAACAGGTGATTTGTTTCGTTAACTGCCTCTTCTGCCGCTTTCTGTTATTACGAGTACAGGCCAGGCTTCATTCATTTGTTTCAGTCACTAACCTCCATCGAGATTAATAAAATTATGACATTATGTTATAAGTAAGTTGGTACCTACAGCAAAAAATCTGCTGTTCCCTACATTTTGACGAGCTATACAGACATTAATGTAGGGAATAGTTGATTCCTTTTTTGCGATTAAAGATTTGGTCCTATAGTGAAAGTTGTTCATAATTATGAGTATAATGACCCCTTAAGAGGATGTCTATGAATTCAATTCAAAAATGAATGAATGAATTCAATGACGGCAGTGGTTAAGCGATTGACTGCTACGCTGCGTGTCGCGGGTTCAATTCCCGCACGGAACAAATATTTGTATGACCTATAAGTAGGTGTTCCGGGTCTGGCAGTTTGTGTATGTGACTTTAAATGTTTGTAAACGCACCCACAATACAGGAGAAATTTCTAGGTACGGGCAACGTTTAAAAAAAAAATATATATACTCTGTATAATGTTATGGTATGAGCTAAAAGCTTCAAATTATCAAAATGTAGTAAGTCTTTGTAATGTAACTTTTTTTTGGGAGCTGTGTTTTTGCTATTTATTTATTGATAGTTAATTAAAACGGTACAACACCAATTACATTAATTAACATATAAATATAATAAATATTAATATTATATAATTAAAACTAACATGGAACAGTAGACTCCCTTGCATACTTTCTCTTACAGAACACCAGACCCTATACGCATAATTTTTCTCCATTCATCCGCAAACACATCACATTCAGGATTGACAGTCAGAAGGGCGTTGAGCATCTTCAAAATACGACACACTGGGGATTCAGCTCTAGCAACAGTTTTGGTTGACGGTTGCGCAAATAGATTGTACCGGCGACTCGGACAATGTCCGATGTATTTGTCGGGCACAAATAGTAAAAAAAGATAAAATACACTTCACCTCATGAAAACTGTGCCTTCAAAAAAGTCATCGTAATAAAAAATATTCCAAGAGACCAAAAAAACAAAATTTACTTCCTGGATATAGCTCTGATACAACGCATATTTTCTGTCCAGGCCATATTCAAAGAAGAACAGAAAGGCATCAAGCAAGTACTCCTTCTAGAAGATGGCACAAAGTTCATCACTATTTCGATACAAGCGGCTTCTGAAAACGTAGACAATGTTGGTATCGCTCATATTGTAGCGAGGACGATTCCTGGTAAGTCTTCAAAATCTATTCATATTAAAAAAAAATGTCGCTTTTCGTGTTTCTCCGTGAGACCGCATTGTTCTTCTAAACTATGCAACGGATTTTGATGTGGTTTCATTTAGAATATTTATTTTGGAAGGTTTAAATATCTAGGGCACCTATGATCTAAAGGACAATGAGGACATTGAACGTGAACGCAGAGCGCTGGCGGTCCGGGGTAATATGTTGGCTCGCAGGTTTGCTCGTTCCTCAGCTGAAGTCAAATTAGCGCAGCCTTTTTTTTTGGGTGGGAAATTATCAAATAACTTCTCCCGCTCTGGGCGGAGCGGGAGGGCGTGTCAGAATTTTACTGACTGAAACCCACCCGTGTTCCTTCAGTAGCCTGTGTGCCAGGGCCACGGTATTTCTTTCGGACAAACCCGCAATCCTGGCAAGGACCGGTCCTGGCGGACCTGGTGCGTGCTAACATCTCTTTGAGACACGCGTGAAGTTGCGTCGCGCAAAAATGTCGAGTCAGTTTCCATAAATTTTCTGGCCACCAACTTTTTGGCAACTCTTTAATCTGTGTTGTAAATAATTCATAACCGTAGTGCCTACTTAAAACTTGGAACTTAATTGCAGATGGTGAAAGAATCTACACCGCTGAGTACGAGCTCCGAGGCACAGGATACAAGGCTGCTGTGGTATCAGCAGATGAGCACCATATCGTGGCTCCAGGAGTCGACAAGTCTTCCAGGGATTGTTTGCATGTGTTTCATGCGAGGACTGGTGCGAGACTGCACAGGTGATTGTAGATTAGTAACTGACAATAAAAATGACCAAAATAAGTAGGTAGGTACCTAAGTATATGGTGAGTGCTTTTGACTGAACGTGAGTGTGATTGAAAGTGAGGGTGAGTGAATGAGTATGTAAAGTGAATGCTTGAGTGACTGAACGTGAATAAGTGAGTATCTGAAGAAGTTTAGTGTGATGTTGACAAAAAATTAAAATCATTTGCATGATGAATGATGACCTTCTCTCAGAAAACTCAATATAAAAGAGTTACAAGCGGCTCAGAATCTAATGAAAAATGTTACCATATTAACATATTTGTAATGTTCTTCACTTGTTACATGTACATCTCGTTCCACGGTCTTCCACATTATAATGGAAAATAATGATTCAATAAATCTCCATACAAAGGAAAGTCAGTCATCCGTAGTGTATGTAAATAAATGTCTTTTCAGGATCCCCATAAAGAACAGTGGTATCAAGGACATGCAATCAATAGTAGCATTACCACATAAGCCTCTATGGGTGGCTGTGGTAGGCAACGACAAGGCAGGCATACTGGATATCAAATCTAAAAGGCATATAAGGTGAGCTTTGTTACTTTATCTCTTGTTTCCTGGCACCCAATTTCATTCAGTAACACTAGGATTTCTTTTAAATCCAAATACAGTTAGGTATGCTGCCGCACTAACGAAAAATGCAATAACTCGATTTTGCCGTTTCCGAGAATTGTATTTTTGATTATTGAATTTGTTATGAATTTTTAGTTATTGCATTCTTGCTTATTGAAAAACCGAGTTCCTAAAGGATCAATAAAAAGTTGCTTAGAGAGAGTGACTATTATAGATTTCGATTCGCTGACTCCAAATATACACCGTGGCATTTTAGTCGTCTTACAAAGACAGCCCACTTCATGTATCCAATGACTACTAACCATTCATGTATAATTATTTTTTTTTGAACATTTTTTTTTTAAATTAATTTGACGCATGACAGTTTAAAACACCCTGTTACGAGTGCAGTCCGAGCCTTGTGATAGAAGGGCGCCGCAGAATGGATTTAGATTAAGTTTAAGTTGCAATAGTAATAAACACATTTTTGCGTTAGGGTGAATGAACTGGATAAAGATGTCGCCGTCCATTCCGCGGCGCCCTTGTAACACAAGGCTCGGACTGCACTCTTAACAGGGTGTTTTAAACTATGTCATGCGTCATAATTAATAAAAAAACAAATGTTAATATATATATATTTTTTTAATGAATGATAATTAGTCATTGGATAAATGAAGTGGGCTGTCTTTGTAAGACGATTGAAATACCACGGTGTATAACTCAAAGAATATATAACTCAAAAGCGTTCAAAATTGAGTAATTACATTCTTCGTTAGCGCGGCAGTATAGTTCGCGTCACGTAAAAGGACCGCTGGCCAGTGAACAACCATAGGTACCATTGTTACGTGACGCGAACTAATACAACGTATGGTTTTACGATTGGCTAGCGCGCTTTTTACGTGACACGATCTATACAACATTACAGTCAGTGACGGATTAAGACTACTTGATGCCCTAAGCCATCCACGCCTGTGGCCCCATCCGTATGTCAACTAGAATCGGTCTTTAAACCTTTACCGCCTAAAAACATTAGTTAGGTAGTTTGTAAACTAAGATGATGAATGATGATGATGAAGTGGAATAGGTGCGACAACAATAAAAACCAAAGCATAATTTATTTATTTATTGAAATGCGCCTTGCGGCTTTTTCTGGCATTTAATTCACGCAAGATAGTATTAACGTCTAACGTTTTTAACATATCGGACTCTATGTATAATATCGATAAAATATCGAGCCTTTCTTGTATCATCTTTGTCCTTTTTTCTTTTTTTTTTAATATTTTTAATTTTGAAAAAGAACGTTCCGCTGAGCAATCATAAGCGATAAAAATATACGCAGGGCTGTTTCCACATTAGGGAAAGCTGATTAAATTTTATCATCATGTATTATTTTATACATTGTGCGTGAGTTTGTGCTTCTTCTGGTGCCCCCCCAGACATGCGAATTGTAACCCAGATTTTCTTGAACATCTGGGATGGTACTGCCTCATACTCATTACTCATTAAGCTTTTGACCACCACAGTCAAGTTTGGTGTGTCATATATAGATGACAAACTAAAATGTGCCCAGCACGCCACAGTCACGACTACATGACAGACTTTTTTATACGTAAATCTGTGAACAAAGCTCATAAAACAACATTGTTTTTTTATTTATTTAGCTAATTATGTTCCTAGACTTATCCTAATTTATATTAGTAGAACTTCTTTCTTTATATTTCATTTATATTCCATATTTGTATGTTTGTTTGTATTTCCACATTTTTTTAAATAAATATTTGTATGTAAGGGAGAGGGAATTCTTTAACCAGTAGTAGGATAATACAGGCTAGATAGATTTAGTTTAGATTTGTATTGGTATGTATCTATACTAATATTATAAAGCTGAAGAGTTTGTTTGTTTGTTTGAACGCGCTAATCTCAGGAAATACTGGTTGGAATTAAAAAAATATTTTTGTTTTGGATAGTCCATTTATCGAGGAAGATTATAGGCTATATAACATCACGCTACGACCAATAGGAGAAAAGGGAAAAAAATATTCTTTTTTGAGAGCTTCCTTTGCGTGCGCTGCGTAAACGGTTTAAATTACGCAAATATCATGTATGATGGAATTGTTCCTCTTTAAAAGTTCTAAAAAAAAGTCCGTGACAGCATATGTCTATCTTTTAAGATTGACTCACTATAACCTTTTTTTATGGTAATCAAATTTGTTCGAAATGAATGCATTAATTGCGAAGGAGTTTTGTCAACATAATATTAATGCTTATCCAAATAAATATGTTATTAATCACAAGTATTTAAATGTAAACAAAATTGTCCTTGACATGACTTGATTTCAATCAACATCTTAGGAGATATCATAATTTTAAAATAACTTCGCAACAAAATTAAGTGTATAGGCTATTTAACATCACGCTACGCCCCTAATGAGCCGAGCAAAACGACAAAAAGTCGGAAAGAACGCTAAGCGAAAACGAAGTAATTGCGCGGACGGACGATGCGACGGGGTGGGTTGTGGGCCGAAATTTTACGCGGACGAAGTCGCGGGCAGAAGCTAGTCTAAAATAATATCCAAAATTGTTATTGTAAATCTTCTTAATGCTCTCTACTGATAAAGAGCATTAATACTTAATATTGTTTACTGTTGTATTAATATTCTAAATAATTTTGTAGAATACTGTGTGCTTAACAAAAAATTGTTAAGTTAATAAAACAAAAATATTACTCTTAAGTACACTGATCTATTTTATTGAAATATGAACCAGCAATTTAAAGAAAATTAGAGCCAATTTCTAAAACCTGTTCGTAGTTCCACAGTCGTGATTTTAAATTTAACGTAAAACCAATCTCAACAAGAGCAACAAAATCACTGTTGAGTAGTGTTATATTAGCCGTAGAACCGATGACCGTTGGGGTCACGGGTTGGGGTAGACATGTTCTTGAGTGGAGACCGCGAATCGGCATACGAAAGGTACGACGTCCTCAGGCTAGGTGGAGCGACGATCTTCGCAGGGTGGCTGATTGCAGCTGGATGAGAGTTGCCGACAATCGAGCTGAATGGCGTGCAATTGGAGAGGCCTATGTCCAGCAGTGGACTGCTATAGGCTGATGATGTGGTATTATGTAACAATTAATATCTCAGATTTTTTATCTCATATTTCGTCGGGCCAAACGGTTTTGAAGTGGCGACTGCGAACCGGAAGACGTAGCGTTTGCAGGCCTCCCACAAGGTGGACTGGTGACCTTGTGAAGGCCGCAGGAATCCGCTGGATGCGGGAAGCACAGAACCGGTCGAACTGGTGGTGCTTGAGGGAGGCCTATATCCAGCAGTGGACGTCTTTCGGCTGAAATGATAATGATGATTTCAGATTCGTCCCCCGTTGGAACGGCGCTTGCACTCGCGATGGAAAAATCGGTCTCTGCGCCCCCTCCCGGGGGGGGCTGGACCTCATAGAGTTGAAGAGAGGCGCCTCAGTGCAGCAACTGATCCACAGGGCTGCTGAGGGTGTGTTCTCCATAATCACCATGTTTAGTTCTACGGACCAGTATGTTTTCTACTATCATAGTGGGAGAAAAACTTTGAGGGTTTTCAGGTTAGTAACAATATTAAACTTGGTGTTTTATCTACCTTTTTCTATTTTCTGAAAGCTTTTTTGCAATGGGATTTCAAATTAACGGCCGTTTTAGGCGTACAAAAGGAGGAGTCCCTGTTGATGGACTTCCGCATACCCTCCGCGGACAGGGAGCTAAGCTCCGGCTCCGCTAGCCGTTAGAGGTCAAAGATGACAGAGACAAAGTCGCCGATGGAGTGAGCTTACCCAGAAGAAGCCTGTTCACTGTCACTTTGAATAGATTAGGGTTGTATGCGTTCGGAAACACAGACGAAGGCAGAGTAGTGTGGGACGCCCAGCTAGATGGACCCATGACCTCAAAAAGGTGGCTGGGATAGACTAGATGCGGAAGGCGGAGGACAGGGTGTTGTGACGCAACACAGGAGAGGTCTATGTTAAGCAGTGGACTGCGATAGGCTGAGTTGAGGAATAAGTGATAAATTAGGCAACGGTGTGGTATAAAAGATGTAGTG
This sequence comes from Dryobota labecula, assembly GCA_947523025.1. Taxonomy (NCBI): domain Eukaryota; kingdom Metazoa; phylum Arthropoda; class Insecta; order Lepidoptera; family Noctuidae; genus Dryobota; species Dryobota labecula. Next base: position 2,924,040 of record OX383308.1, on the reverse strand, counting down.
ACAATTTTTTTTTACGATTGGGTGTTTGGATGGTTCGGTCATATCGAGAGGATGAATGGAAGCCGGGTAATAAAAGGTATTTACAAAGCAGATGTGAATGGAAACGCCGGGACGGGCCGCTCTAAAAAGACAGTATAGTGAACTTATTGGTGATGACCTTCATAAAACTCACGCCTTCTTTCCTTGGGGGTAGGCAGTAACTATAGACCGCCACCTGCTATGCTCCTTACATAGGTACTCCTTTTGGTTCGTTTACGTTCATACATCTGGTCATACACGCACGCCGGTTGCGAGTACTACGCACCTGAGCTTTCTGAAGAACATCACCAATAAGGACACTATATGTCCTGGGGCGTCCCCTCCCGACGTATCCACTCACATCTGCCTTGTAAATACTGTTTATAAGTCGCCTTTCGTTCATCCTCTGAACATGACCAAACCATCTAAGCATACTGTTTTCATTTTTTTTTCACTACATCTTCTTTTAAACCGCACCATTGCCATATCATATAATTTTTCAGCCTATCGTTAAACTAACTTACTAAAAAGGTAGTTACCAAGGTTCTAAATCTCCTCCATAGGTACGGTCGACTGCAAAAATCTATGGACAGTACAGAAATAAAATCGTGTGAAGCGAGAAATAACGCCATCTAGCGTAAAACCAGTTATCGACAGCAAAATTGAATTATGCTTTTACAAGATATAAATGACAAAAATATTTTATCATTTAAAGCAAAGTAACGCCACTTTGCTTTAAATGATAAAATATTTTTGTAGTTTCTTTTTGTCTCTTCAAACATTGAATTAATATATAATTGAAATTGAATATCAATTTATAAGTATCTGATTTTCTATGTTTCAGTTTTCAAACTTGAGAGAGTAGGTTGATTATGGATTTATAATAATTGGGAGGTAGTATATATAAATATTACTTAGATCGAAGAGTCATGACTAAACTCAATTGGTCGTTCGCTAAGTTGATTTCGATCCTACCTCGTTCTAGTGCCTTTTGTTCAGTTTTATTTTTCATCAGGTGAATTGCTTATTTTACCAGAATGAGTACCCGTTGTTATATTGATTTCGTTACAAGAGCTCAATAATAATTGCTTTGCATAATCAAGGCAAAATACGAAAAAAAATCCATGTTAATAAAGAGCAGACCAAGCAAATCCTTGGCCTATAATAACGAACCCAGTAGGTATGCTTATCTAATTTAAAAAAAATAAGTATGCTAGAATTATGTACGGAGCCAATCGAAACTGGTGATGATAAACAAATTGATCAACCTATTGCTATGATTATTTTGGACAAACTGAACAGTGATTTAAAAACGAAATGCCGAAAATACGTACAACATTAATGTGCACTGATTCACTGTTTAACCTAAACTAACCTGACCACTTGGTTCTCATCTACACATTTTTTCAAAATCTAAATCAATAAAAATCAAAATATTTTATTTCACATGAACCTACATGGGCACTTATGAAACGTCAGAAGCGGTGCACGGTTCAAATTGGTCGTTTCCTATGGAGAAGAACCGGCAAGAAACTCCACGGTTACTCTTTATAAAAAAAATAAAAAAATAAAACATTTATTTCAGGTCCTTGACCCATATTAATTCATACACAATACACAATTTTGTCAATTTTATAAACAATACCTAAATTGTTGAAAAAGTTAGGATGCAATTAACGAATAAATTACAGATCAATTCAATTAATGTCAAAAGTACAAGAGCAAAATAAAAATTAATTAAATAGGACAATGAATTAAATTAAGTTGATGAAGTTACGTCCGAAGCAAATATTATAATAATTATCCATAAGGCTCATTCAATCACAGAACATTACACAGTTATATAAAAATTCAAAATTAAATGTATAAAAAAAAAGACAAATCAAGTACCAGCAATATGTACAGTGTGTTAATTTTGATGGAAGGTAGAGAAGGTACAATAAAACCTTTATATCATTACAGGGTAGACGGCCGCGCCATAGCCGAATACCGGGCCCCAGCAGAAGTGACAGGCGTCGCCAGCGCCCACGGAGGAAAGGCTGTGGCCATAGCGTCGCAGGACGGGTGTCTGACTGTGCTGGATATTGTGGACCCGTATGAGTAGAGAGGTTGTGATTCACTTGGTGTGTGCTGTTTGGTGGTGACCCGTGGTTGGATGGAATTTCTAATGTAAAAGGGGATGAGAGATTAGGAGTTGATGAGGATTTTTTGTAAGAAAGAAACCTTTCCGCCGGTTGCAAATAATCTTTCGCGCTCTAGGGAAGGATTTTCTAATTGCAGTAAAGAATAGTATAGGTAATAGAGAAGCTCGTGGCTAAATAACAACACGAAGATTAAGTGACCCTTGCCGCGGTTGGTACGTGGATGGGTGACCATCCTTTACATAATGATATCGAGACGCCTCCGTGGTCCCGGCTGTCACTACGACGACGACGACTTTGACAGTTGTTACGTGTAGTCAGAAGCCCGAGTCTGACAACCAGTCTTACCAAGGAGTATCGTATTACCCAGTAATTTTGTTGTGGAGGTCAGATAAACAATCGCTCCATGTAAAATACTGGTATTCAAATGCATCCATTATATTCCAACTTAGTTGGAAAAGGCGAAAAATCTGGTACTAATCTGATATGCCTCTGGGGATACTTTTCCTTGGTCTGTTTAATCACGGGTGCTCACCAACCACACACGCTGAGTCGTTTGCTCTGTGATAAGTAGGAATGTGAAGCAAAGAAGGTTATTGGTATGGATCTCAGAAAGAGTTGTGGTAGTGTTTGTTATCACAGTATCCTGCTGTTAATATGACAGATCGAGTTTTTGTAGAACGTTGTCTCTCATACCTGGGTCAAAGTCAAAGGATTTTTTTTTTCAAAATTTGTCAAAATAAAAAAAAAAATACTCCACACAATGACAAAATTATTCTAGGTTTTACATACATCTAGTCAAAAGTAAGATTTCCCAAACAAGTGATAAACAAGTGAAACATGATAATGCGTAAAAATTAACTAAAATGAAAATAATTTTATTACAAGTGCAAGTAATGATGAACAGAATGTTAAAACCATTCTGAGCATGTTCATAGACCTCAACTCTTGATTTACCTGAGAACAATATTACAGAGCGGTGTCATCCGCATAAGACATTATGATACCGTTTTGGAGTGAGAAGCAGCATAGTTCATTTATATAGATTAAAAATAACGTAGGGCCCAAAATGCTGCCTTGTGGAATTCCAAAACAAGTATTTTTAAGTGCAGAACTTGTATACTGACCAATTTTTACACATTGCTGACGATCGCTAAGATAATCAGATAAAAGTTGAAGTTGTGCATCTCTTATCCCAGTTCTAGGAAGATCCCAATTGTGTGCATACCCTTATCCGCTGTTTTGTGTGCCGTGTCTTAGGAGTGACAGTGCACGGGAGACATAGGTAGGTATAACAAAATATAGAATTTAGCTCCGTACTCAAATTCGGTATTACTCGATAGTTTAACTTACTCAAAAACAAGTAAAAAACAACGTGTGGACCGCAAAACTCACAACTCGAAGGCTGGCATCGAGCCGACTCGATGGAATTAAATAAATGTAATTTCCTTCGCACCTACTCGAGCGAGCCGTCGAGCTTGACTTGACTGTCTTCTTTTTCTTTTATTAATGGGGTAATCATAGAAAGTCATTTTCATATAGCCCTTCAGGCATCCTTAAATAATTTGTTATAATTTACGGGACACAACTCTTTAATCATGTTCACATGGCTTTAATCAGAGCGGCGATCTAACCAGTCTTTTACCTAGTACGGAGGTACTAGGTAAAAGACTGGTTAGATCGCCGCTACCTAGTACCTCCTTTTACGTTTGTTCTTTTCATTTTCTTTAATTCTTTTATAATTAAGATTTGCGAGACTTGCTAAATGTAGCCACCGTCTCCTTTGTTGAACAGACATCTTTTGGCTCGAATGGTTCGGTGAAATCCGGTGAATACTGAAAGCCGCGCGGCAATCGATAGATGAATGCTGAATGTGTGGACGAAAGCCCGTGCCGTGGTTTTTACTCGACATTATTTGCTCGATCGAGTAAAACCGTATGTGAGTACTTAGATAGAACAACGAAATCTTGAAGTTTTGTTTTTGGTAAATGTAATTATGTTATGTAAAAAGTCATAGAACAAGAATTGTTGTTTATGATGTTAGTAATACAGTCTTGCAAGGTTTTTAGTGTTTTACCAATAACCCTGTATAGTTAAAAAAATATTAGTTACATCAATCAATATTGAATTTTTAATTGGACGTAGTTTAGCAGAACATACTCAACCCATATTATGGTCATAAATGAGTTATATACAGGGTGTAAGGACCCTCCGCATACTAATGGAGTGAATTCGGTATATATAATACTAAGATGACCGGTACATGAAATTATTTCAGGAACGTTAGGGGAACCCGATAAACACGCAATGTATCGTTACCGTGACAAAGCGCACGTAGCGAACGGCAGCGTAGCGAGCCTTAGGCCGCCCTCCCCGCCACGGGGCGCGGGGAGTTCAATTAACTCTGTAGCTAGGTAGAAAGTGAACAGCTGATTTCACGTGTCGTTCGTATAGAGTATTTCAACATCCATTGCTTTTTTTATTTTATTTTAGATGTTTTATTTACATACATGGAGTGCTACGTACAGAGAATGTAATTTTACATTTAAATAAAGGTGTAACTGAAAAATAAATTAAAAAATAATAATAATTTCCTGAGAAAATTTCCGGTCGAATATGATTCAAAATAAGGAGCTCAATGCACCCTGTTAGTTTGCGGAGGGCTTACACCCTATATACAACTTATTTTTGACCATAATCGAGTCCTTTCTGCTAAACTACTTCAAATTATATTTGAGAATATCCTGTAAATGGTAGCTTTATAGTACATCGGAATCACACCTGTGCTACGCAATGATATAAAAAAAAAGAGATTGAGTTTATACAATGCAAAGATAATCTTACAATCTTCAGCTGCTTCAACAGTATTTTCAAATGCTAATCAATTAGTTGTGGTTGTGGAGCAGGATCAGCATGATTGAGACAAGCATTTTTATCAGCGATGTAATCCCCTAACCTATAAATGCCTGCCTGACTCTTTTTAAAGCTCGATTTGTCGTAATATTAATGGTCGGATACTGTTTTTCTTTATAAGAGCACTTAGGATAGTGCGTAGTACATCACTATTACTGGAATTTAGATGTAGAGGTAGAAATAAATCTAGTAAATTTTTAATAAGGGGGTTTGTTTAATTTGAAAAGATCTTTTGGCACTATTGTTTATTAGGTGTTTATGAGTATACCCAAGGGCCCTAATACTACAACATTTTACAGTTACAATTTACAAATATGTAAATCTTACAAGTGCGTGTACCACAAAACTCTAAACCACACAATTTTAACAGAAAAACTCTACAAATTTGGAAATTATAGTGATAAGCCTAAAATATTGTAACGCATATACATTTGTGATTTCTGTATTATGCAATTTTTTCTACAATTTAACAATTTTGTAGAATTGTAGACTTGTGAAGTTTTGTGATCCGATATCACGCCCCAGAAGTGAACGATAAATTATTATTAGCAAATATTTTTGAACAAACGTCATACCTATTGTCAATTCAATTTTATCATGATTTAATGGAACATTGTCCCGATCTTGATAAGTTTTTGCTTCGATATATTTAAACAGGTAGGTCTGTTTATAAATTTAAAAAGCATCGTTTTAGTATGGATGCCCTCATATTTGGTATACACCTACTAAGAAACAAATTTTTCTTTTAACAGTGAATTGGAGAGAGAACTTATCAATATCTTTAGGCCGTGTCATAATAGAAGGCGATCGTCGTGCGAATACGCGATCGACGCGTTTATATGTCACTTTATGTTCGGAAAACTGGAATGCACCCTGTTCGTGCCGATTCTGCACCCAATCAGAGTGTGAGTTTGAGGTCATTCACTTGCGCGCGAGTCAGTCATATATGAACTAATGAATGCGCGACCGAACACACATCAGTACCAGTGCTCGATGACCCTTTTGCATCTTGTTCTTGCATCCGCTCTGCCCACCGCTCCGCATGTAACGCCCGCTGCCGCGTTTATAATGGTGACACGCTGTAACTATTTCCTAGAAGTGTAAATCGCTAAATACGAACTATATCTAACGATTGTAAAGTGCTTCGTATCAAATGCATCATTCCTGAGTCAGGAGGACTTCAGAAATTCAGTAAATGATAATGATCATCTTGCGAGCTCTGTGAAATGGATGAGAATCAATGATCTCCCCGCTTTTTTTATAATCTGTCCGCATCTCTTTATTCAATAAACGCTTCTCCACGCCCTGTTTCGGCGCGACCACGACGAACCGAAGAACCGAACAAAAGAAAAAGAAGTGACATTATAAACGCGAATCGCGCATTCGCGCGACGTTCACTTTCTATTAGGACGCGGGATAAGACAAAATAATTAATATAATTCTAGTGAAATCTAACTATATGCTTTTTTATCATGCATAGATGTAGTAGTAGCAGAGTTTTCATTCTCCATTCCTATTTCTGTAAGCAAATGTTGAAAGCTACAGACAATTAAACCTGTTACCTGTTTAACGATAGAAATGTTTATTTTTGAAATAATAATAAGAAAATACCTGTTACTGTAAGTGCTGTAACATATGAATATTTAGCTGTATTATCAAAAATTGCGCAATATTGTTGCAGCAACATTTGTGTTACTGCAAATATATTGCAATATCACGCTAAATTGTAGGGTGTCAATTTGTTTAACAGTAAATTTCCCCGAATATATAATATGTGAAACATCTTACCAGAAAACAAGATCATGTTGCAGCAACAACGTTGGGCATTTTTCTTGGTCTGTAGCAACGATGCAACAGATTCTGCCAAATGTTCATAAATCTGGACACACTAAGTAGTAAATATATTATCTTCTTTCATGAGTGATAAAACCTCTGTAGTACCTGCATTTAACAAGATACCTCTTCACAAACCTCCATATTTTAGAATATTAGGTCTTTATCTAATCTGTTGAAATAAAGGAAAGATGAAAATGTGCAATCAAAATTTGAATAGGTTAGGTAATTTGACTTACCTTTGACACCTTTCTCGCTTCATACAGTAAGAATATTGACATTAGGACGGAACCTACCTGAGGCCCAAGTCTGCTATTTTTATATATTCGTCACTCCAATACGTTCCCATTGTCATTTTGCTAAAAGTTCGTAATCTGCTAAATTCATAATGGTCGATCATTCGTCGGTCAATGGTCTCGTAATAGAATTGTATTACAATGGCATTTTGAACATTATTCATGCCAGATTTCATAAGTTGGAAGTTTAGTAGGAAGTTTCATTTGTCATTATGTACGAGATTACCAATTCCTTCAATGGAGTGTCAGTGGCTGACCATTGGAAAGTCATAATGACGCCATTATATTAGTAGATTACCAAACTTGTCAAAATCAACAATTATTATGAAATCAATGATAGACCATTCTGACACTATTGTAATAGCAGACTTGAGGCCCTGGAACCTAGAGCGTATAACGTCACGTCTTTTTCCCATTGAGGTAGGCAGAAAATATAGAACACCATCTGCTACGATTCTTACATATTTCTTTTGCCTTGTTCATATATCTGATCATACACGCACACCGGTTGCGAGTACTGCACACCCGACCTATCTGAAGAACATCACCAATAAAGTCAGTTTATATAATTCTAGGGCGTCCCCTCCCGGCGTTTCCACTCACATCTGCCTTGTGAATACCTTTTGTTAGTCTTCTTTTATTTATCCTCTCAACATGACCAGACCATCTAAGCATAATCTTTTAAACCGCAATGTTGAAGCTGGAACCTGGAAGTACCGGGTTTAGTGGGATACAAAACCCAAAATTTTTATAGAACTTCCATCCACTCCCTCGCCCCATCCCGTTCCCCCTTTTCCTTATCTTCTTTTTTTTTCCAAGGTTATTTCGATAGTATGTTCTTGCTCTGCAGTGTAATTTAAAAAAATCTAATAATTCGACTAAACTGGCGAGTAATCCTATTCGAATTTTGATTGCATGGCTTTCAAAACTATCAGAGAATTATCAGGATAAGAAATAAAACCAAAAATTAAATGTACTTAATCATACTGTATTATAAGTAAATCTATACAATAATAAATACTACGTATTATACCTATTGTTTTATTTATAGTCGGTACATTAAGGTTTATTTCTGATTAACTGCAGTAGAAACAATTAAATTTTTGTAACTTTCGGTTTCACCCAAAATAGGAGAGATCATTCGTACAAGTCATGCCAGAAAAACTGACTGATCTTGTATACTTAACATAATTAATAAAGAGGTAAAATTTGTGAGTTTGTATGTAGGGGATAATTTTCGGAATTACTAATAAGATTCCGAAAATTATTTTATTAATGGGAAGCTACAATATTGCCGAGTGTTATAGGATATATTTTATGTTAAAACAAGAAAGTTCATGTGGACGAAATCGCGGGCAGAATTATAAAGTGTCCGTTTTGAAGAGGTGGTCGAAAGTGTTGAAAATAAATCACTATTCAATTTAAATAAATCACAATCCGGGTTTGCTACTAAAGTACCTACTGCAGCGAATCTGAAATAAAATCCGAAGTTCTAAAAATATCTTATGGAAGTTTTATACTTTAAAAAGCACCTCATTTCACTCAAATTCATTTGTCACTCAAAATAATTATCATAAAATTGTAAATATTATGACGTTGGGTAAAAGTATGGCTACAAAAATAAAAATACGTCCTTAATATTTATTTAAAACAAAACAATACTGGATTCACAGAATGCAGTTTAAAAAATACATTGTAGGTATGATAAAAGAGGCGAGCAATTTATTAAGGTCCTTCGGAGATATTCTATTACAACGTTGGACAAGTTTTTTTTTTTTTGGCAATTTTTGTTGAAACATATACTTCTCAAACGGTATAGGTAGATGGTATATTAGTAAACAAATACAGCAAATAGTTATTAAAATAAATATCCATAGCTCAATCTACAAAATTGCAAACTGCAACAGTGTCTTTACAAAAAATCAACAAACTTAAAAAATACTGTGCCACATATCTTGCTCGCCACTGCAGTTCTCTTTAAAACTCGTACTCAGAAACGTAAATGAAAAGTTTCGCGATGGCTGTTCCCCCGAATTGCTCGTGAGTGTACAGTTCCATAGACATCTCCAACTCTATGCTCTGTGGTCCTTCAAGCGGTCGCACTAACGAGGTTAGACCTTCGTTGTTGTTTTGTGTTAATCTGAAAAAATATATAATTGATAAATGATTTTATTTCTATAGGTAAGTAGGTTTGTAGTTTGTACAAACACTTTTACACGTCAATCATATTATAACAACTAGATGAGGTCGACGTTTCTTATCTGACTACTCTGAGAAGAATATTCGAAACAAACTCAGAGGTCATAAGTCTCTTTTTAAGTTCAGATGTCATAATCTTGGTCAGATCATGTGAAGACCATGTAGATTGGTGTCTGAAATGGTTTTTTTAGATAGATAGATAGATTTATTTATTTGCATAGAAAGTAGATAATTTATACAATTAGGTGTTACAATATTTTGAATCCTTGTACATTCTGCCTCATGGCATGCAAAAAAAATTCATTAACTTATACTACAATTATTATTCTATTTACTTAAAGCTATTTAATTACTTAATAATTATAATATAAAAACATTGTAAATTAAAGAGTCTTGTCATTAAAAAAATCTGATACAGAGTACCGAATAGCGTTTTTGAATTATTAATTTTTTTAAATAATTTTTAAATCTTCTTAAAGGTTGCTGTTTAATCATTTTTGGTACATGGTTTTTGTTTTTGATGAAAGGAAGATTGAGTGGACCTGTTCAGTCAATGCACGCATTTGTCAGTAATCGTGCAGCTCAACTCAGAATTTAAGGAACTCAACGATTCGACGAACAATAACTAAAAATAGTAAATTGTTATACAAGGGGCTAAAATGACCCATTTATACGAGGTAGTTAGTTACTCCCGAGCAGTAGCGAGGGAGTAAATAGAAACGGAGTTATAATAGGTTTTTAGCGCCGTGTGCTACACTCTACTTTTCACTACGATTGTGAGAAAATAAAATAATTCAATACAATATTAAAAATAAATTACGGCCACTAATTCAATTTGCAAATTAGAGGAAAATTCTAAAGAATTCGCGCCAATGTCTTTCTTCTGTAGCCGCAACGCATTGCATGCATTCTACCAAAGAGATCGCCGATTTTAGTTCCATTTTCAAAAATAAAATGTTGTTCTTTTTATGAAACAGTCGAGTCTTTATTCATGATTATTCTACATATGACTAAAGACTTTTTCGTTTTTGTAGGCTCATTGTCATTTGAAGGACAAAAATTAAAAAAAAAAACTTTACCCCACGTGGAAGAAATGCTATTTTTGCTTCGGTCTGGGTACGCCACAATGACGGTATTTTTGAGCAAGAGGAGTGAAAATAATATTTTGGAATACTTACAAGAAATCATTGATGTCAGCCTTCCTCTTGATACTAGGCGGCGCGTTCACATTCACCAGTTTGAGCTCGAACCTCATCTTGACGTGCGGCCACACAGGGCCTCGCATTGTGAACAGTTTTAACTGTAAGAAATACACACAGAAAGTTTTAGTTATCCATTTATACTCTAGTATGGGTTTTTTTTTTAACTATGGCATCTTGGAGTTGACCTTGAGAGGTCGTAACTTCTTAACCGGACTTTCCTGTGGCTGCCTTAATAACAATAAATACCTTAATACCTTTCTTATTTACGACCTATCGTCGCGATCATTGATCCGACTCGAAGGACCAATGATCACGACGATAGGTCGTGGTCGCGTATTAAAACGCGCAAGCGCAGCCGTGCATGAAGGCGAGCAACAGCTGACTGTCGTGACGGTGTGGCGTGAGGGCCCGCGCTCGGGTATCGGCCAGCTGAGTCCCCGCTGTCCCCGCACCCCTCGTTCACTGCCGCTAGCGCGCGGCGATGTGAGTGAAGCGGTCTCAACAATTATCTATAGCGAATTTTAAAGCCTCGGGCTAAGGAGAACCAGTCAATTGGCCCAAATCATATCAAATCAAAAATGATTTATCCAAATTAGGCTGAGAAACAACGCAAACGTCAAAATGACGTAAAGACAGTCCCTTGGCTCGCGCACCCTTCACCACTTCCTAGTGCTGCAGCTGGGGAGAACAAGTGACGCAGTAAATCCCCCAGATTATACCATTCGACGCTGGGACACCGCGGCGATCTAAGGCAAAGATAAAAACACAAAAAGACGAGCTTGGTTCATACCAAAAGGTCACTGGTCTACCTAACGTCCTATCCCCCCGCTATGTCATGTCTTCTTCCGTGTAGAGAATACTGACCTTAGTATCGGGGATGTACAGGTTAGACACGAAGGTGATGAAGTTGTAGGAGATGGTGGTCGGCTGGTGGGCGCAGCTCCAGTCGCCCGCCGCGCACACGCGCTCCACCTTGTTGCAGCGGCTGGGAGAGAATGTTCACGTATTAATAGTAGAAGCCGAAGAACTAAAGTACAGTCCTTTATCAGTTATCTTACCGCTGTCAGTAGCGACTCAACAGCAACTTCCTAACTATGTTGGGTCAGCGTAAAATCCAACCGAATTCAGTTGAATACCAATATTTTACACCCTGGAGCAACTGCCTTACTGACCTCCACAACTCAGTTACTGGATAATACGATACCCCTTGGTAAGACTGGTTGTCAACTATATCGGTAAGTGTATCTAGAATTTTCTAATTCCTTTTATCAAATTTTTATATTTGAGACACGAATCAACAAAATACGATCTAGAAGTATGTGGCCCTTTTTCTTTACCGGACGGAAGCCGGGGCGAGTCGGAGATAAAATAACTGTCTAAGAACTGTAACCGACATAGCCCGAAGAACTGCCAAACTAAAGTGTTATGTGTGGATAATTTTTCTCGCTAAACTAAATGCCGATATAGAAGTATGAGGAACAGGGTGTATAGTTCACTCTTACTCTACGAGTATAGTAAAGGGAGGATCCTCCGACCAGATGGGTGTTGTGTCTGGTGGGCAACTACCCGACGGTTGATGTCGGGATGTTGTATACGAGTATATGCTAGTCGCGCGGTAAACTCTGATTGCACGATGCAGGATTTGTGACGTCAGGTTTTTGATGCGTAGTTCGCATGTGGCGTTGTAGATGCCGCCACACCGATGAGGTTGAAAGTTCTGAAGTTACAACTGCTAACAGAGAGCGCAGCGTGGGCACTTGTGTAGCCCCCACAAGATGAACCGATAACCAGGGCCTCAAGTCTGCTATTACAATAGTGTCAGAATGATCTATCATTGATTTCATAATTGTTGATATTGACAAGTTTCGTAATCTACTAATATAATGGCGTCATTATGACTTTCCAATGGTCAGCCACTGATACTCCATTGAAAGAATTGGTAATCTTGTACATAATGACAAATTAAACTTCCTACTAAACTTCCAACTTCCTACTACTTCAGATTGCTTATAATACTAATAAATAATATGTAAAAATATGTATATATAAATGAAATCTGGCATGAATAAATGTTCAAAATGCCATTGTAATACAATTCTATTACGAGACCATTGACCGACCAATGATCGACCATTATGAATTTAACAGGTTACGAACTTTTAGCGAAATGACAATGGGATCGTGTTGGAGTGACGAATTTATAAAAATAGCAGACTTGGGCCCCTAGGGAAGGTTACGGGAATTCGCTGATTACGAGAAGCATATGACCGGTTGCTGTGGTGATTCTTAGAGAGGCATATCTCCAGCAGTGGACGAATTTTGGTTAAATGTTGATCATGATGTGGGTGAGGAAGTGTAAGGGAAAGTCGCTGGATATCTATAAAGATGTACTAGTATTGAACACAATATTTGTCTATACTCACTGCTTGTTCTCCAGCTGGTAGCCGACAGGGCAGGAGATGCGCTGGCAGCGGTAGCTACCTCGCGTGTTCACGCACACGTCGCTGGATGTTATCGATGCTCCTGCACTCTTGGAGCAAGGAGCTTCGCCTGTTTCGCACTCGTCAATATCTGCAAGAAACCTTGTGGTTAAAACTGTTCTTTGATTTATGAAAATTATTATTATTATTGGCTACTCAAAACGGGATGACCATCTAAGTTGACTGTCACAATTTTATCATTGTCCAGAAACGTTTCATTGACGTGTCCAAATACAATGAATGCTATCTTCCTATTATACGGACCATGCACAATGAAGGGTTCCGTATTTCGGATGAATATATCCCAAGAACAAACTTAACATTGTAGTTGAAAAATAAGGTTTCCCATACAATCCAACTGAAAATGTTAATTTGTACGCACAATATTGAGAGATTTACCATGTTATATTAAGACCATAGAAACATTATACGTTTTCTTGTAATCTATAGGTAAGTAAAGAACTATTTGCATTATATATATATGTATATATATATATATTTTTTTTTTTTTTTTCAAAATTTTAGGCTCCGTAGTTTCGGAGACAATGGTCAATTTTCTTAATTAACTTAAAACATATTTATTTTAAAATTACAAAAAAAGTATTCCGGAAATCATTTAAATAAGCTCGTTCATTTGATATATCACACGGTACAGTTTACAAAACTTTTTTTTTTAGTTACCCCCAAAAGTGATCCCCAGATTTCCAACCGTAAACAATCTTTATATTTTGAATTGGCTTTTTGACGAGAATACATTATATTTGAGCCTACATTGCATTATTTCTTTTTAGTTTAGATATAATTAAAATTTTTGGAGTATCCACACAATTTTTTTAATTTCGCAATCAATAGATATTGGCGAGAGATGACAATTGAAACTCAAACGAACGTCGTAGCTTCTCCGAGGCAAAATTAATACTAAACGGAAATAATGTGACAGCGAAACGACCTCAAACTGGCGGAGTTTCCCTCTCCACCGCGCGCGATGCATCACAGTCCTCATTCAACGTAACGAATTCTTTGGTGTAATTAAATTTTGGATGTAGTTGACAGGTGTGTATCTTTGTTTTGGCATTCAATTAATTAATATGTGTGGTTAATAATAATATAATAATAATATGTAATAATAATCTGTGGTTAATAATAATAATATAATAAATAGTTACTTCTGACATTTATTGAAATTGGTGTATTTTGGTTTGACTTATTTAAATACTTTTTAATTTGATTTATGTGATTGTTATTGTATGCCTAAGCGGCGGGACATAGCTGATCCTAATTTTACTAATAAGAGCATTGTATGTATTTTACCTACCTATGATCCACAATAAAGAATATGAATATGAATATGTAGCTGCAACACCAAACTTTATCCCCCGATTTTGATGTCATCAGTTTTCTGAACTGCCTCCCAAAATAGAAGGTTTAAATACATATTCACGTCAAAATCTCTCACCAATACAGCTCCTCTTATCCTCAGAGAGCCTGTATCCCGTGGGACACGCACAGCGGTAGCTGCCCGGCTCGTTGAGGCAACGCCCCACGCACGGGATCTTAGACTTGAACTCCGTGCACTCGTCTACGTCTGAACATGTACTGTAACAAACGATGCATGATGATGGTTTAGACTAATTTTTTTTGGATTTTTTTTCTTTCCTTGTTTAGGTAAAAAAGGAAAGAAAAATAAAATCTAAAAATATCAAAGTGCCAAAAAAATTCTACTTATAATATATACGCGAAAGTTTGTGAGGATGGATTTATGGATATTTGTTACTCTTCCACGAGAAAAAACTACTAAATAAATAAATATCTTTTTATTTACTTCACTTGTACAAAAACACTGATCAAAACAATATGCAGGGTTACAACTAAGACAAAGAGTGTTTTCGATGAACTCTGGCACCCAGAGTAAGATTCAACTTGTGTTAAGGGTGCCAGGAAACTGCACTGAACGGATGAGAACTACTGAACGGATTTTGATGAAACTTTACAGTAATGTAGCATAGACATCAGAATTACACATAGCCTACAATTTATATAGATTTTGTGACTTGCCTCTGCCTCGATACATGGGCTATCTAAAACTGAAATATTTTACCAATTCGAACCAGTAGTTCCTGAGATTAGCGCGTTCAACAAAACAAACAAACTCTTCAGCTTTATAATATTATTATAAAAGGTGTAGATTCTCCTTATTCTTACCTATTATCAGGATTGAGCCGGTATCCTCTATGACAGGCACATCTATACGATCCCCAGACGTTGTTACATCTGTGTTGGCAGAGAGAGCCGGGACGAGACTCCATACATTCATCCACGTCGACACACACCTGGTGGAAATAAGATAGATTGTATACTCTTTATTATATCAACATCATCATCATCATTCCAGCCGAAAGACGTCCACTGCTGGATATAAGCCTCCCCCAATTGGGGGGGTTTGCCATAATCGCCACGCTTGGCAGGCGGGTTGGCGATCGCAGTATGGTGTTAAAAATGCATAGAAAACGCTGCTGCCCGTTCTCTAGTAAGTCCCTCAGTCGCCTTTTACGACACCCACGGGATGAAATGGGGAATCAATCTTTATTATATACACCATAAAAGTTACAGATGTGCAGCCTGTGGGTGAAGTATACGCAGAGGGCCTACAACGATGGATGTTGATGGGGCTTCCGCGCTTCTGCAGCGCTTCGCAGATGTTCGTGAAAGCCCATGTCGATGATTTTCATGCCATAATGAGAAAGAGAGCAGCGTCAATTATGGGTAGGTTGCGCGGAAGCTCCAACAGCATCGTGAAAACATTATACGACAAGGTGGATAGCCCCATTATTAGGCATTGGGTGCGGATTAATATTTTAACTCACACACTGACTTATTCTATGTTGTTTTTTTTTTTTTGGGAAATCATATACAGTGTTTGTAAATATGTGAGCACCATGTACCTATCTCATTTATTAATTTTTCTGTTATTACTTCACTTTCCATTCTTTTTACCAATTGTGGTAAGTAATTTTGATTATTTTTTTTATATTTTTTATTTTTTTATTCTAGGTACATCGTCTTCACCTATAAATATTAATTAATGTATACAAACTATTGTTAACATTTTAAAAGAGTAAGTCAGGAGTTTCTTGCCCATTCTTCTCCATACATAACTACATTTTGGAAGGCGCAACTAGAATCAATTAACTATTCATGTAATTTTTGACGTTCAAAAGTGCATCTTCGTGCCTATTTGAAATAAATTATTTGACTTTGACTTTGGAGGCACGTGCTACATGTGTTGAGCCACGATGCTATTAGTTTGTAAGTTTTACTAACATAGTTTTTTAAGTTTTTATTACTAATACTATATGGATTGTGTGTATTTTGATGTGTGATCCGTAATAAATGAGAATAATAATAATAATAAATGTAAAACTGTTACTTATGGTAACACAATGGGCGGTCTTATCGCTAAAAGCGATCTTTTACAGACAACCTTTGGGTGGATCAAAAATAGAAGGAGAGACATTACTACAGATAGCCAGTGGTGTACCATTTACATATACAATAAATAGGTACATACATACTAAATCTTATAGATACAAAATAAAAATAAGATAAAGTCACAGTTATTACTAACTACCTACTCGTTAAAAAAACCGGTCAACTGCGTGTCGGACCACACACAATGAAAGTTTTCGTAGTTGGGATGAATTTATCCCAAGAACAAACTTAACATTGTAGGTATTTGAAAAACAAATTCTCCCTTACATGCCAACTGCAAATGTTAGTTTATACGCACAATATTAAGAGATTTACCATGTTATATTAGGATCCTGTAATCTGTAAGTAAAGAACTATTTCCTATATAAAAAAAAAATATATGTTCCTTAGTTTCCGGATACAATGGTTTCCTGTAATCTATATGTAAGAACAATTATTATTATTTTTTTTCGAAATTAGGCTCACTGTTTTCGGAAATGGTAAATTTATATATTTTTTTTAAATAATTTTAAAAGCTTATATTTTAAAATTATTAAAAAAACTATACATATTTCAAAAAAAACTTTCATATGATATGTCACACAGTACAGTTTGCATAACTTTTTTTTTATGGCAGCCATCTAATCTCTTCACCACCTTTCATTGACTGGTAGAGAATGCCTAAGGCATTAAGTTCGCCTTACCTTATTGTGTGCGAAAAGTTTAAATAAATAAATGGCAATTAAAATGAATGAATGAATAACAAAGTTAAAAGTAAAAATCTTACCTTATCATTCACAGGGGCAGATCTGAATCCAATGTGACATTTACACTGGTATGATCCGATAGTATTCAGACAATCGGCGTTTTGGGAACAGACGGGCTGAAATCAGACAAAATAAGTTATAATTCCAGTATAAATAAAGGCTGTTTATTTTAGAGGCGGAGAACTATAAACTTACATAAAACACAGAAAAATGATTTTAATAACCATGAAATTGGGTTTATCTGATAGATAATTTTATAGCATTAATATTTGAATATGATTTCGGGCATATAGCCGTAGGACTGGCGCATTCATGGCGTAACCGGGAGGTCAAATTTTCAAACATTCTTCGCAGTAAATCAGGTTGTATTTCGGCAATTATGCGTCGGATGTTGGCATCAAAGTGATCAATTGTTACCAGTTTGTAGACATGCAACTTTACATATCCCCAGACAAAATAATTTAATTACGTTATATCGCTCGAACCAGGTTGTTAGATTTCGTGAAATTAGTCGTTCGTCAAAATGTTTCCTGTAGTGAATTAAGACACATATAAATCCAATACCTACGCATTAAACAAAGTGTTTCTTTCTCATCATCAACATCAATATTCAGCTGAAAGACTCAAGAACGAAGCAAAACGGAAGTACAGTACTTAGGATGAATTTTGACAATGAAACTGGACGCAATTAGCTAAGATTACTGAGGATCTTCTGCTGGGTAATTTACAGTGATATTTAATTATAAATCTATACATACACACCCACACCCAACATATACACTGCAGTGTACAAATATTTATGCTTATGATGAAGCGTGTGTGTAGTGTGTACTACACACACGCTTCATCATAAGCATAAACATTTTTCAATACTTTTATTTTTATTTTTATATAAATTATAATTCTGTTTTCCACTATTAATGTTTTTTTTTTTTTCTTTCAAATTACCTAAATTTTATGGTTTTGTTGCTACGGAGAATCGCTGACTCCTAACTCACAGGACCTTAAACCTAGTTTAGGAGTCAGAGTTTTTAAATATTGACCCTTTGTATTAAGCCTTTTATGTTTTAGTTATAAGGATTTAAGGATTTTGGAGTTTTGGTGAAATAATAGTACATTACTTACCAAGGGCTGTAAAAGAAAGAAAGCTTGAAATCGCAGGTATTTGTGACCCGAGCCGCAGGCAAGGGTTGTAAATATGCGATAGAGGACTTTCGTTTTTACTGCCCGTAGTGAGTACACAATTTTATATAAAGTATTTATTAATTTATTTAGCTTCAAGACCGCGTTAAAAAGTATCATTTTTGTGGAAAATAGACACTGACAGCACTTCACTGACATGGCACTTTTACGTTTGTTCCACAAATGCCAATGACTTCACGATAACATTGCCTAATTTTACTACGGAAAAAGGTACAGGGTACTACTAGGGAGATACAAACTAACAACACAGAAGATTTATTGTCGTTACTATAAGGTACTCGAAACTTACCATGCTTCCACCTAACGTACACTCATCCACATCTTCACACTCATGGTCCTTGACCAGGCGATGTCCGCTGGGACAGTTGCAGGAGTACCCTCCTGGCAGGTTGGAGCAGATCTGTTGCGGACCACACTTCGCTTCTCCGGTGAGGCATTCATTTACGTCTGGAAGGGGTAAAGATTTGCAAGTTATAGGATTACTTTTGATTATTATATGGCATATGAGCAGATTTATATTAATAGTGGACCCACTTTTCGCCAGTTGTGTTTGTATTCAAAATTCTATGTAACAGGAAGCCTATTGCCATCACATTACCTATGATCACTGTTATTTAATAATATTGTAAAGCCAATTATTTTTAAAAGAGTAACCGTGGAGTTTCTTGCCGGCTCTTCTCCATAGGAAACGACTAACTCGAACCGTGCACCTAGCTTCTGACGTTTCATAAGTGCCCATGTAGGTTTATGTGAAATAAAATATTTTGATTGATTGATTGATCAACCGAGCAAAAATAAAGACTCCAGGCTACTTTTGAATGCCAAATAGAAACAGAACGGAATCTAACCCAGGACCTCACCGGTCATCAGTCACGTTTCCGACTACTAAACCAAGGAGGCTGTAACTGCGATTAACTTAAGTTTTTGTTATAAAGGCAATTAGTGGAACCTGAGACCTGGACTGAAATAGCTGGCAGTCATGATACTGCAGGGGATACCTGTGCCAGAGATATCAGTGCTGCAGTCATGCAGGGTGACTGTAACCAGTATTGAGTAGAATTTATTTTGGATGCTCAGGAAAAGTTTCTGTAACATGGAATTTAGCTGATAAGTAAGGACCGAGCCTGTACCCTGCGAGACACCTCAACACAGATCCTCGATCATGGTACTGCGTGATCTCAGGGTCCACGTACTTGGTGCCTAGCTGAACAGCCTCTATACTACTCACCAACACAAGTGTTATCATCTCCGAGACTGTACCCTGCGGGGGACCTCAATACAGACCCTCAGTCATGGTACTGCGTGATCTCGGGCTCCACGTACTTGGTGCCTAGCTGAACAGCCTCTATACTACTCACCAACACAAGTGTTATTATCTCCGAGCCTTTATTCTGCGGGGCACCTAAACACAGACCCTCGGCCTCTATTGTGATACTGCGTGATCTCAGGGTCCACATACTTAGTATTTCACTGAACAGCCTCTATACTACTCACCAACACAAGTGTTATCATCTCCGAGCCTGTACCCTGCAGGACACCGGAACACAGACCCTCGGTCGTGGTACTGCGTTATCTCAGGCTCCACGTACTTTGTGCCTGTCGTGTGCACCACGTTCTTCGGAGGTAAGGACGGGTAGACTGGAACAACGGAATGGAATAAGAATGTGAATTTATAGTCTTGGTTCAAGGGAATCTTTCCCGTTTTTAAAATGAGTGTCACGTGAAGAGTCGACGTGCGATGTCTCTATGTCTCTCTTCTAATTGGTTCGAGGAACTGGCTGCTAAAATAGAAAACTCTAGATCTGCATGAACCGCAGCAATTCCTATCTTGATACTTACTAGGCTCATTCCCGTATCCCGTAGGGAACTGTCCGTTGTTCCGGAGTGGCACACAGCGATGTCGCACCTCGTCGAGGCGCCAGTTGGGGGGACACTCGCAGCGGTATCCGCCCGGAGTGTTGATGCAGATCTCTACGGCCGCGCAGTTCGCTTGCCCGTTTGTGCATTCATTTATGTCTGGGATAAAGTATTATATTTTTAAGTGTATTTATTGTGTTATTAAGTGTATTATTAAGTGCATTAAGTGTGTTATTAAGTGCATAAAGTGTGTTATTAATAGTGTGATGAAGTGTGTTATTATTAAGTATTTTAGTGTATTATTGTAAGTGGTCGCCACTCCGCTTATAGACAAGATGGCTTATATCGCAAAGGAATTGCTATCAGAAAGACACTCATGGAATGTCTCATATGCCTCGTGATTTCTGATTTTATTAATTTATTTACTTTCACATAAAACAGCATCCTAATTGCGTAACACACTATCAATCACAATCTGAATGATTTTGAAGAAAATTGCTAATCCATTGCTCAAATGTCCGAAAAATGTATCTGCTCAACAACGTAAATAACGCAATGAATGTTGTTGAACTTTCAAAATGAAACCCATTGCTACTGTTAGTGTGTGTACTTGATAAGACAGTGTAGACCTTTCAACAAGTACCAGGTACTAAATAAAATTGAAAATGGTCAACAAATCGACAGTCTACTAGGCCTACAACGTTTTTGAACGTGCTTAACTTTCAAAAAAGATGATAAGGATGATACATAATTAATTACATTATATATTTACTGGGCAGGGAATCAACATAAACGGCGAGTACATCTCACACCTTCGCTTTGCCGATGACATCGTCATAATGGCAGAGACACTGGAACAGTTAGACCAGATGCTGCACAGCTTAAATGGAGCCTCTCGGCGGGTTGGCCTCGGCATGAATTTGGACAAGACGAAAGTCATGTACAATTCCCACGTCCTGCCGAGTCCAATCTACATCGAAGGGTCGCTTCTCGAAGTTGTGAAGGAATATGTCTACCTAGGGCAAGTCATCCAGCTCGGTAGACACAACTTTGAGAAAGAAGTCGACAGGAGGATCCGGTTGGGCTGGGCAGCGTTTGGAAAACTCCGTCAAGTCTTTTCGTCGCCTATACCGCAATGTTTGAAGACTAAGGTCTTCAACCAGTGCGTCCTGCCCGTTATGACATACGGTGCCGAAACGTGGACACTGACAGTCGGGCTGGTCCACAAATTTAAAGTCGCTCAGCGCGTTATGGAGCGGGCTATGCTCGGAGTTTCTTTGAAGGATAAAAGCAGGGATGAAATTATCCGGAAGAGAACCGGAGTTACCGACATAGCTTGCAAAATAAGCAAGCTGAAGTGGCAGTGGGCTCGCCATATTTGTCGAAAGACCGATGGCCGGTGGAGCAAACGAGTCCTGGAGTGGAGACCGCGTATCGGCAAGCGTAGTGTGGGACGCCCCCCAGCTAGATGGACCGACGACCTCAAAAAGGTGGCTGGGATAGACTGAATGTGGAAGGCGGAGGACAGGGTGTTGTGGCGCAGCATGGGAGAGGCCTATGTTCAGCAGTGGACTGCGATAGGCTGATTTGATTGATTGATTTATGAAATATTGTAAGTACAATAAATATAGGCGTGCACACACACCCACACACACCCTGTCACCCTCACACACACACACATATACTAACACTACACCATCAATCTCTCGCAAATTTAACCTCAGACCAAATAAAAAATCAAGACAGAGCGCTGCGAAGAATACAGTGAAGCATGCCAAAACTACACCTCCGCGCTGTGCGTGCACGCTCACACGCGCACATTTACAACCATTTACAATCAAACTACGCCTCACTAAGTGCACACATGTTTACGAAACCGGCCTCACTTCACTGTTGACAGCGCTTTGTCTTAGTTTTTTATTTGGTCTGAGATTGTACCACGTTGACAATCTTTAGGTACTTTAGACTCCAGATCTAACACAAATTAAAAGTTTTTTTTTTTTTTTTTTTTCAAAATACCCGTCAACTTAAACTCAAATTATATTTATGTCGTATCTCTATATATGTTACTGTGTGTACATAGATAATAAAACAAATAAAACTAATATATATTACTAGTACAAGAATGTAATTTGTAGAGATAAATAAACATAATTTACGTCACACCTGGCCATAATGTGAGTTTTACCGCACGCTACGCGTACAGTAAAACTCGCATTGTGGCCAGGTGAAGACGTAAAATTGTGTACTCACCACGGGCAGTAAAAAAGAAAGCCCTCCATCGCGTATTTACAACCCTCGGCTGCGGTTCGGGTCACAAATACCTGCGATTTCGGGCTTTCTTTCTTTTACAGCCCTTGGTAAGTAATGTACTATTATTGTTATTTAATCCCCGACCCTAATAAATAAGTAAAACCTAAAACTTACCTTCGCACTCTCCAGTCTTAGCATTGTGATGGAACCCAGCATCGCACAAGTTTCGTGGTCGGAACGGTCGCGCCGTCACTCCGGTATACTCTGGATAGCCCCAGAAGAATGCCTTTTCTGTAAGAATATAAAGGTATGAGGAACATGGTGTAAAGTTCACTTACCTTCCATAGAAATTGGAATAACCTCCGACCAGACGGGTGTCGTGTCTGACGGGCTACCGCCCGACGATTGATGTTGTTTTTTTTTTTTTTGCTATGGCATCTCGGATTTGCCCTTGAGAGGTTTACTCCTCAACCGGACTTTCCTGTCGCTGCCTTAAGTGAACTTAAAGCCTCCAGCCAGGGCATAAAACTTATACACTAAACGACTGCACGCTTAGGGCACCCCATGTGGGGTACGAACCTTGGCTTAGGGCAGCTTCGCGGGGAGAACAGCAAAGGTGGGACAGGCTGGATCAAATCTGGGTTATGATTATTGCTCGGGGAATTTAAAGCTATAGACTCAGCTGAGGCGCGGGCTGGCGCTTCGTCGAGCAAGGGTCAGGGAGGATTGATGTCGGACGGGACCATTGTATATATACTAGTCGCGCGGTAAACAGATTTTTGCGTGGCATTAGCAAATTCAAAGCATTTATTTCGAATAGGCACATAAATGGCACTTTTGAACGTCAAAATTTACGGTAAATAAATTTGATTCCAGTTGCCCCTTCCAAAAGGTAGTTTCCCATGGAGATAAATGGACAAGAAACTCCGGCGTTACTCTTTTAATAAGAATTGTTTTTTACAATATTTTCAAATAACAGTGTTAATAGGTATGGGAGGAAGGTGTAGCCTTTCAACAATTATCAGTTACTTAAGACTGCACCGAGCGCACAGTGGCGCCCTCATCGTAATTTCGGTGATTTCTTTTATTTTAGAATAAAAATGCAGAAAATAAGCTCGTCAAGTTGTGCTTCACAAGACTATACATTTTTATTACTACGAATAGTAATTTTAAATTGTTATGTTTTATTGTAATCATTAAAACGGAAAATAGTGGCCACTAAGCTCCGTTTTAATGATTACAATAAAACATAACAATTTAAAATTACTATTTGTAGTAATAAAAATGTACAGTCTTGTGAAGCACAACTTGACGAGCTTATTTTCTGCATTTTCATTCTAAAATAAAAGAAATCACCGAATTAACGATGAGGGCGCCACTGTGCGCTCGGTGCAGTCTTAACAAAAATAGAAAAAGGTCAGCAAATCTAGTCTACTAGGCCTTCAACGTTCTAACGTTCACAAAATAGGATATAAACTAAGAAAAGATTTAAAAAAAACTATTTAATCCAAATGACATGGTTGCCACAACTACAGTTACAAATCTGAATAAATATCATATCCACAAAAGCAACTAATAAAGAGTTGAAATCATTCGCGCGGCAGTCGGTTTTAAATAGGACGCGGGTTAAAAGGAACAAAATTCTGGTAGGTAATTAAAGACTTACTAGTAGAAGTAGGCAGTTGCGGCACTTCTGTAGTCGTGGAAGTCGTAGAAGAAGTCGTCGTGATGAACACACAGGTCTTGGTGACCAGGTCTCTTCGGAACCCTGGCGCACAGTTGCAGGTGTAGCCTCCTATCGTGTTCCGACAGACCTCGGTGAGGCCGGAGCAGCTGTGGCGGCTGGTGGCACATTCGTCTATGTCTGGATTGAAAAGAAAGTGAAATATCAAGTACTATCGAGCACATCCAAAACGGCACACTTTCAAAATAAAATCCCGTACTCATGGATGTCCACATAATTACTGCCCCTATCTGCGACCACCAATTTAAAAAAAAAATTGTTTTATTAAATTTCTCAGACTCTGTTACAATGATCACAGATGTTAGGCAGACTGTTGGTCTACATTTTTTTTGTTTTCATTTACAAAAAAAACCGGTCAAGAGCGAGTCGGACTCACACACCGAGTTTCGTACCATCAAAAAAGTTTTTTTAGTTCCACTATCGGTCAAGAGATGGCGCTGACCTAAAACTGCAATATTAGAAAAAGGATGCTATTTAGAGACATCGTTTTATTTTTCCTGTAATCTTTACATAAACTTCTATCACGTAGAATAATTTCAGATTTTTGTGTATGCAAACTTCGGAGATAAGGGTGATGAAAGACTTTAATAGAAGGCCTCCAGAATGTCGGCCTTGACGACCGATCTCAGCGGAGACCAGCCATCGGCACCGGAGATATTAATAGTTGCAGATTGTGAGACACAGCTACACTCACTCTCCCCTCACTCTCATAGTTCGACGGAACAGCAAGCCGACACGGCTGGAGAGAGATCAGGCGCAGGCCACATGAGGCGACTTGCGCGCTAGGCACGGGGATATCACACCAAAAACACTTTACCCGACTTGGAAATCGAACCCGCACTTGTGAGGACGAGGCCAACGGGACGTTAAATGGAAGTCGCTGAAAGCCTTTAATGCTTATAAACCAAAAAGAACATGGCTATATCCTCGGCTTACTGCAAGAACTCATTAATGGCAAAAATTCATCAAGTTAAGTTTATAACGTCTTGAACTCGTCTTGACTAGTTTTATATAATGCAAAAACTCATTGTGTTTAGTTTTTCTTTAGCATAATCACAATGAAGATGATATAGGGCAATCTAAAACTAATTAATTGCTTATTTCAAAGTTTTGACTATGTAACTTAATGAGTTCTTGCAGTAAACCGACGATATTACAGACATCTGCGAGTCTCTGTGTTATATAAGGAGTGTTTAATGGATTTAATTTAAGTACCTATCTCTTAATGTTATATATACTTCTTCTTTTTCTTGATGTCCTTTAAATTTTTATTAACTTTTTCAATATTACCTATTATTAATATTATATCTTTGTTAGCTTAGTTGTTAACTTTATTGTGCATTCTGTGGTCTTCTATAAGTGAAAGAGTACACCTGCTTAATACCTAATGTTGCCCTTTATTTATGTATGTAATGTTTTGTGTACATCTTTTGTTGGAGATCCTAAATAAATAAAATAAGAAATCTTACCAAAGCAAGATCCATACTCGTCAGCCTCGAATCCCATCGGACATTCTTTTAGTTTCACATTTGTCCACTGATTCTTCGGAAGCAGCTGGGTATCGACAACCACCGATCCATCCTCTTTCCTGTCCCCAGCAACCGTTGCTGTCCTCCCAACATTCTCTACGTTCACGTTAACTAGGTAGGGAGGATAAGGTTTTGGTTCCTCGGTAGTCGTATATATAGAAGTAGTTTCTCGTTGCTGCGGTTCTACTTCAGGCGGTATTGACTCGTTTGTTTGTTCTTCGCCATTCGGAGGGTATGTTGACCCGGGTTGTTCTTCGGGCTGCTTCGGTAACTCTTCTTCGGGAATGTATGACGGTGGTGTGGGACGGTTGAAGGTTACTTCTGGTTGCTTCGGCGTGTATACAGGTTCGGTTACTGTTATATATTCTTGTTGTTCAGTTGGTATAAGGTGCGTTTGTTCCTCTGGTTCTGCAGTGGTAACAGGTGGTTCATATTTTGGTTTCGAATAAGGATCGTTGGCTTCGATTTTGTATATATCTTGTATATTGTTATATGTAGGAGGTGGTTCTACGTTATTGTCTTCGATTCTTGGTTCGGGTTCTTTAGGTTTTTCAGTTGTCGTGCTAGAAGTGGTCGGTGGTGCAGGTTTTGGTGTTGAAGTTGTGGTGGTCGATGGTTCCTTTGGTTGGTTGTCTGCGGATGCTGTGCGGTTGGTTTCTGTTTCTTCTCTGAAAATATGAAAGGGATTTTTTGAATAACTAAAGCAAAATTTATTCATTAATTTCATATATACACGATTCTCTTTTATCAATGACATTCATAAATATACTTCGTTATTAAAAAAATTATACCAACCCGTTCAATCGTTCATTACTAAATGGTCAAAACTATTATAAATTATAGTAACTTTTATAATTTCCGGAAAAAAAAGGTTACTCAAGTTTGAAAAGCTTAAAACTATATCGGTAACAACCTAATATTTCATAGGAATGACGTCACTGGCTATGTGAGATATTATAGCATGGTGCATGGTGTTCAGAACATAGCAAAATGATACTCACTCTGAATCATAATACTCGTACTCATACTCGGGGAGCGGCGTAGTGGATGTCGTCGTGGTGCGTCTGCGCACACAACGGAAGGAGCCGCGGATGTTGAAACAGTTGTAGTCCGGACCGCAGTTGTCTAAGCCTAGACCGCATTCGTCGATATCTGTAGGATATAAAAGTATTGAAATCGACTAATTTTGACAAATTCTGCTCACTTTCTGTGAGAAACGGAAAAGTATATTTTAACAAAATTGTTTGTGATTTGAAAAGTCAGTTTCTTAGTTTTGCATTTGGTTTAAAGGGATTTTCGAAATCAAGTACTAATGGAAAATCACGAATATTAGCAACTAGTTTTCCAAAAAATGACGCTTGACTGACGTTTGATTGATATACAAGAAACTACTTGTGATTTTGAACATGATAAAATATCATCAACATCATTAATGGTCTACTTACACGTGGCTGGACCACAATTTTTTTTGTAATTTTTTTTTTTTTCAACTTTCATACAAAATATAACAAAATATAATAGACAAATGATAAAATAAAACAATTTTTAAATCCGTTACGCCCTTTATTATGTTATGATGATATGTTGACTTAAAAGAGCATGGCAGTTGAGAGTATGTCAAGCTCACTTAAAGTGATACATTAAATGTATCACTGATACATTTAATGTATCACTGATGGTGGCGCGTGTGTTGGATCATTAAGTTCCCTTCAAAATGGTTGAGCTAAATGGTGCTGATCCACGCGTCATGTTCGTGAGCGGGCGCCGACAGTTGGGACTGGTCATCTCTTAACTACCAAGGCTTATTTTTTATTGTATTTTTGAAGGTAATTTTTTTTTTTTTTTTTCACATGCTGTTTGATCATGACAAGAGGTAATCTACGGAACGGAATCTTTCATTGTGCGTGGTGCGACGCGCACTTGTACGGTTTTTTGTTCTAAAGCGTATTTTAAAGATTGTAGCTCCTTACCCTCGCACTTCCCAGTGGAATGATGCAGCACGTATCCAGTGCCACACGAAGTAATCCTGATGCACAAGTAGGAGCCGACCGTGTTGTCACAACGTTGAGCTTCAGGGATGCAATCGTGTTGACGAGTCGCGCACTCATTTATATCTAAGATAAAAACAAAGTATAATTAAGGCTTTGTCAAGCAGAACGCGTACTTAGCGCGCGTCAGAACGTTAACCTGGGCCTCAAGTCTGCTATTACAATAGTGTCAGAATGGTCTCGCCATTGTGAGTATTTGACAGTGTTTGTATGGCAAATCTGTCAAAAACTCACAATGAAGAGACTATTCTGACACTATTGTAATAGCAGACTTGAGGCCCTGACGCCGCGCTATGACGTCGCGATGTGTTGTACTAACGCGGTAGCATACCGTCAATCAGAGCGCCAGCACTAGCAGTATTCAGCGCTCTGTCGCAGCGTTAGGATGCTTTGACGTCGGGCGTTGTATTTTTTTTTTATATATATAAAAAAAATATTAAATACAATGAACTTCCTTTTCTAAAACAAATCGGCTTATTCCACAAATCCCCCCTGAAAAATCCCCCTTAGGAGGAAAAGTGGAATATATAAAAACCAGTCTAGAATTTACCCCTGCTTATTTCACTAAACCCCCCAGAGAATCCCCCTCAGTGGGGAAAACTGAACCCTAATGTAAAAAAATCAATCTTGGAATAAGTTTTTTTTTTTTTTTTTTTTTCAATTCTAGTTTTCCCCCCTAAGCTGGATTATCAGGGGTGAATTCTAGACAGTTTTTTTATAGATTCCACTTTTCCTCCTAAGGGGGATTTTCAGGGGGGATTTGTGGAATAAGCCAAAAAATCGACTATCCATCATAGGATAGTCGATTTTTCCATCCCATCACTAAAAATGCCTATGGTATTACGATACACGCATAACTCATTGTTTCATTTTTCTTTAAGTTTGATTTTATTTTTAGACAATAAAATTTTGGCAGGGTAAATTTATTTAATTTACTACAGTTATTACTAATTCCGTATTTTACTACGAAATATCATTATTTAGGGTGACGCTAAAATATTCAGTCATGATTGTAAATCGCAGTGACGTTCAAGAGTGAAAAGAAACGATTAGTCTAATCTCACCCGGACCAAGCTACATCGAAAATACTGTAGCAATAGACTCGCCCCATGTCACATGACACTAACACTTATCTGTGGAGCCACTAAACACCTCTGCTTCTGCTTAACCTCTACGGGGGATAAAAGCGTGATGTTTCTATCTATGTACTTACCAACACAAGCTCCTGTGATGATGTCCAGTTCGTAACCCAACTTGCAGTGACACTCGTAGCTACCGTTTGTGTTCAGACAGTTCTGATATTGGTCACAAAGATGAGTGCCTTCCACGCATTCATCGATATCTGCGAAAATAATGTTTCAAACATTTACTATTTTCTAATTTAGGTTAATAACGAGTCATGTTAATTTAATGCCCTCGCATACGCTCAGGCACCAACATAACACTCGTGCATTAATAACTCACTTTGCGCCCGATGCAACAATCTACTATTCTTAGTCTGTAATTATCAATGTTTTTCCTATTAACTAAAATGGAACACTGCGCCTTTGATATCACAGGCTTGCAGAAAAGGGACAGGTATTGGCCGCAAAAGCGCTTTGTCTCTTTGTAGACAGTGGTCACTTTTGTGTGGCTAACGCTCAGTCCAATTCTCTATGTCTATGATAATAACTAAACCAACCTAACATAAACACGTCATCACTTCGTGTACAATAATGTTATTATAATAAAATATGTTTGTTTAGGTTAAGGTATTTATCTATGGGCCTGCGTCGCCTGCAATAAATGGATTATTATTATAACCAACCAACCTAACTATAACCTACCTTCACAATAGCGGCTTCCAGCCTTCTTCCGCATACCATCAGGGCACTGCTCTTTGCTGCAATACAAAAAAACGTTTATAAGCGAATTCATAATATTATTCTCCTATCTTATCATTATTTGATTTCTTTTTTCTATTTAATTGAAGTAGTTTTTTTTAACTATTTCAGGAGCAGCACAGCAGACAAGGCTTTATGCCTTGATCACACGTACCGAGTAGAAAGGCGTGACAGTGCTCTCGGCCGAGTGCTCGATACGTGTAAACACATCATTGACTGCTCGAGGGCGAGACAGTCACTAGTACCCTGTTCTATTTACTAGACTGGTTCACTACTAGACCGAGTGCCCATCCCCGCACTGACTCGCCGGCCCACTCAGCAGGTATAAACATGCACTCGGTGTGTATTCGCCACTCGGCAAACTCATGTCGTATATGTCATATATACTCCTCGGTGTGAAATGGCTTCTTTTATGCACTAGCTGTACAATCTATTATTACTTTTCACGTCAATACTATTTTGCCACTATATTGCCGCTGACAGGTGGCGCTGTTAGTAAAAATTTGTGCAATTTTTTTAATGAAATGTCACTTGAAATGTATTATAAAACAAGATGGCGGCGTTAGTTCAGATTTCATCCACGCACCAAAAGAAGCTTGTAGCGCTATAGTTACCTGTGATCAACTTTAGGCTTGCAGTCATACTGTCCTAGCTGGTTGATGCAATCCTGATCTGACCGACAAATACCCTCTTCGCATTCATCTATGTCTGTAATTATCAAAATGATTAATAAATCACACATAAATATTAATAATCATGTCACTCTGTATTTCTTATTTTTATGAGTACTTCGTAACTGGCGTAATGTTTAGAATAATAATCATGTTATGCTTACATGCAGTTTGCTCGGAATTTACCTACAAGACAGTATTTTTTTTTTTTTTTTTTCAATTTGCCTCTTACCTTCGCACTTGTTAGTGGTGGAGTCTATCTTGAACCCAGGCGGGCAGTACTTGGACTCCTTGTCCTGGCAGTAGAAGGAACTGTGTGTGTTGATACAGAACTGGGAGAGGAGGTTGCAGTCATGTTTGTGGATCGCACATTCGTCTACATCTGGAAGAAAATGGTGGTTGGATCAATTTCAAACTTTTTGATTACTCCCAAGCAGAGGTGTAATTATAATGTTACACCTGTGTTGCCATTTATGCTAAGAGGGATATGTAGTGTAAACTTGCAGAACTGTGTTTATTTATTGAACAAGGCATACCAACGACATATTTACAAGGATAGTAACAATAGGTAATCACGAGTCTTCAATACTGTGTAAATAAGTACATCACTTATAGGCATGCACAACATTATTATTGATAGGCAAATAACTATTCAATTTTTTTTTTTATTATTACGGTATTAATAATAAAAAAATTAAACATAATAAAATCTAAATTAAAATATTTTATTTCACATAAACCTACATGGTCACTTATGAAACGTTCCAATTAGTCGTTTCCTATGGAGAAGAGCCGGCAAGAAACTCCACGTTTACTCTTTTAAAAATAATTGGCTTTACAATATTATCAAATAACAGTGATAATAGGTATGGGAGGACAGTGTAGGCCTTTCAACAATTACCTTGTACTTAACAAAATAGAAAAGTGCCAACAAATCTACACTCTACTAGGCCTAGAACGTTCTCACAGAATAAAATTACTAATATGATTACCTAGAATATAAAATTAGAATAAATTAAAAATAATACATTTCGTCACATTGCATAAGCATTCATACAAAATCATAATAAAATATTCGCACTTATTAAAAAAAACTAAATATGGAACAAAATAAAATAAGGGTAGTATCTAAATGACGTGATAAAAGTTAAAAGATACAAAACAAAAATGAGTTGTCTGTAAAGTCGGTTTACGGACGTTTTACGTGATAACGTAACACAAGCGGAACGCTTAGGTTGATCGTGTCTCTCTATCGCTTGTTCCGCGCTCTCGCTTGCACACTCGGCTCAGGTGGAAAGTACTCAACGCGCCTATAGTACATTGTGGTACAAGGGTGGGAAGTAGGTTATTGCAAACGAGCTGTCAATAACAAGCCCGAGCCGAAGACGAGGATTTTTAATGACACGAGTTTGCAATAACCTACACACCCGTGTATCACACGACGTTTTTCAATACGTTGTGGGAAATAGTAAAAAACAAATTTAAAAAATGATCAATTTATCACACAAATTAAAATTTCAGAAAATGGCGCATTTTTGCAACTGGACATTTTTTTTTACAATGAAAACAATTATTGACAAATTATGATGTGAAAATAATAAAATTAAAACTGGTAATTAAATATATTAAACAACCATTTAAAAGACTTGAGAATTAAATGCTAAGACATACGGACTCATTCATTTTTCCTCGTATAAAATCTATCCCATTTTATTCTATGTATGAAAACTCTTTGCTACTAAACTTTTTAAATTGACTTATAAATTTAAAACTAAACTGCAAAACAAAATGATCGAGCTCGTAAACAAAAGTCACGACCGCGTAACAGAAAGATGCCTATTCAAAAGATTTGATTTTCGAATCATAATTACAGCCTCTGAAAGTACGCCATGTTTATCAACTGTATTGAAAAAGAGGCTTTCACTTCAAAAACATGTTACCTTCACACTCTTCATGCAGCCCAACCTTGAAGCCGGGCGGACACCTATCCTCCACGTGCGCGCGCGGCGACGTGCTGAGGTTGATGGGGTTGCCGGTGACGCCGCCGCAGCTGTAGCCGCCCACCGTGTTCTCACACACGAAGGGGGGGCATGGCGGGTTTGGCAGGAGGCACTCATTTATGTCTGGATAGAATTTCGAGAGCAAATTAAAAAAAACTCTTGCCAGGAAAAGACATGGGATGAAGACGTCAAGAAAGAAAGAAAAATATTTTATTTGGGACACGCACAAGAAAAACAAAGAGTAAAAAATAAAAAAATGAGCATTTCAAACTAACAAAATTTACATCGTAAACCTGTGCGAGGCCAAAAACGTCACTATCTCAGCATAATGCTGCGATATTTAAAAAATAAATATCGCAGCGCTGGTATTCTGATAGCGCCCGACGTCAGGTCATTTTAATTGAAACGCATCTCATTCAGCTTTGATTGGTCAAAACGTTTAGAAACATCATGATTAAGAAGATTCTCAAGACATAACGAAGCTTTAAATTACTAGTCTGATAAAAAAAATCAGAGTGTGGCTGTGTCGTAGACAGGAAGGCCGTGTGTTTTACGTGAATATCCTAATCCTCGGACTCATTCTCTGACGTTCCCGGCACCGTTTCGCTCTGTCATATGGTGTTTTATGAGTATCACTGGATTGCTCTTGAGAAGCCTTTTCTAACCGTATACGACTATTACATTTTGATTTGGCTTTTTGACGAGTATAAGCCTAAATAGCATTTTTTTTTACTTTAGCTCCATGTATATCTATAATATGAGACTATAACTATTTCACACTAATCTTTTATATACCCAATCAATAGATATTGACGAAAGCTGACGATTGAAACTCAAACGAACGTCGTAGCTTCTCCGAGACAAAATTTATACTAAACGGATATTATGTGACGCAGCGAAACAACCTCAAAATGGCGGTGCTTCCTCCTCCGCCACGCGTGATGCATCACAGTCCTCACTCAACGTAACTAATTCTTGGATCCTTTAGCTATTGAGTGGTGTAATTAAATTTTGGATGTAGATGATAGATATGTAGCTGAAACACCAAACTGTATCCCCCGATATTATTATCATCAGTTTTCTGAATTGCCTCCTACACCTACTATAGAAGCAATTTTTAAAACGTATACATATCAAGAAACATTTAATTAAAAACCCATGTCACATAAATTGTAACAGAATAGATTAGAACACAACCAGATGAAAAACCAAGTCCGCAAATATTACCGCACCACATGTTGAGCGCGCAGTATACGTGCTACCATATCGAATCCGCGCTAGTCTGTAAGCCTGCTTTCTTTTTTTTTTTTAATATTAAATCCTTGTGATTAAACCGTAAAACTTGACATTTTAATAATTATACAACGTTTTATATACATAATTATTGACATTATTAAATATTATATACAAAATGACATGAATATTTACTTTGAAAAGTATTACATATATTACTTTAATTAGTGTGAATGTGAGCACTATGTGGGTCATTTGTTTTTCTTTAAGATTATCTCTTTTTCTTTTTCCTCTTTCTCATGTAGTTTTAATGATGGTCTGGTATTTTGAGTACTTTATGCGGCCTACCCAAATGTCCTTTCTTTGGTAATGTTCGTCGAGTCGTTGAGCTCCTTAAATCCTGAGTTGAGCTACACGTTTACTGACAAATGCTTGCACTGACTGGACAGGTCCACTCAAAATTGTGTGGTTCCTTCCTCAAAAGACCATTTCAGACACGGATCTACATGGTCCTCACATGATCTGACCAAGATTATGTCTGGACTTTAAAAGAGACTTTGACCCCTGAGTTTGTTTCGCCATTTCTTCTCAGGGATAGTCAGATAGGAAATGTCGACTTCCCCAAGCTTGTTTTTATATTTTTTATATGACGTGTAAAAGTGATTCCGATATCCTATTTACAGAATAAACGATTTCATTTCATTTCATTAAAGCAATCGACCACCATCGTCGACCACATAAAGAATGAATGGCAAAACCCTGAGCAAATTGTACCACACATTATTCAACGATACTTACCATCACAAACATGATTGTTAAGGTTCCTGGCGAACCCTGGAGGACACTGTCCTTTCTCCACGTTGTTCTTCTTGACTGCTATGCACCGGTATGAGCCCTGCAGGTTGTGGCACTGAGTGCCGGCCAAGCAGACGTGCACGTCGAGCTGGCATTCGTCTATGTCTAGAAAGCGAAGATTGTAATTTAACTTAATATGAGAGCAACTTTTTGATGATGTAATTAAGATTTTTAAAGAGAACTATTGTTAACAAATTGATAAGATGGAACAGGTGAAAATAAGTTAAGTAAAAGAATCGAAACGGATGATTGATTATACTTTGTGACATGCGCGTAAGAAAAACAGTTCTGATAAAAAATTGCACGAAAAACCATTTTGCTTTGTAAAACACCCGCAGAGACAAATAGTGATTCCATTTGTGAATCGGAATACGGTTAACATCGACAGTTCAATATTTTAGTGGCTTTTATGAGAACCAAGGCTCGGATACCGGTTAAATTTTCAAACCGTTGTCATGCACTTGACGCAAAACCATTCGGTTTCGTTCGAATAAACCGTTTTTTTTACCGGTTTTTGGAGGAATCTATACTTAAAGGTTTTGTCGGATTAAATGGTTTAGAGCAATAAAAACCGGTTAATACGGACGCACGATAAACAAATGCCGCGCGCGTTCAGATTTTATTCAGCAGTAAGATGTTTTTTGTTTCGGGACGGACATTTATTTCATTGCATTAATCAACTCCGCTGCAAAAAAATCAAAAATGGGTAAACATATAATATTTTTTTGGTGAAATTAAGTATCGCGTGGCCGCGCGTATCCTCACAAGTTGCAACGCGTTTATCGACACGCCGCTCTTCGAATAAACCGGTTAATTTAAGTTAAGTTCTTAAAACGTTCACGTTCTTAAGAAAAGTTCGGAGCAAAACCAAAATAAAACAGTATTAATCGGTATTTTTCAAACCGGTTCCGGGCCCTGAGAGCCACAACAAATAGTCACTCTTCATCAAACCATTATTCTTGCCTATATTGACCCTTAAACCGTTTACTTTAGCAGATATCTGCTCTCTAACCTATCCTCACCTAGCTAATCTTACTATAACAATTAGTTGAAGAACATACCCTGGCAAGAAGTTCCATCTGGCATCAACTCATATCCCCTTCTGCATGAGCACTTGACTTCCACGCCGTTGTCGTTGCACTTGTGCTGGCAAGGATTGTGGGGCTTACATCTATTCTTACCCACCTGGAATCATGAGAAGCAAATGGTGATGATTGATGATGTTTATTATGAAGATTAACTGGTGTAATCAAGTGGCATAATGAGGTATAATGAACAGGGTGTAAAATTCATTTATCCTCCATAGAAACGGGAGGATCCTCCGACCAGACGTGTGTTGTCTGGTGGGCTTCTGCCCGACGATTGATGTCGAGTGGAACGTTGTATATACCGGATGACATTTTTTACCATCTCGAATAAATTTGGTATAGGTACTAGGTGAACGGAGTAGAAGCCTATGGCATAGTATTTTTTTATTTTTTTTAAACCTATCAAGAAATTGATCTATCGATAAATACCACATATTTGAAGTAAACTTATCATACCATAACAATAAACAGAGAAATTTAACTAAAAAAAAAATACGATAAATAATATTGAAATTTTAATTTCTCAGAAATATAAAAAAAAATGTTAAAAAATATTGAAATTTGGGTGCGTATGGCACATGGCACCCATATTTCAATATTTTTTATGTTTTTTTTTTGTTATATTTCTAAAAAAAAAAAACTATGTCAAAGGCTTCTACTCCATTTACCTAGTATACCCAATTTTGCTCGAGACGGTAAAAAATGTCATCCGGTATATTAGTCGCGCGGCAAACTCTGCTTGTGCGATGCAGGATTTTGCGTGACGTCAGTTTGTAGTTTACATGTGGCGATGTAGATGCCGCCACATGGGCGGATATAAGAGAGGAATCCCCAAACCATGAACGGATTGTGCGAAAGGGATGACAGGTCTGGAAAAAGGGTGAATGCAGAGATAATGGCTAATGCTTACTAATATTATAAATGTGAAAGTAACTCTGTATGTCTGTCTATATGTCTGTCTGTCTGTCTGTCTGTCTGTATGTTACGTTTTCACGCCTAAACCGCTGAACCGATCGTCATGAAATTTGGCAGAGATATAGCCTGGGATATGGAGAAGGACATACGCTACTTTTTAACGCGATAACCGACATCCACGCGGGCGGAGCCGCGGGCAAAAGCTAGTAGAGATATATGAGAGAACATGCTGCGCCAATTTCTTTGATAAATTGAGGTAGGGCAGGAGGGGGTGGTGATGAATCTAGCGAAAAACTGATATAACTGACATATAATCAAATTACTGGTTTAATTATAGAAAGTATATATCACTGTACTGTCATTCTGTACCACAGTACAGACAACCACCACTTTTAATCACCAGCCACAGTTAAAATATGGACTTCTGAATAACCGTAATTGTTGGAAAATAAAACACCAATAAAGTATTACTAACCTCCTTACAATTCCTTCCATCAGCCATCAGCATAAAGCCTGGATTACACTCGCACCTGTAAGACCCTGGCACAGGTATGCAGTGGTGTGCACATAACTCGTTTGGAGCGTAGTCTTCACATAGAGATGGTAATGCTGGAGAAAAAGATTTAAAGATAAAGCTTAAGTACAGTCCGAAGTCACACAGTTTGACTGTGAAGACAAAAATAAGTGGTCACCTACATATGTTCAGCAGTTCAGTTTAGAAATAGGGCTGTATTCGCCAATGTCCATGCCAGCCACTGTTATGAAACGTGGGAGAGAAATACTACGTAACTCGGTACTTAGAGACTCTTTAGAGATCACGTACAAAATAATCACCATCCTTCTCGCACGTTTTTCGAGCAGCCGATATTCTGTGTAAATATCATCGTGAAATCTTAGGCGAAGTGAGATTAATGTGAGCTATCATTCCACCATATGCTAAGGATTGACAGCTCACATCACCAAAGTTTTCACGGTGATATTTCTAGAGAATAGCACTGCAGGAATGCCAGGAGGCTAGGCGCTTAGTACTAATCTATAATAAGTATTAAAATCTTTAGTATTGTAATGTAAGTACTTTGAAGTGGACTTCATTATAAGAATGCCAGTTTAAAATACTTATGTCATTGTTTGTTGAACAAACATCTTTAAGAAAAAGATAAATTTATTTTATGTTCTGACCAAACATTGCTTATCAGTTCGTGAATACATTATGTATAACTATTGTAAGTAAGTAGTACTGGGGAGCAGTGGTGGCAGAGTGGTAAGGACTGCGAGTTGTAGGTCGTAGATTCGAACCCGCCACTGCTCTCAAAATCGGTTAAGGAAAACATCGTGAAAGATCGTGGTGGATTACGTACGGCCAACGGTGATAGGGATCTCACCGAGAGGAGGCCTGTGACCCAGCAATTATGCTTAATATGCTTGTAAGTACATACATGTTAAAGAGAGTACTTACTAGCTAATGTTATGGAGTTTGAAGTTCTTGAAGTAGAGTCGCCTTTCCAGTCTTTTGCTGCTTTCTGTAATAAAAGAAAATTGTCGTTACCACAGGGCAAGGAATCGCCGCGTCTAGAGATGGCACTGTCACAACACCAATTTAGCTCGTCTGCTCGACGTCCGTATGTCACTGCAGGGATCCAGCAGAATATCAGCGTCAGGTATATTTGCCTGACACATGCTGAGCTGGACACCCATTTGGTGCAACCTTGAGACGCATATCGCACCTTGTATATTTGTTATCTCATTGAATTATGTCATTGTATCACTTTATTTGAACGACATTGTTGCCATCGCGGGTAGAACCTGGATTAGGCTGGCACATGAGCATGGGCATTGGCACAAGAAAAGAGAGGCCTGTGCTCAGCAGAGAGTGAAGTCCGGCTGTGGATGATGACGATGATCACTTTATTTCTCTATGTATGTTTTTCTTTTTGTATATTGGCATCTTGTTTTTATAATATTCATGTAATATTTTATCGTTTATTTGTGCTCTAGTGTGTTGTAACAAAAGACATAGCTTTTGGGTGCACTGATTAAATGTTTTATCTATCTATCTAGTTGGACCGATAGCTATTATAGTTTGACCGATAGCTCTGTACTGCATTTTAGGTATATGCGCGACGAGACGGGGGGGGGGCAGTGCAGGCCGCTAATTCGTCAACGCTCACGGGCGTCCCGTCCCCCGCCTCGCCGCGCATTCCTAAACCACGGTACGGCGGTATCGGTCAAACTATAATAAAATTCGTACCGCCGATAGTGCGTCGAGTGCTCAACTTCTGTTGCAGACCACCTTCAAAGGCTCAGCTTCTTATACGTCATTTGTTTCGTAATGTGAAGAAACGTGGTTTTTATGGAAAGTGTTGACAATGCACAAAATTATTTGCATGCCCATGTCACGGTAGAACATGACGGTAAAAGAGCTGGTGGCTAAGTAATAAAAGCCACACGGGTTGATCCATTAGGTTAAGCTACGCTTGCCGGGGTTGGTCCGTGGATCGGTGACCATCTTTATATACCGACACTCCTCCGTGCATCGGAAAGCTCGTTAAGCCGTTGATCCCGGGTGTCATTCGTGGATCTTTGACAATCGTTACGGGTCATCAGAAGCCCGAAAGTATGACAACCAGTCTTACCAAGGGGTATCGTTTTACCCAGTTACTAGGTTGTGGAGGTCTGATAGGCAGTCGCTCTATGTAAAATACTGGTATTCTGCTGCTTCCAGACTGGAAGTCCACAGTCACAGTCCAGATTGATTATTGTGACGGTAGAATATGGAGGACTATTATAAAATAAAACATCTATGTAGGTACTAATTAACAATGTTAGCAAACTTAATTTTTTTTTTTTTTAAATGGCCAACTCTAGCAGCCGCCGAGGCTTCTCCGTGCTCTGTGGTCGTTACAAAGACCGTTGAAACGGGACCAAGTTTTGGTCATAAGTTAGATTCCCAAGACTCAAATTGAATAAGAGCCGTTTTTGACTGCAGCGTATATTTAGTAAAAACCTACCTATAATAAAACGAAGATAAACCCAAGGACAACGGGAGCATCTGGACTGGTCACAAGGTCGAGTTCGATTCCCGTATCAGGACAAATATTTGTTGTACAAATATTAGGAAGTCTAACTGATATCCGTTTGAACTCGTGAGTACAATGTTTCCTGGTGTACCTATGCTAAATATTACAACGTATTTAGATATTTTTTTTTACATACATACATAAACACACGCCTTCTTTCCATGGAGGTAGGTAGAAACTATTGAACGCCACCTGCTACGGCTCCTTACATATTCCTTTTGCTTCGTTTCCATCATTTCAGCCGAAAGACGTCCACAGCTTGACATAGAATTCTTTTGCTTCGTTTACGTTCATACATCTGGTCACATACGCACGCCGGTTGCAAGTACTACGCACCTGAACTTTTTGAAGAACATCACCAATTAGGTCACTATATATCTACCTAGAGCCAACCCCTCCTGGCATTTCCACTCACATCTGCCTTGCAAATACCTTCTGTTAGCTGCCTGTCATTCATCCTCTTAACGTGACCAAACCATCTAAGCATACTCTTTTCAATTTTTGTCACTACATCTTCTTTTAAACCGCACAGTTGCCTTAACACATAATTTTTCAGCCTATCATTCATAGTCACGCCCCACATGCTTCACAAGGAACGCATTTCGACAACAATTATTCTACTTTTATGCTTCCTTTGCCACACCCAACATTCACTTCCATACATAAGCGTAAGCGACACATCGTTGTGAACAGCCAGTCGACTCTTTTTGGTCATCGAATGGTTGATCACAATTACATGTATAGCACCATTCACTTTATTTCCCGCATTTCGGTACTCTACTTTCCACATCTTCATCAACTTTTCCATCCCTTTTAAACTGACTCCTGACTCTGAAGATGGTTTTGTTAGTAATCGTATCAAATTGGTACACAATCAGTCTTCTCGCAGGCCTAATGTAAAATCTCTAAAATACCCACTAGCAAAACTACTTCAATAGCTCAAAACTTGTAGGAGTTGACTTAGAGTATGTGTTGCCTAAATTCTCAGGTAAGGGGCAAAACTTTAATTATAGAAGCTGTTACTGTCAGCGTGCATCATCCCTCAGCTGGGTAAAGGCCTCCCCCTTGACTTCTAAGTCTAATACACATACACACAAAAACTCATGCTCTTATCCCAAGGGGGTTAGCTGGAACTACAGAACGACACCAGAAACGATCATGCTTAGAGTTCTCGTCGTGGCTCCTCATACACGAAGAAGTTCTGACTGGCTATGAGCCCCACATAAAGGGGTTAAAACATCACACGTAGAAACCAAAGCAAAAAAAGAGGGTTGATTTTAAACTTCGTATGAGATTCCATTTTCCCTCCTTACACCTTAATTCTGGAGTGGCGATTGCGTAACAGAAGTCGCAGCGTTAGAAGTCCTCTGTGAGGTGAAACCATGACCTTGTAAAGGCCACAGGAATTAAGATGCGGAAAGCACAGAACCGGTCGAATTGGCGGTGCTTGGGGGAGGCCTAAGTCCAGAAGTGGACGTCTTTCGGCTGAAATGATGATGATAATGACACCTTACCTGACAACAGGTGACAAAAGCGTCGTCAGCTAACAGCTCTTCCGCGCTCATGCCATGCTTCCTCTTCACACAAGCGTCTGGACCCGTAGACGTACCAGCTGTTGTACCACGAGAGCAATCGTTGCAGCACACCTGCGAAAAACATCATAGATTATAGTTATATTATAGATTGCGTTACCAAATTGCGTTTTGCTACGCAGTTTTAGTAGAAATGCACTTTGGCACTATGCATTTTGCATTTTGCATTTTGGACTTTAGAGGACTTTGCGGTGGATGACATATTTGCGAATGTCTGCAAATTAATGTGTGCAAATTAGCGGAAAAATAGAAAGCCATCTTTAGGGTTCCGTAGTCAACCAGGAACCCTTATAGTTTCACCATATCCGTCTATCTGTCTGTCCCCGGCTTAGCTCAGAGACTCTTAGTACTAGAAAGCAGTAATTTGGCATAGGTATACATATTAATTACACATAAATTAGTAAAATAAAATCTAGAAAAAAAAGTTGCACGTAAAGTGAGGATGTTTTTTTTTTCTCTCGTCTTTCTCATGGTGTGGGATATCGTTGGATAGGCCGTTCAAGAATATTGCGAGATCGTGAAAACCATTTTTCGATACAGGGATCCGTTTGCGTAATATTAAGCTTTAAAATGCTATTTTTTTTTAGAGTCAAGTGTCCCCCCCCCCTCTCCTACCAGCTAAATGGGTGTTTTTGGACACGTGAAAAAATTCACGGCAGTAGTATATACATATGTACATATATAACGAAGTTAAAAGGAACACTTTGACAGCTAATTAAGCTTTATAGGATAACGAGTAATAGTCAACCAACTTACATTTGCAGTTAGAATATATGGGAGAACATGTATTTCTACAATGTTAAGTTTGTTCGAGGGATAAATTCGTCCCAACTACGATACCATTCATTGTGCGTGGTCGGATACGCACTTAGCCGATTTTGTATAAATAAATGGAGTGACAATCTACGAAAGGTAGCTGGAAATACATGGATGAAAGTGAGTGTAGATAGAGCTCAATGTTCTATATCAATCAACTCAGCCTATCGCAGTCCACTGCTGAACATAGGCGTCTCCCACGCTGCGCCACACATCCTCCTCTTTCCGCATCCAGTCTATCCCAGCCACCTTTTTGAGGTCGCCGGTCCATCTAGCTGGGGGGCGTCCCACACTACGCTTGCCGATACGCGGTCTCCACTCCAGGAGTCGTCTGCTCCACCGGCCGTCGGTCCTACGACAAATATGGCCAGCCCACTGCCACTTCAGCTTACTTAAGCAAGCTATGTCGGTAACTCCGGTTCTCTTCCGGATAACTTCATTCCTGATAATCAATGATCAATTCAATTATTCAATGATCTATATCATTGAGCTCTATCTCAACCAATCCAACGAGCTCTTTTGGGCGCCTTTTAGTGTATACTAAAAGAAGCCCAAAAGAGCTCGCTGGAGAAAGAGTACTAAGTGATACTTTGTGTCAAATATTGGTAATTGATTAATGTTCTCTGTGAACACAATCCAATGTACTATTCACGGACTTCGTTCTCTCGCTCAATGAAGCGAATGGTGATCGTGTGTGCCTCTGATTGTGAACAAATACACCCCAACTGAATCTTAACAGTTCTTTTCTTAGTCCATAATCCATCATCAAACATACATTGAATTGACATAAGTTCCTGAAAAGCTGTCAATCCTGTTAAAAGTCATTGTGAAAATACGGAACGCTTTGAAAGCGATTGCCACTTGTATAGGCTTTCTGCTGCCGGATTCCCCAGCAGATCAACCCATAATTTCCCCACTGCCGGGAGATGGCTCTTTCTGTTAGAGGGAGTGGGCTCAGTGGGGGTGGATGTCACATGTCTTCGATTTTTTTATTCTAGGACATGCCGGTTTCCCATGATGTTTTCTTTCACTGTTTTGAGAACAGTGGTGTTGAAATAATTTACACAAAGTAAAGCGCCTGTCTGGATTCGAACCCATGACCCACGCCACCACTGCTCTTAGATCCTATACATCATTTCATCATTATTTAGACATAAGCCTGCCCCAATTTGGGGGGTTTACCATAATCGCCACGCTTGGCAGGCGGGTTGGCGATCGCAGTATGGTGTTAAAAATGCATAGAGAACGCAGCATAAAACTGAGCTACATATCTGCTCAGTTTTAAACTAACAAGGAAGAGCTATTATAACTCAGTCACGTAAACCGTACAAACACGGATAACATCTGCGCGTTATCAGTTAGCGCGGTGATAACGGATACCCAATTACCTAGTTACTGTGTGTTTGAGTTGGGACTGTGGCACAGGTAAAGATGTGCTATGGCGACAAGAAAGCTTGCATTTAATTTAAACTTTTATTATGAATTTTTAAATCATACTTTTTACCTTGTAATTAATAATCTATGCTATTAGTATTTTAATATTATAATTAATATTTTGACACTAGAACTTATATATTTAATTTTTTTTTACATGTTTTGTACTTTATTTTTGACATGACATTTTTTTTTTTTTTTACGTTTTTTCTCCTTTATTTTTGAAATAATATATAATATTTTGATATTACAAATAATCCTACTCAATTAATTTGAATCAATATTATTGTATCAAATTAAAAATATAAATTCAAATCAATTTTACTAATTTGATATAACTTTTATTGTAATGTCTACGATTTGCATGCACTTAGCTTAATACATTTTTCTACACCAGCAATGGTAATATATGTGAATCAATGTTTAATTTTAGATATCAATGTACCATATACTTAGAAATAAATATTATTATAAATAATTAAACATCCATAGAATAGAAATTATCTTTATTATGTACGAGTA
Organism: Dryobota labecula; assembly: GCA_947523025.1. Lineage (NCBI taxonomy): Eukaryota > Metazoa > Arthropoda > Insecta > Lepidoptera > Noctuidae > Dryobota > Dryobota labecula. The sequence continues at coordinate 2,880,003 of OX383308.1, read as the reverse complement.
CAACATACAAGTTACACGAATGTAGAAATTTTGCTTTTTTATTTGACTATTATCATCGTTTCAGATGAAAAATGTCCACTGCTGGAAAAAAGCCTCTCCCAAGCGTCACCACATCGACCGGTCCTATGCTTCTTGCATCCAAGAGGATTCCCGCGACCTTCATCAGATCTTCGTTTCACCATGTGGGAGGACTACCAACGCTGTACCTTCCGGTACGCGGTTGCCAATTCGAAACGAATCAGCTATTCGTTCTGCGAGGATTATATCCAAGATAAGAACGCTTGGAAACATGCTGGTCCTGCTCCATAAGACCATTTAGAGTCTAGACAAAATCAAACTGATTTGCTAATTTAATTGTATAATTTATATTTTTTTATGATATTAATTTTATTTTCTGTGATTAATATACTGACATTATTATGTTAAAACTAGCTTCTGCCCGCGACTTAGTCCACGTGAAATTTCATGTTTCCCTGTTCCCCAACGCGTTCTGTACAAAACGTATGAGAAAGTGGATATACAATTTTTTTTTTTTTTTTTTTGAGAGTTATTCGTATTATTTAATAGTTATTCTGCTATTTGGGGCCGATACAAATCCAAGATCATTAAAATCGGTCCAGCCATTCTTGAGTTATAAATGATGTAAATAATCCGACTTTGTTTTATATATTATTAAGATTTTAGGAAAATCATCTACTTTTACAATGTTTGTAAATATGTGAGCATCATGTATCTATTGTATAAATTAATGTGTCTGTCATTACTTCACTTTTCATTATTTTTACCTATCGTGGTATAGTAATTTTATTCTAGTTACATCATCTTTACATATAATTATGAATATAGTATACAAAATATTGTTAACATTTTAAAAGAGAACATTTTCTTACCCATTCTTCTCCATACGTAACTACCTTTTGGAAGGGGCAACTAGAATTAATCATATTAGAAATAAATGATTAGACTTAGGAATGTTCCCTGCTCACTGCATTTTAGTTAGGGGACCTATGGATCTGAGACAGGTGGGCCACTAAACCACAGAGACTGATAAAGGTCATGGTTTTGCCCTACGTGTCTTCCGTTTGACAGATGAGCTCCTTCACAAACTGTGCTTACGTTCATTTATAGTTATGAGCTAAATAAAATCGCAATCGCTTCGCTTTTTCTATGATAGAGTTTTATCTAAGACTATGCAACTGCATAAGTGTTCCAATAATACATTATGTTATAAAGTAGTTACACTTTCATTCTATGTTTATGCACGTATCAAAATAGATTAAAAAAAACATAAACATAACCGGCTAGAGGTGGATTTTTTCAACACTTCTGCTTATCCCGCTAGCTTCTGCCCGCAACTTTGTCCGTGCGAAATTTCTAGTTCCCCCGACCCACCCCGTCACATCGCATCGCCAGCCATTCGCGTTCTTTCTGACTTTTTTTCTTTTTGCTCGGCTCTTAGCGTGATGTTAATAATAGTTAGTAGGTAATAACGAGTACTTTAATCATGAAGTACATAATTTTTATGTATCATCAATAGTTTTCTCAGCGCACGCCAAATAGTGAATTCTAAAGGCAATATTTTGCTACTTTGGGTTACATTGTTGCAAGTTTCATAAGGATCCCTATTTTAAGCTATTGCATAGCTTCTATCGCGGGCCTTGAGCGCGGGGACCGAATCCAGAAATTCCGTAACGAAAAAACCTCACGCTCCCCACTCCGACGGTTATTTTACTACACCAGTACCCTCTAGTGATCTAATAATTTCTGGCAGTTCTTTTTTCTGTGTACTGCGTATTTTATTCTTATAAAAATTAGTTTATAAAATTATGGTCTTCACAAAAAGTGATTGTTGATAGTGGGGTTCGAACTCACGACCAGTCGATTACGAGTACATTCAGTTCCCCTGTTGCACCGCAAGGCTACAATGACTTAATTAAAGTTTGCCAAATAGTTGATACCATTCCAGTTGAACAATTTTTAAACTTGACTAGACGGATGGAAATGACTCATGTACATGGAATTTTTTCGCTGTCAAAACAGTTTGCCACTCTTTTTTTATTTAAAATTACTTTAGGTTCAACACTTTCGTCTATTTTAAAGTTGTTATTATGCTTATATTTGAATAGTATTTGACTTTGTTTACGTAGTTATACACTTTTACGACGTTCAGCACTTATTTATTTTGTTTTTAAGCTATTGCATAGCTTCTATCGCGGGCCTTGAGCGCGGGGACCGAATCCAGAAATTCCGTAACGAAAAAAAAAAAAGTAATATCAAAGAAAAAGAAATACTGCATAAATAAAATAAATAAATAATTATAATTGCATAAGTTGATACAAAATGCTATGCAATAGCTTTACCGCGGCAGTCCCCGAGTCCCACACGTCTTTTTTTTTATTAATATAAATTATAGCCTATGTTCTTTCTTGATCGTTTAGCTTTCTATTAGTGATTTTTTTTTTTAAATCGGTCCAGAAGTTTTGGATCTTATTCGGTTAAACGGTTAAATTAAACGAAGAATCAAAAAAATATTCCACTTTATAATATTATATTAGTATCAGGGTTCGTCGATATATATCAGCGGATATATATCATAATATATATCACGATATATATCAATTGATTTTTATCTTGATATATATCAATTGATTTTTTCCTGTCTTCTGAACTAAAAATTTTGGAGATTAATGTTTATCCTGGCAACACGTAGCGAAAAACTACAATTCAGAATAATTTACTTTTTTATGATTACAAATTATTATTAAAATTTGTTGATTTATCTCACAAACAAATGAAGATTATTATAATAATAGGTACTTGTTTTTTAAATGTTCATTAAAAAAATCTTTCTCAAATAAACACTACCTCCTTACTAATAAACGTTGTATAGCGTCTGTATAGTTACACACCGATTTCTCTCTTTCACTCGTCAGTAATTTGACTTTCGAAAGAAGAAGACAAAGCGTTGTGTAACTATACAGACGCTATACAACGTTTATTAGTAAGGAGGTAATTCTTTTGTGATAATTTGACACTTATATTATTTTACAAATTCCTTTCACATTTTTAAGTGTTTAATCCCCTTACAGAATGAAAATCGCTTCTTTTTCTTGGCCTGGATATATATCCGATATATATCAAAAATCGGATATATGATTTTTTCGAACCCTGATTAGTATAGACAAGCGTGATATATGTACCTATTAAATAAATAAAGCTACTAACCTTACTTGTAGATTTTGTAGATTCACAACTGTAGGTACTTGTTGCAATGTCTATGCCAGTTTCACAGTCACTTTGCTTTCTGAAACAATAGAACATCAAATTTATTGAAAAATGCAGATAAACCATTGAATTTACGTCAACTTCTACATTTGATTGCACGGTGGTCACAATTGCAGTTGTCTTTTTGAACGTATTACTACTTGCAGCAATGTTATTTATTTATAAACCGAAATGAAAAGTATCCTATGTGTTAATCTAGGTTATAAACTATGTGTGTGGCAAATTTCATCCAAATCCGTGAAGCCGTTTTTGCGTGATTGAGTAACAAACATCCAAACATTTAAACATCCAAACATACAAAGTTTCATATTTATAATACTTATTACTCGTAGTTGGATATACTTATTAGATTTTATTGACGTGACAACGTCTAATAAATCGATGAACACCGGCTGTATGCACGTAAAAGGATGACTCATTGTCCCGTTACGCTCATTATCCCGTTTCGCTCATTGTCCCGTTACGCTCATTGTACGCTTGCGCCGCATCAATGTTTTGTTATGACGTTGTCACGTAAAACTATCGTCCGTAAACCAACTTTACAGACAACCAATTTTTTTTTTAATAGGCAGTCATATGTACTAGCCACAGAAGTGAAAACTCAAAACTATGAAATTACTTAGTTTTTTGAATTTTTAAATCGCTACGCGCTATACGCGTCGCCAGTCTGGCGCACATGTCACGAGAATGTCGCGCATTTTGGTGACGCAAACCCATAAGTTTATCCCCTACCCATTGATATATATATGTCAATGCCCCTACCAAAAATCGCTCAACACGGCTAATGAAGTTTTCACTTCAAAAGTACGTTGTTTAAATAACACGAGAAAATAGCGATAATTAACAAACAAAATAACACTTAGTTCTAAAAATTAACAAAATGCAATCAAGTGAACAAAATTCAATTATTTGTACGCACCTGCTTACTATTCACGACGCGTTATTTCTGGAAAAAAAATAGTGACGAAATAGAAAATAACAAACATCGCTAGATAACCGTACGTATTGTTTGTTGCATAAAACATAGAAACGTCAATATCTTTTGTAATTTTTATAATTTCCCGCCAATAAACTACAGTTTTTTTTTTTTTATTGTATCACTTTTTAGTGGCCAGTGTTATTGTAATACCTGCAACATAGTACATACTAATTCCATACCTAAAACATAGGTTTTAAATTTTTTATTCATTTAAAAAAAAAGCAGTCAAGTGCGAGTCCGACTCGCACAGGAAGGGTTCCGTACCACCGAACAATATTTAACACTAGATTTTTTTTCTTCATACTAATAATTATTATAAACGTGAAAGTAACTCTGTCTGTCTGTCATGCGTTTTCATGAAATTTGGCAGAGATATAGCCTAGGATATGGACATTTGCCCGGAAAATCCGGGAAAACTGAACGTGCTTTTTTCTTTATGATTTTAAATTTGGACAGGACAACGAACAAAACAAGTTTCTTGTATGAGAATCCCATAATATTTTCACTTTATTTTATTTATTTATGTTTTTACTAGCTTTTGTCCGCGGCTCCGCCCGCGTGGATGTCGGTTATCGCATAAAAAAGTAACCTATGTCCTTCTCCATATCCCAGGCTATATTTCTGCCAAATTTCATGACGATCGGTTCAGTGGTTTAGGCGTGAAAACGTAACATACAGACAGACAGACAGATAGACAGACAGAGTTACTTTCACATTTATAATATTAGTATGGATATGGATAGCGGCCATAGTAGTACATGCTCTGTGAAAATTTCAAGTTTCTACCTATTACGGTTCAAAAAGCCCTGTGACAGAGGGACAGACGGACGCGGACGGACGGACAGAAGAGCTTAAGAAATAGGGTCCCGTAGGCAACCTTTGGGTACGGAACCCCAAAAAGAATTAAGAAAACTGAAAATGAAATCTCTTTGGTATTAAAAAAAAAAGATTTTTCATATTAATTCAGTACTGATTTTCTATATTGAATGTTATATAACCAATAACAACAATTTTCCTCATTTATTATTGGCATATTGTACCTTTATCACCATTAACACACATTCGTTCATTAGATATGTAAAATATTGTATGTTTTCCTCAAAATATAGGTCAAAATAATTCAAGGTTTTGCAAACATGACACTCAGACATGACATTTATACTAAAAACCTTGTGCTTACTTCATTGTGATAAGGATGAGAGGAATTTGTTAGCCGCTAACAAAACAATACTTAAAACATTGTTGTATTTGAGCTAAACATGAATCATTCTTAGTATTTCTATTTAGAATACCATAACAAGGAAACTGAAGCGCGTTCCTTACGAAGCATATATGTAACTATAAATGATAGGTTGAGGAATAAGTCGCCTATACCGCAATGTCTGAAGACTTAGGTCTTCAACCAATGCGTCCTGCTCGTTATGACATACGGTGCCGAAACGTGGACACTGACAGTCGGGCTGGTCCACAAATTTAAAGTCGCTCAGCGCACTATGGAGCGGGCTATGCTCGGAGTTTCTTTGAAGGATAAAATTAGGAATTAAATTATCCGGAAGAGAACCGGAGTTACCGACATAGCTTGCAGAGTAAGCAAGCTGAAGTGGCAGTGGGCTGGCCATGTTTCTCGAAGGACCGATGGCCGGTGGAACAGAAGAGTCCTGGAGTGGAGACCGCGTATCGGCAAGCGTAGTGTGGGACGCCCAGCTAGATGGACCCATGCCCTCAAAAAGGTGGCTGGGACAGACTGGATGCGGAAGGCGGAGAACAGGGTGTTGTGGCGCAGCACGGGAGAGGCCTATGTTCAGCAGTGGACTGCGATAGGCTGAGTTGAGGAATAAGTGATAAATTAGGCAACGGTGTGGTTTAAAAGATGTAGTGACAATTTTTTTTTAAAGTATGCTTGGATGTTTTGGTCATGTCCAGAGGATAAATGGAAGCCGAGTAACAAAAGGTATTTACAAGGCAGATGTGAGTGGAAACGCCGGAAGGGGACGCCCTAGGAAGACATAATATAGTAAACTTATTGGTGATTACCTTCAGAAAACTCACGCCTTCATCCCATGGGGGTAGCCCATGGGGGTAGCATGGGGCCACCTGCTACGCTCCTTACATACTCCTTTTGCTTCGTATATGTTCATACATCTGGTCATACACGCACGCCAGTTGCGAGTGCTACGCACCGGACCTTTCTGAAGAACATCACCAATAAAGTTCACTATATTATGTCCTTCTAGAGCGCCCTCCCGGCGTTTCCACTCACATCTGCCGTGTAAATACCTTTTGTAAGTCGCCTTTCATTCATCCTCTCAACATGAACAAACCATCTAAGCATACTCTTTTAAATTTGTATCACTATATCTTCTTTTAAACCACACCGTTGCCTTATCACATCATTTTTCAGTCACGCCACACATGCTTCGCAAAGAACGCATTTGCACAGCATTTATTCTACTTTCATGCTTCTTTTGCCACACCCAACATTCACTTCCATAGATAAGCGTAGGTACCAACACACCATTGTGAACACCCAGTTGAGCCTTTTTGGTCATCGAATGGTTGTATAAAATATTAATATCCAAATTAATGAATACTTGTTGATTAATGATAATAAACTCCTTGCCAGACATAATTAACTGACCTAAAATATTCCTTACAGCACTGTGCCTTAGCTAGCAGACACATAGACTCGAAGGCTGGTGGAACTTCAGGTGGCACCGACAGTGTACCCTGGCAGTCTGTCAGGGTATGGTTCCTGGAAAACCCAGTTCCTTCGTTGCAGCACAGCTGAATGGTCTCTGCCATGTCATCGCCGAGGTAGCCTGAAACAATGAAAAAGAAGATAAAGAATCTGAAATAGGATAACAAAATCATAAACAGAATATCACGCTTGTATTCGCCTGGAGGAGCGTAGGCAAGTCGCGAGCCAGATGAAACAATGACCTGGTCAAAGTAGCGGGCAATATTCTTAAAATAATAATAATCATATATGTAGAAGTATATCAAATGGAGGGGAAATCATGGGGCATCAAAATATTCGTCCGCATTGCTGTCCACCGGGAAAATGCCCAAAAGGCTGGCAGCATTGCCACGTTGTATGGCATTGCTGATTAGAAACATTTCTAGTTTTTTTTTTTTAATTAATAGCTTGTATTTTAGGGCAAAGAAAGTTGCTACTGACTATTCTTTTGTGCCCCCAACTTAAATTTCAATAAGTTCACAGTTACGCAGTTAGCTTGGGTAAACATTTCTTTTAAGTCTTGACAAAAACCTGGAGTTTAGCGAAAAAGACCGGAACTTTTACTTTTAATCTTTTTTCTCATTTATCTTTTTTTATATTTAAAAAAAAAACCCTCATTTCGAAAATCCGGACAAAAGACAAGACAAACCCTTCCTTTACTGTCTAGGTCGCTCGTTTGTGGATTGCATTGCCAGATCCAATCAAACGCGCGCAATCGTTGCCTGTGTTTAAAAGACTCGTGAAGGAACATTACTTGTTGTTGTGATTTTGTTCTCGTTGTTAACTTTAATAATCTATAGTCTTCATTTATTTTCTTTGCAATAGTTAGTATGTATGTATCTATGTATCTATTATAAGATATTGTTCTGTTATACTTTTTATTTGCACCAATGACAACCCCATTTTATGTCCAGAAATTCACTGTCCATGCCAAGGTTGCCTGGAAGAGATCGCAGTATGCGGTAAGGCCGCCCATAGTATATTTTATAGTGTATAACTTTTTCTTTTCTTTTACAATAAAGTATATTGTATAAATAAGGCAAGGCCGGACGAGGGGCAAATAGCCGTTTATGTCCAGACGAATTGTTAAACTACGGCCGACAAATTTTTAGTTATAACTTCAAAAGTTTTAGCAGACCATAGAGAAATAAATCATAAAACAAATAAGTATTGAACAATTGACAAAACCTTACCACAAACAATAAAAATAGACCCATATTGCCCGACCTCGTAACACATTAACGATGCCTACGCGCTTAAAGGTCGTAAATTAAAATAAAATACATGAAACCTTATAAAATATATTAATAGTCATCTACCACCTTATTAGATGCATCGCATTAGTCATAAATCAATGTTGTCAAGGATGATCGTAAATATTCGTGATAGCAACTTTAATGAGTTTTCATCACGGGAAAGTATATTAAAATTTTAGGTTTAGATTGATTTTATTACTAGCTTCTGCCCCGACTTCATTCACGTGAATTCATGATTTTTTTCATACAAACTTCAATACCCCATTTCACCCCTTTATAAGGATTTCGCCACTCCAGAACGTTTCGGCCCCAACGGCCATCTGTTCTGCGCGCAATGTGCCCTGCCCATTGCCAATTTGGCAATTCTTCGAAGTATATCGGTTACCTTGGTTGTTCTGCGGATCTCTTCATTTCTGATTCGATCACGTAGGGAAACTCCAAGCATAGCCCTCTTCATTGCTCTTTGGGTGACTTTTAGCCTTCTAATAAGGCCCATTGTGGTCATTGTTCCGCGTACCGGAAGACGTAGCATTGGAAGGCGTCCCACAAGGTGGACCGATGACCTTATGAAAGCCGCAGGAATCCGCAGGATGCGGGAAGCACAGAACCGGTCGAGGTGGCGGTGCTTGGGGGAGGCCTATGTCCTATGTATGATGATGATGATGATTAGGATTTCGTATCAACAAGGAACCCTTATAGTTTCACCATGTCAGTCTGTCTGTCTGTCCATCTACCTGTCTGCGGCTTAACTCAGAGACTCTTAATACTAAAAAGCTGTAATTTGGCATGGGTATTATACATAAATTAATCATGCCGACAAAGTCGTAAATAAAATCTTGTTTTTTTTTTAGGTTTGATACTCCATACGTAAAGTGGGGTGTTATTTGTTATTCTCGTCTATCCCATGGTGTGGGACATCGTTGGATAAGCCATTCGAAAATATTGCGGGTTTCTGAAAACCATTTTTCGATTCATGGATCCGTTTGCTTGCCATCTTCCCTCCGACTCTGCCCTAAGCCGAGGTTCGCACCCCACAGGGGGTGCCCTTAGCGCGCAGTCGTTTAGTTTATAAGTTTTTACGCCCTGGCTGGAGGCATTAAGTTTCGTTAGGAGCTTAAGGCAACCAAAGGATAGTCCGGTTAAAGAGTCTCAACCTCTCATGGTTAACTCTGAGATGACATACTCGTAGTTAAATAAAAAAAGGAAAACTATCACAGCTAAGTAGGCTTTACAAGTTACCGAGTAATAGTCGATCAACTTAAAGTATGTAAGTTGGTCGACAACTACTGTATGGTAGAACATGTTTTTCAACTGCAATGTTAAGTTTGTTCTTGGGATTAGTTCATCCCAACTACGGAACCCTTCATTGTGCGTGGTCCGACACACACTTGGCCGTTTTTTTGGGTTCCGTACCAAAATGGTAAAAAGGAACCCTTATGGTGTGACTCAGTCTGTCTGTCCATCTGTCACAGCTGCATATCTCAAGAATTACTAATACTATCAACTTGAAATTTGGAATAGTTTTAGATGATGTTTGCCCAACTATTTTTCAAATAAGAAAGAAATAAAAATATGTAAATTTTTTTTGGCAACAGGTACTAAACGGGTTTCTTAAAAATTCGAAGTGAGGCTACTTTATGTTGGGTATCATAATTATGAAAGACACACATGAATGTTTGCACATTATCTAATGTATTTTTGATGATTTTGATTTTATGGAACTCTTGGTGCGCGAGTCCGACTCGCTCTTGACCGGTTATTTTTATATATTAGTATCGATCAGTCATTGAGCCTCGGAGCTTGTGCTAATGGTATTTCAAAATCTTGGGACCGTCACCTAGATAGTAATAATAACAGCTGGTCGATTCTGTAATAACCTCATCGTGAAAACTAAAATACGATACGACGTCGCGCCGTGCTACGATACGACGTCGTATTGTGGAAATCTACAACGAATACGTTATCTATCGTGAAACGATGCCGCGTCGTAGCACGGCGCGTCGTGCTACGACGCGGCACGCGTGGTTCGCGGGTAGAATGACTGCTCACTTCAAGCCTTCAAGGTCGATTCACCCATTTGTTCACGGTGAGAACAGTTAGATAGTTCAGCAGAACTATCTAACGACTTCTGAGCCCTATCTCGACAACACAATTACGACAAATACGTCATGTTGACAATTACATACGTATCACAGCGCTGGAAGCCACGGTTACTAGCAATGCCACACGCAATAACCAACTTGCTCAGCAAAGCGCCACTGACGCGCGTCTTGCACGCACTGAATGACACGGCTGACAGGATCAATTTGTTTTCCTGCTCCCTGAATGAATTCACAAAATAGTACATTATTGCGAAGCCCGGGAAATAGGCAATTGTAGGTCGAGTATTAGTATTGAAGGCCGAGCCGAAGGCGAGGACTTCACTAATACGAAACAGGCAATTGCTATTTCCGCCGAGGCATATATAGTGCTTTTCTCAAAAAAATGCAGGGAAATAAGACATACTTTCATGTATTTTTCTTTTGACTTCGCTGGAAGCAGGATTTCCATTACCAATTTGGCTTCTGATCTTAAATCTGGTGGAGTACAATCAATCTCCATTTCACTCTCTGAACCGTGGGAATTCATTTTAATTAAATTTATATTTATTAAGTATGTAAACAACAAATCAAGACGAATTTTCAGCTTTGCCGCCAATTTTCTATTTGTCATCTGTGCCGAAAGGCAAACGCATTTATGCTTACACAGCCACGTCAACGCAATTTGTGCTAAGCAAAGAGACGTACTTTGGTATGCCAAGAATGATAAGAGATCCAATCACAGAGTATTTATTAACCCCAGCACGCCATTTCATACAACATTGCTGGAGCGTTGCAGTGTTCCAAATTCAAAAAAGGCTCCTGCTTTGATTTTCTTTGTCCGTAAATTCGATGCTTCGCGTGTTCTTTTTTCGAAAACTATGACAATATTATGGTAATATTGTCATTATTTTCGAAAAAAGTAATAAAAAAGAAAAGCATGTTTGAGAAAATAATATTGTGTAAGTTATGTTATTTAAGATAGTTTAATTATGGACCACGCTACCGCATTAGGAATTTTTCCTGTAATGATAGCAGTGTTTTTGGTAAATAAATAAACATTCATTGCATTATTTACATTGTTGAGTAGACAAGTTTTTCGAACGTATGAAGATTACCAATATCCTTCAGATTGTAACTGAATTTGTGTTACGCGATTAGAGTTCTGGTTACTTAGCAACAAAGATGCGCTTCATTACTTTATTTTTATGACTTTGCTTAATTACCTAATCACTCAGATGTAGCTCTCATCACACTATCTGAACAGATTTATTACGCTTAAGTGGGTGAGATAAGTGTCGTTGCATACTCTCATAAACTAACTTCACTTTCATTGTGCATTTAGCCTTAATTTTTACTAGGAGTGTGCTTGATAAAAACTGTTTTATAAAAATAAAAAACAACCCACTTACCAAAATACTTTAATTTTGGAAGTCGGTGTCTTTGGAACTGAATTTTAGTTTTTTTTGTCACCGACTTCCGAAGTTAAAGTAATTTTTGACTTTTTTGGAAGTCGGTTGTTTGTTTTATGTATTTTTTGTAAAAATGTTTTTAATTTTTCCCTTTTTAGTTATGGTATCTACTAATTCGTATACCACTACTTGCTTTATATAAACAGTGACAGGAAGTATTATATCATCACCAAGATACACAAAGTGGACTAAATACGTATTATCGAATTTAACTCAAAAACTATCCAAGCAAAGTTAATAAAATTTATATAGGACCACCTTGAAAGTAACAAAAAAAGAATTTTCAAAATCGGTTCACAATATGGAGAAATCAGTTCGAACATATATGTAGAACCTCCTCCTAGTTCGAAGTTCCCGCCCACCTGATAATGCTCTTGGCCACCATCTTCAATGGAGCCATGAACAATAATGTCTTCCCGCAAGTGTGGAAAGAGGCCACAGTAATCGGTATTGCCAAACCCGGTAAACCCAAGAAGGAGCCCGCGAGCTACCGCCCCATTAGCCTGCTCACAGTCATGGGCAAACTCTACGAGAGGCTTATTTATAAGCGTCTCAGAGACTACGCCGAGACTAAGGGCCTCATCCCCCACGAACAGTTTGGATTCCGTACCAAACATTCGTCGACCCATCAGGTCCACCGTATAGTCGAGGACATAAGCGCCGGCTTTCAACGCGGCCTTATGACAGGAGCTATCTTCTTTGATATAGCGAAAGCGTTCGACAAAGTCTGGCACAACGGCTTGATTTACAAGCTGTACCAACTCGGTGTGCCCGAGCGTCTCGTGCTCATCTTACGAGACTTTTTGTCGAATCGCACCTTTCGCTATCGCATAGAGGGTGCCCTCTCCTCCTCCCATCCCATACGCGCAGGAGTCCCTCAGGGCTCTGTGATATCCCCCCTGGCTTTTACGCTTTACACCAGCGACATCCCGAAGTTTAAAAAGGCTCAGTTGGCTCTGTTCGCAGACGATACGGCCGTTTACTACAGAGGGAAGAGTCATAATGTCATTACCAACACTCCAGACTGCAGCCGACAAGCTCGGTGCGTGGTTTAGAAAGTGGCGGATCGAAGTCAATCCTGACAAAAGCCAAGCGGTTCTCTTCGTAAAACCGAGAAAAATCCCCCCAAAGCCCAAACCTGTCACCATGTTCGGCAAGCCTATCCCTTGGGAGAAGCGAGCCAAATATCTAGGTGTCATCCTCGATCAACGCCTCTCCTTTTCTGAGCATGTAAGTAAGGCGCGTTCGCGCGCCGCCTTCGCTCTCTATAGGCTTCACTCCCTTGTCCATGAAAATAGCAAATTGTCACTCAAGTGCAAATTGCGATTGTACACCGCGTGCATCCGCCCCATCATGACCTATGCGAGTCCAGTCTTTGCCCAAGCAAAATCACATGTCATCCATAAGATGCAAATCATTCAAAATCGTTTCCTCCGTAAATGCACGGGAGCCCCCTGGTTCGTTCGGAACACAAACCTCCATGTAGAGCTTAGAATGCCTACAATAGCCCAATTTCTGAAACGCTCTTCCAAGCGATTCTTTGACTCTGCCGCCACCCACCGCAACACTCTCGTTGTGCAGGCCGCCAATTATACCCCCTCCCGCATTAGTACGATCCGCCGTCCAAGGCACGCACTGACCGACCCAGACGACCCCACCACTCTCATCCAGGAGAGCCGTAGGGAAACTAGTACAGCTCGAAGAGTACACACAACACGAACACGATCACAATTCCGACCTCGCTTTAGAGGTCCCGCGCGAAACCCACCCCGATTAATAAGCCCTCCCCGTCCCTTGACGACGACGCTTAACGATGTGCCAGCATGTGGTTTAGCTGAGCCTGTAATCCAAACTCCCCCGATTAATAATCAGAACCCTGATATTATCCAGCCACCGACGGTCCCTTGCCACCCTCCCTCCGACACTGCCCTAAGCCGAGGTTCGAGCCCCACCTGGGGTGCCCTTAGCGAGCAGTCGTCTAGCATAAGTAGAATATAGTAAAAACCCCCTGGCTGGAGGCGTAAACTTCGTTAGGAGCTTGCGGCACCACAGGAAAGCCCGGTTAAGGAGCAGGAACCCCCAGTGGTTATACCTCCGAGATGCCATACACAAAAAAAAAAAAAAAAAAAAAAAAGTTCGAAGTTGTTTAAAAAGTAACCATGCAAGAAAATTGCCTTTTCCTAAACTAATTGGTTTCCGGATTCAGAGAAAAATATATAACCCGATTTTATTTTTTTAATACTGATTCGGCCTGCTCTTGACCTGGATCTCGTCTGATGGAAAGCGATTAATTATTATATACCATTTTATATACATATTGAAATTGCTAAATATTATAATTATAATTATAAAATGACATGAGTATTTATTTTTCTCATTTATCTAGTTTTAATGATGGTCTGGCATTTTGAGTACTTTATACGGCCTACCCAAATGTCCTATTTTTGGTATTGTTCGTCGAGTCGTTGAGCTACACGATTACTGACAAATGCTTGCACTGACTGGAGGTCCACTCAAAGGATGATGTCCATTTTGTTACCCTCCTCCAATAGACATGTGTAATACACCGTTGGACAGCTCTTTTTTAAACTGAATCGAAGTTACTATGGCGCTTAATTCCAAATCCTCGTCCGTTCAGAGTTATGCTGTATCAAACTTGTCAGTTTTAGCAATACCCAAACAAAATTATAATTCACCACAATGCCTTTCGTTTGATGAGAAAGTATGATGATGATGAGAAAGTAGTCAACCCACATTGGTCAGGGATGAGTTGTATATACCAAATAGGTCCAAGAGGACCAAAGAGGTTCCTTCACTCAGCAAAAAATATCCATGAGTCTACAAAGAGAAAGTTGATTTTTTAATGTTGTGAACCAACCCACATGTAACTGGGTACCTTCCGTTAACCGTTAGGACCTCTTTGGTATATACAACTCATCCCTGACCACAATGTGGGTTGAGTCCTTTCTGCTTAACTATGTCCAATTATTAGTACCAAAGCGCTAATCTCAGGAACTACTAGTTCGAATTGAAAAATAATTTTAGTGTTGGATAGGCCATTTTTATCGAGGAAGACTATTTAACATCACGCTACGACCCTAAGGAGCCGGGCAAAAAAAAAAGTCAGTAAGAACGCTATGTGAAAAGGAATTAATAGCGAGGGTGGGCAATGGGATGTTACGCGGAGGGTCGTGGGCCGAAATTTCACGCGGACGAAGTCGCGGGACAGAAGCTAGTACAAACTAAAATCAATGTATAGAATTTTAGTAAACAAACCATAAATCATTTTGAATTACAGTTACAGATTATAGTTTCGATTGCATTACTCGCAGTATCTATTCTGTGATAGCGATTTAAATATTTTCAAGGAAGTTGCGACCAACTGATAAGCAATTCAAATATAAAATTGAATTCAGTAGGTATCGGCGATTCGTTTACATAAATACTTCTGCTTCGTCATATCGATGATCCCATCATGACCTATGCGAGTCCAGTATTTGCCCACGCCAAACCCTATATCATCCACTAGCTTCTGCCCGCGACTTCGTCCGCGTTAAATTTCTTGGTCCCCCGACCCACCCCGTCGCAACAGATTGCCTGCCCGTGCTTTTACTTCGTTTTCGCATAAACTTTAATTTTTTTTAAATGGTGTTCTAGTTAATAGTAATGTAATTCTTCCTCAAGAATTGGGCTGTAAAATGCAAAAAGATTTTTTCAAATCCAATTCGCAGTTCCAGAGATTAGCACGTTCAAAAAACAAAAAACCGGCCAAGTGCGAGTCGGACTCACGCAAGAAGGGTTCCGTACCACCCATACAAATCCTTATCCTTACTAATATTATAAATGTGAAAGTAACTCTGTCAGTCTATCTATTTGTCTGTCTGTCTGTCTGTATGTTACGTTTTCACGCCTAAACCGCTGAACCGATCGACCTGGGATATAGACAAGGATATAGGCTACTTTTTTACGCGATAACCGACATCCACGCGGGCGGAGCAAAAAAAACGGCAAAAAAATCATGTCCGTTGTATGGGAGCCCCCCTTAAATATTATTGTTTTCTGTTTTTTAGTATTTAATGTTATAGCGGCAACAGAAGTACATCATATGTGAAAATTTCAATTGTTTAACTACCACGGTTCATGAGATACAGCCTGGTGACAGACGGACAGACAGACAGACAGACAGACAGACGGACAGCGGAGTTTTTAATAATAGGGTCCCATTTTACCCTTTGGTTACGGAAAAACTAACTCTTCAGCTTTAGAATAGACTACCTCGCAGAGTTGATCATTATTTTGCTGCGGAGTTATTATAAAACAGTTATATCTCCTAAGATATTCATTGAAATTAAATGATGTAAGGGCAACTTTGTTCAAAATTAAATACTTGAGATGAATAACGTATTTATTTGGATAAGGATTAATACCATGTTTATGAAAACTCCTTTGCAAATAATGCATTAATTTCGAACAAATTTGATTACCATAAAAAAGGTTATAGTGAGTAAATCTTAAAAAATAGAAATATGCTGTCGTGGATTTTTTTTTTTGAAAATTTAAAGAGGAACAATTCCATCTTACATGATATTTGCGTAACTTAAACCGTTTACGCAGCGCACGCAACGGAAGCTCTCAAAAAGGAATAATTTTTCCCGTTTTTGCAACATTTTTCATTTATGCTCCGCTCCTTTTGGTTGTAGCGTGATGTTATATAGCCTATAGCCTTCCTCAATAAATGGACTATCCAACACAAAAAGAATTTTTCAATTCCAACCCATAGTTCCTGAGATTAGCGCGTTCAAACAAACAAACAAACAAACAAACAAACAAACTCTTCAGCTTTATATATTAGTATAGATAAGATGCAGACCCTCCAAAACCGATTCCTCCGTAAAATCACGGGAGCCCCCTAGTTCGTTCGGAACACTAGCCTCCACGTGGAGCTAAAAATCCCCACCATAGCCCAATTTATGAAACGCGCTTCAAAGCGCTTCCTAAACTCTGCCGCCACTCACCGCAACCCTCTGGTTGTTCAGGCCGCCAATTACACTCCCTCTACTATTAGCAGGACCCGTCGCCCACAGCATGCTCTGACCGACCCAGACGACCCCATCACTCTCCTCCAGGAGAGTCATAGGTCTACTAGTACAGTTCGCAAAAGTGTACACACTACAAGATCGTCATTCCGACCTCGCCGCCGAGGCCCAACGTGAAATCCTCGACTAATCAGTCCTCCCCGACCCTTACTTTCAAACGAAGCGCCAGCACGCGCTTTAGCTGAGCAGCATGTAGCTTTAAATCCCCCTGATAATAATCAAAACCTTGATTTTATCCAGCCACCGACGGTCCCTTGTTACCCTCCCCCCTCCTCCGACTCTGCCCTAAGCCGAGGTTCGTACCCCGCAGGGGGTGCCCTTAGCGAGCAGACGGAAACTATTTAGCTTTAAGTATGCCCCTGGCTGGAGGCCTTAAAATCCGTTAGGAGCTTAAGGCACCACAGGATAGACCGGTTAAAGAGTCCGAGCCCCTCGTGGTTACACTCTGAGTTACCATATAAAAAAAATATCGATAATTCCAATCAGAAGTTTCGAACAGAATTGTGTTGGATCATTCCGTTCCGAAGAATTACCAAACTGATGTGGCAGTGGGCAAGGCACATAGCTCGCAGAACAGATGGCCGATGGGGCCGAAAGGTTCTGGTGAGGCAACCGCGTACCGGAAGACGTACCGTTGGAACGCCGGTGGACCGATGACCTTGTGAAGGCCGCAGGAATCCGCTGGATGCGGAAAGCACAGAACCGGTCGATGTGGCGGTGCTTGGCGGAGGCCTATGTCCAGCAGTGGACGGTTTTCTGCTGAAATGATGATGATGATTCGGTTTCCTACAAAATGGTGGCTGGATGGTATTGATCCACGCGTCATGTTCATGATGAACGGGTGCCGTCAGTTGAGACTGGTCATCTCTTAAAAAAACAGAAATCGCAAAAAACTTTTCCCATGACAGTCTAAACGTTCTCGACTATTGAAGGACATTTCTTCAGAATTACCGAAATAACAAGCAACTAACTATCTAAATTCCAAAATCTGATGAATTATTAGCGACGGAGTTAATAGAAATCGAGTTATCTAAACTAGATAGTTAGATACACTCTATGAAAAATAGAGTGTATCTAACTATCTAGTTTAGTTTACTACGATTACGAGAAAATGACGACAACAGATTGAATTTTTTTTTCTTCTTTCTGTTATTGTTGCAAATTAGGGTCTTCATTCTCACTACATGATGACAGTTTCACAAATAAATTACGGTCACCAATTCAATTTTTTATTATTAGACAAAAATCTCAAGGTTTCGTGCAAATACCTTGCTTTTTTTTTAATTTCTTCTGTTGCCGCAAAGCAATGCACGCATTCTACCGAAGAGATCGCCGCTTTTTGTTCCATTTTCAAAAATAAAATGTTTTTCTTTTTTTATGAAACAGTAATACTCGTAAGCAGTCTTTATTCATAAGTATTCATGATTATTCTACTCTTATGAGTACAGACTATTTTATTTGTGTAGGCTTTGGTAACAGACAAAAATTAAGTAAAAAGTAACCCCTAGAGAAAATTATGATATTTTATCCGCGCTCTGGTACGCTACAATGACGTACTTTTTGAGCAAGAGGAGTGAAAAATAGGTTAGTGTACCACTACAATTCTAGAAGACACCACATATTTCAATCATTAAAACCGATATTTCAATCCTAGCGACTCATTATTATGACTCTTCATTTAGTACCTCACGTCACGTATAGCCACATGTCTACCAGAAATTAATTATTCTGGTCAAAATAAACAAATTACGTTCGATGAATCAAATGTGCCAAATAAGCTTGTAAAATGGGTCACCAGCTTTGCCACAGATAATAATATGAAGTATGAGGAAAAATACGGTCAAGTGCGAGACGATACAAACATAAATATTACATTGTTATTTTTATTTGGGTCAGTGTGTGAACAAAATCACAATCAAATTACTTAATTAGGTAGGTATGTACGAGTACCTACATTTTTTCAAGTTGTTACCGTTTTTTTTCGTAAGAATTTATTTATTTATTTAAACTTATGTACAACAGTGGTATTCTCTACCAGTTAACCTTTGGGTTAAATATAAAAACATAGTGATAGGGTACAAAAATAATGTCTAAAATACTAACATCTTGATTACGTACACACATACAAAATAAAATAAACTAATAGATATTATAACAAATACCACCTAATAATAATTATTATGACTAGACTATTATATGACAGTTATTTAGTCTGACTTATATAGTGGTTACGAACTTTTCTTTTAAAAGTTTTATTTTCAGCTTTTTTAATGCCAAAAGGTAGCGCATTCCAGAGCTTTATAGTAGAGATAGCGTAAGAATTTGACATAAAACCGGTACGGTGTGAAGGAATTTAGAGAAGTAGAATTTGAAGGAATTCTTTTTTGTAGGAATTTGAAGAATCACTCTATGCCTCTCTTATTTTGCAGTGGTTTTTTTTAATTGGTGACTAAGGGGACTATTATGACATGAATACTTAGGTACTTTGTAAAGTATTATAATTATTATTCAGTCATTGTTTTAAGTTTAGTTTTTTTTATTTTTTTTCTTTGGCAAATTATCAAGGGGGATGGCGTGTCAGAATTTTACTGAGTAAAACCCACCCGTGTTCCTTCAGTTGCCTGTGTGCCAGGGCCACGGTTTGCGGCCTACCCAGTCCTTTCTTTGCTATTGTTTGTCGAATCGTTGAGCTCCTCAAGTTCTGAGTTCAGCTTGTGGCAAACAACGAAAATACGGAACCAAAGACACCGACTTCCAAAATTAAAGTTTATTTTTCATTTTAATGTTTTTTTTTAAGTCACTTGTTTTTTTTTTTGTTTTTTTTTTTAAAGATACCTTGTAGCACTTCTTGTATTCGTAAACCAGGTTTTGCTCAGTCAAAGTGGTCACTATGACTTGTGTCTTACAAAAAATGGAGCAAACTCATTATTCCCGACTCTTAACAATGAACCGAAGAAAATGGGTATAAGTACTCAAATACTTCATGCTGCTTACTGAAGGAAATGATCAATTTTAGGCCTTAAGCCAATAACCTGAAGTTATTTGTGCCACTCTCGACCTAATAACGATTTAACCACGATTAAGCCACGATTAACGATTTAGGCCTGTGTTCACCAACATTCAAACCACCGGTTAGGTATTTAAACAGTTGGTTTATGTCAAATTTCCTAAGAAATTTTCAGTAAACAACTGATTAAATATCTAAACAGTTGATTTAAATGTTGGTGAACACAGGCCTTAGCCTAATGAGTTCCAGGAAATAGGACAAACAGCCATTCATAGACGCATGATGAAATGCTGGTCAAATTAAATTCATTCTTGGTTGATATCCCGTCAAGTCGTACTCAGCGCTTATCCTCCACATTTATTATGCGCACAGCCAAAGTGTGGAACTCTCTGCCAGCGTCTGTGTTCCCTTCAACATATAACCCGTCTGCCTTCTAAGCAAGAGTGAACAGGAGTCTTCTGGGCATGCTCGTTCCATCATGGACCTCATCCATCGCTTTCCATCAAGCGAGATCGAGATCAAGAGCTGGCCTAATCAGTAATAATAATAATAATAACCCCATCGCCGTATCTCTACGTTGAGGTGGGGCTTGTGCGCTCCGAACTTTAGGTCTGTGCCGGTAGAGTTTACTTTACCGGAACATGTCTAGGGTGAGGAGCCAGACCAAGAGAGATACAGGAACCCGCAGGGCAGCATATGGCCAGCTGTTGGGCAGTTGCGACCCCACGGACCCTATCTCCCGGGAGAAGTCATGTTCTTCATCTCTGGCTTGCCTTTATTGGCCGGCTGGAGTGAACACTGACCAGGAACTGAGCTCCCACCTCATTCTTGCCTTTATTGGCCGGCTTAAGTGGAGATTCGCAAGAGCAAACGTGCTCGGAGGAAGGAAGTATTCCAGTAAGTGCTTGTAGGGATCTTAACCATGTTCCGGGCTCTGGGATTGTTCTGAGAGCCGTGGAATACCTACCTCTTCACTACTCGAGCACCTCAAGATATGTCGCCCCCTTTTCGCTACGTCACTATGTGCTAGCGACCGTTTTCGGGGCCCATTATTGAGTGTGCAAGTCACCCCCTGCCATTTTATCCGTGTATAATAAAACATTGATTAGGCAGGGGCCATAGTCCTTCCATAGTTTTAGGTAACCAGTCCATTTTAACCACCAAAACGCGTTATCCTTAAGTGATACAAATGACACTGACGTTTGTGAGAAGCGAGTCTACCAATTATAGTAGACTTTATTTGGGCCGTTCGGTACGGTCAATGTGTCATCTAGACAAGTATATAATCTAAGATTATACTTATAATTTTTATTTTTTGTCTGTCTCTCTGTTTGTGTATTTATTTATTTAAGAGGGCTGTCACCGGTCCACTAGCGCCACTGCTTTAAAAACATTATTATCTCGTGACTGAGAAGGAATTATGAAAAACGGCTCACTCAGCTACCTCGGTGTGTCTAGAATTTTCTAAAGCCTTTTATAAAGTTTCGTATACACGAAGCAACAAAATTCTATCTAGATAAAAATGGCCACATTTCCCTAGATCGCATTTTGTTGCTTCGTGTCTCAATATGAAACATTATAAAAGGTATTAGAAAATTCTAGACACACTTACCGAGGTAGCTAGCTGATTGAGCCGTTTATTTTTTTTATTTTTTACTATGGGTTTGCTCTTGACTCTAGTCTAGGTCTGGGTGACGGAGACAAAATCTAGGATGGAGTGAGCTTACCCAGAAGACGCCTTTCATATTTTTGTATTTCATAAATCGATTTTCATAATTCCTTCTCAGGCACGGGATAATATGTTTTCAAAGGAGTGGCTCTCGGACCGGTGACAGTGCTCTTAAACTTCTCATACACATTAAGGTACAAAGGCGGACTTAATGCCTTAGGTATTCTCTACCAGTCAACCAAGGGTGGTGAAGTGATAAGATAGCAGGTACTCTGTATAAGAGGAGATAATAATAATGAAATACGTAAAATAGGTCCGGCTTATCTCCGAAACGGCTGAACCGATTTTGATGGAACTTCACTGACAGATAGCCGATGTTATAGGGAGTAACTGAGGCTACTTTTATTCTATAAAAAGCAATTCGGGCGAAGCCGCGGGCAACAACTAGTAATCCATACTAATATTATAAATGTGAAAGTAACTCTGTCTGTCTGTCTGTCTATCTGTCTTTCTGTCTGTCTGTCTGTATGTTACGTTTTCACGCCTAAGCCACTGAACCGATCGTCATGAAATTTGGCAGAGATATATATGTAAATCAAAGTAGTCTACTCGTATGTCCGACATACACTACTTTTTTACGCGATAACCGACATCTACGCGGGCGGGGCCGCGGGCAAAAGCTAGTAAGCATATAAAAATGGCATGCTATCTCCAGCACACCATTATTTTTATATAGTAGCTAGCTATCATCCCAGTAACACTTAAAAACTCATTTTATGTGAAATAAGAACCCTATTCTATAAACATGTATACGGAACCCTGAAAAAGGTAACATAAACATCCCATACTCTTAACTCATTTAATTATCAATTAACATTGAACCTTGTCTGCATAAAAATAAAGTGCATTTTCAACTCTTACGCAGCAGTCCAACGATACCATCTCAATCGAGGAGAAACTTCAGCGACCTGATTTTAATGACGGTTAAAAAGTATTACGATCTGTTAAAAGAGAGCATGTTCAAGCTTTATTGGTTAAAAGAAAGTAAGCAGAAAATTCCAGACTTAAAATTGAATGAAATAATTCTTACATGAATAGCGAAAATACAAGTACTTATTCAAATATTGACGTAATACGTCAATATTTGACCACCCACGACTTCATCTGCGTGGACTTCGTTAAAAAAGTACTAATGGCTGAACGAATGTGGATGAAATTTGGCACACAGTATATAATCTGGATTAACACATAGGATACTTTCTAACAATCCGATCCAGCCCGTCCCTTGCTGTCCTCCCCCAGCGACGCCCTACCCTAGTAGCATTTTTTGTTGTAAGTGGCCCAACTAAATGCCAACAAAAATGCTACTAGGGTAAGCCGAGGTCCGTACCCCTTCAGGGGGTTCCCTTAGCATGTAGTCGCATATTTTTAAGTATTCTTGCCCTGACTGGAGGTTTATGAAGCACCCGGAAGGACCGGTTAAACAGACGACTACCTCCTAGGTTGCTGCAAGATGCCATTCCCAAAAATAAATAGGATACTTTTTATCTTTTTACTATCTTAATTATTGTGAATGTGAAGACTATGTGCTTCATTGTTTTTATTTTCTGTTTAAAGGCGCGACACGCGACGTGACACAAAGGCATCGCTCATCGCATGACAGACGGTGCCTTTGTATCGCGTAGCGTATCCACTGATGGTGACGCATGCAATGCTAATTGTATTGTCAGAGATAGAGCCAGGGATTCATTAATGCTTTATTTGAAGTTGTCGCATCATTTAGTTTCTGGGATTAGAATCGTGCCCGGTAAATGTTAATACGCTCATCTTCTACTTGCAATAGTTATACTGTATAGTCTACTAGCTAATCCATTCTTAAGGCTCCTACAAACTGGCGCGATACGCGACACGACACAAAGGCACCGCATGTCGCGTGACGAGCGGTGCCTTTGTAGTTCGTGGCATGTCGTGCCAGTTTGTCGGAGCCTTAAGAATGGAATAGCTAGTAGACTATACAGTATAACTATTGCAAGTAGAAGATGAGCGTATTAACATTTACCGGGCACGATTCTAATCCCAGAAACTAAATGATGCGACAACTTCAAATAAAGCATTAATGAATCCCTGGCTCTATCTCTGACAATACAATAAGCATTTCTCTTGTATTTAAACTAGTTGCCATTATCAATGAAGCTTTTTCGTCTGTTTGTAGGTATGTTTGAGCTTTACGCCAAAACTACAGAACACACAGACAGACAGATTTACAGATTTTAATGAAAGGCACAGAGCTTATTAAACTCGTCCCGGAAAAGGACACAGTCATTTTTATCTAGACAACATGAAGAAGTAATCATAGATACTGAAACCTAGATGGAACACACTACTACTGTGTCGCTTTTATTAAATTTATTCAGATTTGTTAGATACTGTAGTTTTAATGGCAATCATGTCATTTGATTTAAATAGGTTTTTATTTTTATATATTTTTTTTAATCTTTTATGTAGATTGTTTTTACGGTTCCGTAGTCAACCAGTTAGTCCATTATAGTTTCGCCATGTCCATCTATCTATCCATCTGTTTGTCTGTCCGCGAAAGCTGTACTTTGGCATGGGTGAAAAGAAAAGAATATATTTTTCAACTACAATGTTAATTTTGTTCTTGGGATAAAAATATCTCAACTACGGAACCCTTCATTGTACGTGGTCCGACATGAACTTGGCTGGTTTTTTGTTCTATTCTTTATACGTTATTTTTTGTCATTTTCCACGCTCGAAGACTTGATCCCACCATCTCCCTTTTACTATCGGACTAACAGACGTACTGCAGGATACCCATTTACCCATCCGCACTTGGTTGATATTCCTACCAGCAGTACTCAGCGCTTCTCCTCCACATTTATTATGCGCACGGCCAAAGTGTGTTACTCTCTATATCTCATTTGAGTCATAGTCCACCCTCCACGACCTGATCCCACCGTCTCCCTTTTGCTACCGGCCTAACAGACGTACTGCAGGGTACCCATCCGCATTTGGTTGATATCTTTTGCCTGTCATCTAACAGTTCACCTTCCTTAATAAAGTTACATTACTTACATAGCATCACGCCTATAGCCCCGAAGGGTTAGCCAGAGGTATACTTAGGTATAGTCCACCCACATTTCGCCAGACAACAAAGTAGACATACGTAGTAGAGTATATATATTTATTTTCACAAGGCTTTAAAATATAATATCATAACCTAACTAAAACTATTAACAAAATAAACTAAAATATGGCGTCGAAAGATTCCTCCGCATCGCTGTCGACTGGTAATGTACCTAAGAGACTGACGGCATTGCCACGTTGTATGGCAATGCTTAGCCTCTGGCCAAGGTAAAAGCCAGCCCTTGGGTCACAAGAAATGTCAACCAGCCTTTTGGAGATTTCACTGAACAAAAGATGAGCACTGGGACCCCACGGCTCAAGGGTTTCAACCCCAAACGGCTCGAAAATATAGTTACCGATAAGGTTACTATACTTTCGCCACTTGAGGTTTTCAGCAGCTGCAGCAGCAGCGCCAGCACAGCACGCCGAGCCAGGAAGATGGGATGGCGCAAGAGTATCGACACAAGTTGCGTCCCACACTAAAGGCCTACCCACTTTCCAAGGAAATAAACACATGCCGTCCGGTCTCTTGCCATCGTCGCGTGCCAAGCCAAGGTTCTAATACAGCTGGAACGCCGACGGAGACAAGAGCTCGTCGGATGATGTCATTAATGTTTGCGTGCCGCGCTAAGCGACTCGCACTTCGGCTGCAGGACAGGCCGTGGTGTCCAAGGCTGTTGACAACTTCGCCGCAGTAAAACAAAGTTAACAAAATTATCATCCACAAAAATTATCTTTTCTCTAATAGTTTCTTTTCTTAGTTTTTATTTTTATTTATTGAACACTTTCTCACACAAATGTACAGAGGCGGACTTAACGGCATAGGCATTTTCTACCAGTCAACCTTTGGGTGGTGCAGAGACAAACAGTGGTAGGTGCAATTACGATAATTGGGGAATACATTTTATTAAAATATACCAAACCGATACACCGATACTTTAACTATAAATAAGATATATAATATATACCTAATTATATATAAATATAAGAACAAATAAATACACATAAATACACGAATATACTAAAACAAATAAGACAAACAATGATATTACATTACCGTTGTTGTGATACTGCCAGCTTCTTACGAATGTGCTCGTGAACTTTAAAGGATAATCGGTTGGTTGCCATCCTGATTTCCTGAGGGAGCGCGTTCCACAGCGAGATAGACTGAACGAAGAAGGAAGAGTGAATGAAGTCAGTGCGGTGAGTGGGACATTGAAGAAGACGATTGTGCTATGAATGTAGATTTCTATTGTGGTTGGCGCAAATGTACTGAAAGTGGGGGGCTTGATAACTAAGGGAAGAGGGAGAGTCAAGAAATGAAAACAAGGTGGTCAGCGCTTTAGTTCTGTTTGCGGATATGTTTACTGCCTGCATAATTATGCTTATCTCCTAGGATTCTATGAACCTCTTTGCATAAGTAATTAGCCCGTATACTTAGCTTATGAGCAATGCTTTAATCAACGATATAAATAGATACTGCTAATTAATTTGCGTGGGATGTATTGATCAAGTTTTGCGACCTTAAGAAAACCAGATAATAAAGGACTATTATCAGGTTTTCCTAAGGTCGCAAAACTAAGATTAAGACCATTCTTTCGAACATGAACTAAGTTGGCTGATCTATCGTTCTTGAAACAGATTGAAACAACACTTCCAGCCTAACCGGACACAATGAATACCAGTATTTTACATGGAGCGACTACCTATCTGACCTCCAAAACCCAATTACTGGGCTATACGATACTGGTTGTCAGACTTTCGGGCTTCTGACGACCCGTAACGACTGTCCAAGATCCACAAATGACACCCGGGACCAACT
Source organism: Dryobota labecula (assembly GCA_947523025.1). NCBI lineage: Eukaryota > Metazoa > Arthropoda > Insecta > Lepidoptera > Noctuidae > Dryobota > Dryobota labecula. The sequence continues at coordinate 2,853,458 of OX383308.1, read as the reverse complement.
GGTTAACGTGCTTTCCGAGGCACCGATGGGTCTTGGTATGTAAAGATGGTCACCCATCCACGGACCAACCACGGCAAGCGTAGCTTAACCTGATCGACCGACCCGTGAGGCTGTTATTACTTAGCCACAATACCCTACTTACACTACTAAAATTAAGCAACACCAAAGTCGTTATAGACAAAAAAAAAGGTGATAACGTAATAAAATACATAATTATACAACGTCACTAACAATATTATAAAACAAACTCCTCCGCTGTGTCTGTCTGTCTGTTAGCGATAAACTCAAAACTATTGCACCGATTTTCATGCTATTTTCACCAATGGATAGTGTGGTTCTCGAAGAAGGTTTTAGTATATAATTTGTTAAGTTTTTGTACACACTTTTGTATACATTAACGATATTTGTTGGAGGTGTCGGAAAAAAATAAGCGGTCTGGGAGCTTTCAACGAAAACGCTGTCTAAACCCTTTGAGATATAACAATTTTGGGTGGCTAAAGTATGTTAAATCATCCAAAGTCAAGTAATTTCGACATTTTAGGAAGTTTAAATCGTGTGGCGTTAAATTATTATTATTTTATTTACGTCTACATATCTCGGGACCCTAGGGTCCCGGACCTTTGGAAGGCGTACGAGGGGCCGAAGCCAACTCGCAGAGGCCCGTTTGACGCTTTTTAATTAAATGAGGCACCAACCGACGATTATCCCTGTACGCACTATGCAAGTGCACCCAAGGACAACCCCCGGTTGGTGTAGGACTATTGCAGGATATGGAAAACAAAGATATTGGATTATGGGTTTGGGTGGTTAAAATGGACTGGTTACCAAAAACTATGGAAGGACTATGGCCCCTGCCTGATCAATGTTTTATTATACACGGATAAAATGGCAGGGGGTGACTTGCACACTCAATAATGGGCCCCCGAAAACGGTCGCTAGCACATAGTGACGTAGCGACAAGGGAGCAACATGTCCTGAGGTGCTCGAGGAGTGGAGAGGTATTCCAAGGCTCTCAGAACAATCCCAGAGCCCGGAAGATGGTCAAAATCCCTACAAGCACTTACTGGAATACTTCCTTCCTCCGAGCACGATTGCTCTTGCGAATCTCCACTCAAGCCGGCCAATAAAGGCAAGAATGAGGTGGGAGCTCAGTTCCTCGTCAGTGTTCACTCCATCCGGCCAATAAAGGCAAGCCAGAGATGAGGAACATGACTTCTCCCGGGAGATAGGGTCCGTGGGGTCGCAACTGCCCAACAGCTCGCCACATGCTGCCCTGCGGGTTTTTGTATCTCTCTTGGTCTGGCTCCTCACCCTAGACATGTTCCAGCAAAGTAAACTCTACCGTCACAGACCTAGAGTTCGGAGCGCGCAAGCCCCACCACGACGTCAACGTAGAGATACGGCGGTGGGGTTATTATTATTATTATTATTTTTATTTATGTCTACATATCTCGGGACCCTGGGGTCCCGGACCTTTGGAAGGCGTACGAGGGGCCGAAGCCAACTCGCAGAGGCCCGTTAGAAGCTTTTTAATTAAATGAGGCACCAACCGACGATTATCCCTGTACGCACTATGCAAGTGCACCCAAGGACAACCCCCGGTTGGTGTAGGACTATTGCAGGATATGGAAAACAAAGATATTGGACTATGGGTTTGGATGGTTAAAATGGACTGGCTACCAAAAACTATGGAAGGACTATGGCCCCTGCCTGATCAATGTTTTATTATACACGGATAAAATGGCAGGGGGTGACTTGCACACTCAATAATGGGCCCCCGAAAACGGTCGCTAGCACATAGTGACGTAGCAACAAGGGGGCAACATGTCCTGAGGTACTCGAGGAGTGGAGAGATATTCCAAGGCTCTCAGAACAATCCCAGAGCCCGGAAGATGGTCAAGATCCCTACAAGCACTTACTGGAATACTTCCTTCCTCCGAGCACGTTTGCTCTTGCGAATCTCCACTCAAGCCGGCCAATAAAGGTAAGAATGAGGTGGGAGCTCAGTTCCTTGTCAGTGTTCACTCCAGCCGGCCAATAAAGGCAAGCCAGAGATGAGGAACATGACTTCTCCCGGGAGATAGGGTCCGTGGGGTCGCAACTGCCCAACAGCTCGCCACATGCTGCCCTGCGGGTTTCTCTATCTCTCTTGGTCTGGCTCCTCACCCTAGACATGTTCCGGTAAAGTAAACTCTACCGGCACACACCTAGAGTTCGGAGCGCGCAAGCCCCACCACGACGTCAACGTAGAGATACGGCGGTGGGGTTATTATTATTATTATTATTTTTTTTTTTTTTAATATTTCCTTTGCGCGTAGACAAACTGCCACAGTCAAATAGTTTTTGACAGAACGAAGTCAGTCGGGTCAGCTAGTCTTTTATATAACATCACAATTATATACATCAATCATAATTAAAATGACTTATAGTTCATTCATTTTATTTTAAATGTCTAAACCATGTAACATATTAAAAAAAAAAACAGACAGTAAATATATTGAAATTGTTCTTATAAAACAAGATCCAAGCCACCTACTCAAAAAAACATTTTTTTTTCCTCAAAACACTTCATCTCACACATCATTATCTAATCTTAAAGCAATTTAAATAATAAAGTTAAGCTATTATAAAACTCAATCAAAACGTATGCTCATAACAGATTACCATCTCAATCATCTAATCGTTGCAGCATCCCATCTGACGATGGTTCTATCATCTGCTACTTGAACCACTTTGTTTTAATAGCTTTTTGAACTTCATTTGTTTTATTTATTTCTTATGGGTTTGGGCAGTTAGTAGCAAAAGTAAAGGAATATTCCAATAAAAACACAGTCCAAGTTCCAAAAATTTATGAGATTTAAAAACGGGGATGCAACTATCTATTGCTTTTACACCAAACATGGCTCTGAGGCATCGGTTTTGAGATTAAAAAATGCTTTTCCTTTCACTACAATTGCCCCAAAATATTATGCCAAATCTCAAGACTGATAACCAAGCCATAAATAGGCAACAACTATTGTTTTATGATCAACTTTTTTTGACAAATTGTGTAATGCATGATTTAATTTTGTTAAAATTTAAATTGTAATTGTAATTTTAATTTTAATTGTGATGTTGATTTTTATTGTATTCATCGTTTTGAGAGCGCATGTAAGTACTGCGCCGTTTATGAATTTTAAATTCATGTAAATTAACAAGATTTTTTAATCAGAATCATCAACAGTAGGCTAGACTAACACTAAAATAATCAGCTGGTTTCGAAAACGGGTCTGCGTTGCCCGCGCCGCTCCCGTGCCGCTCCCGCGCCGCCGCCCCGCTGCCCGCAAGATTCGAGGCAGAAGCCTTATAGGCGACGAAACGTTGGTATCTTAGACTTCACAGCCAAGCTCATCGGCGTAATGTTGCTTGCCTGTAGGTCTTCTACTTCTACTTCGGAGAGTGTGCAAAGCTCCACGACCTGATCCCACCATCGCCCTTTTATTACCGGACTACCAGACGTACTGCAAGGAACCATGCGTACTTGGTTGTAAGTAATCCCGTCCAGTCGTACTCAGCGCTTCTCCTCCACATTTATTATGCGCACAGCCAAAGTGTGGGACTCTCTGCCAGCGTCTGTGTTCCCTTCCACATATAACCCGTCTGCCTTCCTGAGTGAACGCCTGCAAGAGTGAACAGGCATCTTCTAGCTTTCCATCAGGCGAGATTGAGGTCAAGAGCTGGCCCAATCAGTAATAAAAAAATAAAAATAAACACTTTGGCCGACCTGGAAATCGAACACAGAATCTCATGTTCAGCAGTAGCGCTTACGACCACTTGACCAACGAAGCAGTCACCACAGTTCCACTTAACATGATTGAAATTAATACTGTAGAGTCATAAATCAGCCATCACTTAAACACTTATTTTGTTGATGGTACTTAAGGGCTCCCATCAACCATTCAATTTAAAAGCTGTTATGAACTCATAATGTTAGGAATGCAATTGAGGACTTGATCAATTAATATTGTGCACTTTTTTGTTCTGTTTGTAACATTATGTAAGATGGTTATCAAAAAAAAAAAAAATTGTACCTCCTTGAATGTATTTTGACAAAGCCTCACTACAGAGAATATTATAAAATAAAAAAAGTATGTATGACTGTTTTTTTTTTTTTTTTAATTGGAAACTTCTTTAGCCGCGATGAGCACTTTTTGGTAGAGGAAAATCTTATGGGTTCGCGATCGTCACCGAACGCTTTCCATGAGCTACATACCGGATGACATTTTTTACCGTCTCGTAAAAATTTGGGTATACTAGGTGTACGGAGTAGACCTAGTATACCCAAATTTTTGCCTATGGCATAGTTTTTATTATTTTTTCTTTAACCTAGAAAGAAATTGATCTATGGATAAATACCACACATTTGAAGTAAACTTATCATACTATAACAATAAACACAGAAATTTAACAAAAAACATAATTCAATAAATAAATACGATAAATAATATTTAAATTTAAATCATACGCACCCAAATTTCAATATTTTTATCTTTTATTTTAGTTTTATTTCTGAAAAAAAAATAATTGCTATGCCATAGGCTTCTACTCCGTTCACCTAGTATACCCAATTTTTTTCGAGACGGTAAAAAAAGTCATCCGGTATATGTATACTGTGTATATATGTATACTTTTTGGGTGAACAAAAATCATGGAACTCGCGTCATCATCACCGAACGCTTTCCATGAGCTATATGTATAAAAGAACAAAGTTAATTCCAAAGTTTTCAGACTGCCAATTTTTTTTTTTTTTTTGCTAGTCATCATCATCATTTCAGCCGAAAGACGTCCATTGCCTCCCCCAATTGGGGGGGTTTGCCATAATCGCCACTCTTAGCAGGCGGGTTGGCTATCGCAGTATGGTGTTAAAAATGAATAGAGAACGCTGCTGCCCATTCTCTAGTAAGTCCCTTAGTCGTATTTTACGACACCAACGAGAAGAAATGGGGTGGTGCTATTCTTTTGGTCCGGCACCACACGGTACAAGAGGTTTTTACAAATGAGGAGAGAGGTTTTTGCTAATGCTAGAAGAGTTTTCACCTCTACTAAGTGAAAAAGTGTCATAAAAATCATATTATTATACTCGTACGTACAAAAAAAAGGAGCTACGTCTGCCAATAAACTGCTTTGCAGTTTGGAAGAGGTATATAATTATATCTTGTTAACAATTATTTTTATGAATAAACACTTTTTCATTTATTCTTTTTTTTTATCCTTATCTTGCACTTAGCCTAATTTATTTGGTGTCCGCGCGAAATTTGTTATTTTTCCATACTCTTTTATTTATTACAAGCTTTTATTTAGTTTTACCCGTTCCAGTGTCTGTTTGTCTGTAATGAAATCTCGGAAGTTAAATTTGACCGACTTCCCGGTTTCCGATTGAGCTTAAATTTTTTGTCGACATCTTAGTAGTCACCCCTTTTTTTACCATATTATCTTTCACATAGTCCATCCATCCTTTCTTTGGTCTTACTATACTCCTATAGTTCTATAGCTATCCACATTCATACACAAAACTTTCTGTCGACATTTTCCTCAATCCTCCGCATCATACAGGATGAAACCTCGCTAATGACCCTCCCAACCCCCCAAAAAATTGTGTCGGTCCATGCGCCAAGCACCGTGTATGTGTTTGAAGTTTCATTTACAATGCTTTGTCATCTTATGTACAGTGTTATTAACTTTCAAAATATTATTTGTATCTTACGAGAGAGGATTCAAAGTGAACTTTAACAGAAATGCCAATGCAACGTACTGACAGTACGCAATATATCATTACGTAGTGATTTGTACATCTTTCATAGACCGACGTATAAATTAAGGTGTCATTTATACTGCCTTCTCAACTCATGCTTAGGGTTATTGACTTTTGCTAGGGTTTTCACTGCACTACTTTATATCATGCGAGAAATAGCACAAACAAATTATAGAACTAAGTTTCCGAACGCTTTCAACTTGACTTGTATAGTGCTAAACAACATCATTACAGGTCTTCCAAAAGATTGTAAAAAACCATCAAGCTCATAAGCTTGAAGGTTTTTCAAAAGAAAGAAATGGTTTTCTATACTACTTATCTGCTACATATAGCAGATAGTGTAGAAAACCATTTCTTTCTTTTGTATCAGCTAAAATATTAAAGATTAGAAATTAAAACTAATTAAATTATTAAATAAATACCTAATAAATTAATACAAAATATACAAATTTTTAGATTATTATTTATTATTATTGGATTATATTTATTTATTTATTTATTTATTTATTTATCACATGGAAAACCAACAGCTTTACATAAACACAATAAATAAACTGGCATAAGAAACATGAAGCCAATTATAGGTTTTCACGGCTAGCTATGGTGTAATACAATAAGAGATCTTATACGAGTACACGACAAGTTGTCAAGAAGCACACCAATCATTAAATCGGCACCGCCAAACGTAAGGAATAAAATACAATAATAAAAAACACATATAGAATATAATATATATAAGTACATATAATATTTTTTTTCTTCGGCTAATCTTTCCATGATATAAAGTAAGTTGTAGCTTCTTTCCTACGAAATGTATAGAAATAGTTTTTTTTGTGATTTCTGACTTTTCTAGTACTTAAACCTCAGTTAGTGTGATAGAGTATTCTGATCCTTATAAGAAACTAAATAGATTAGCATCAAAAAAGTTATTCTGATAAAAAACTTTTTAACAACCAAACAATCAAATTACAAAAAAAAAATACACCCGAATTGAGAATCTACTCTTTTTGAAAAGTCGGTTAATAACTGCCCATTTTCATGCTGACTGTAATATATATTTTTTTAATCTGTAAATACAGATCAAAATGTCTAAAAAGTTAAGGACAGTCTCCTGAGAAAGACAGGCGCGACACGCGACGCGATACAAGGACACCGCTCGTCGTCGCGTGTCGCGCCTGTTTGTAGGAGCCTTAAGTCCAATAGATAAACTAAGGGTCTCGGCGCCTGCCAGGGCAAAAGACTAACACGCCCTCCCGCTCTGCCCAGAGCGGGAGAATTTATATACCTAATAATTTCCGACCCCAAAAAAAAAGGTGGTCTCGGTGATTTAACTTTAGTACCATAGAGCGTTCATGAACTAGTGATAAACTTAATTTTATAATAACGTTTTATTTAGTCATGGTTTAAACGTAGTAATAATCACAGTATTAAAATTGGTTCTTAACAAACATATCCCTCGCTACGCATTCTCGCACATCTCTGGTGGAAACGCAGCCTTATGCGGTTCAAGCTTGACTAAGAGATTGAAAAAGTCACATTATTATACATTATTAAACATTATTATTACATTATTATTATTAGGTTCTTGAAAGGTTTAAACTAATCTTGACAAGCGAATCTTGAAACCTCCGATTCATTTCGATTTTTTATCGCGTTGTAGATTTTATTAATGAATTGTAACAAGATATCGGGGATCCTGTTGCAAATATGTAACGAAACCTAAGACATCATCTTAATTAGGGTGTAATTATTCGCCTAATTGCGATTCAGGTAAGTACCTAACTATGTAAAGCTGTATTGTTGGAGGATTAATTTGCTAATCATTTGAATTTATTACCTACCTTTCCTTAGGTACCTATTTATTTAATTTTTATGATCTTTGTCAACAAAAATAAGCTTTTGACTGCTCCGTAAAAATCTTAATTGGCGTAAACATGTTATCTATATTGTTACATGAAATAATTAAATATATAAGATGAATACAAATAATATTATTTAGTTTCCTACTTTATTTTATGAATAGGTAAATATCTAACTCCAAATTGTGGAATGTAAATGGTCAAAATAACCATTTAATCAATTCAATCTTTTCATGAGCGATAGCTACTAAGTTCCGCCTTAAATATCTTTAAAAAAATTAAATAATAAGCCAATCGAATTTAAAATCTTCTGCCAAATCAAAAAAACCGCATAAATCAGCTGCGGGCTCATGGCCCAAATACCAAAAATTTCAATCACAGCAAAACCAAAAAATTAATGAACTTACCATAAGCTTCTGGACACAAGGTCACACAGACGAACAAACACACAGCAAAACACAAGCGCATTTTCACAAAATAATCGTCAAAAAACATATCAAAAATCGTTCACTATGTCTCAAAAAATCACGGAGGCATATCAATTTCAACGTCACTTTAAAAATTCTTTGAAGGTTTTGAACGAGAAAGATCCATGGATCAATGGATCCTTGTTTTGAACAGCGGGCTGCGCAGGAGTCTGAGCCGTGCGCGTGCACAGCGCAATCTATTTCGGTCGCGTTCGCACTGCACCCGTCTCTGTCTTGACATAGATTTTTTCATTTTATGGACAGATGCGACATATAGGTTAACGGCGGGCTAATATTTATTTTTCTCGTAATTCAGTCTATTAGGTATCTACTGAAGTGTTTCGAATGATCAGTAGGTACTTAAATTATTAAGGCCACTGACAAATTTTCCATCTACATAAAATCTTAACCAGACGTTTTTTTTTTTTTTTTTAGTATCTGCATTACCTTTTTTAATAAGCCCACAGTAAGATTGCTGCAGTATAATGGCTGAAATACACATACTAATAAAAAGCATGCTTGTTTGTTTGTAAGTAGTATGCTCATTACAGCATGCTCTCTGTGTGTGAGAAATGATCTTGAATGACTCTTTTCGTGTAGGCATACTAACTCTGTACTACTAGGTAGCATCTGCTCAAAATTTGCATGCTTTTGTGCATGCAAAAGCATATTTATTATGTAGCATGTGTATTCCAGACTTTAACTTTGAAGCTTCAAGTTAGGCATTACTTCACTCCGGGTTTATAAATCTGTAATTTTTATGGTTTTTCATAAAGATATTCTATTCTATTACACAGGAGGCATTTGCGTAACATTCAAATATTGTACTTTTGTTAACAGAGGGTACACAAAAACCACACATCTTTTAAAACAAACAACCTATCCTTGCCAAGATTGCCTGTTCCTAAGCTAGAACTGTTCAGAAAGAACTGTGCCTATATGGCACCTCTAATATATAACTCTTTGCCCAAAGGAATGACTGACCTGCCATATAAAAAATTCTGTTGTGCCTTGCGAAAATGGTTAATCGCGGAGAGTTTCTACACTATCAAAGACTTTTTGAATAAAAGCACATGCCGATTTGTTGTCCACTAATATACTGGTTCTTCGTCTTATTTCCTGTTACTTTGTCATTAACAATAATTTAATTAGTTGAAATCACTATATTTCTAATAATTGTAATTTAAATGATTCTCATAATTGTAATTCATATTTTCGTATAAATTGTATAATTGTAATTTTATTCAATTAATTGTGGTAAATTAACTATAATTTTGCATGCCCGTAATGTGGGTGAAATATGTCCTGTGCTATAATTTAATTTAACATCTCATGTAACCATATTTCATGCAAATAAATGATTTATTATTATTATTATAAGAGATCGCAGTATGCGATAAGGCCGCCCATTGTATATTTTATAGTGTATAAGTTTTCCTTTTCTTTTGTAATGTGTAATCTGATGAACAATAAAGTATATACAAATATAAAATAAATAAATAACCTTAAATAAACTATCACACTCCACTAAAACAAAAAAAAAAAAACATTCCAAACACATTTTTTTTTCCCGAAAAACGCTCCTTATAGGCACAAAATTCGTCCATGTCCCCTCTATACACTGATCTATGTCCTCCCTCCCACCGCGGACATGTCGGCTGACTAAGCGGAATGTCTCAGGACATGTTCCAATGTCCTATTTCAGTCTAAGAAAAAGTTTATGAAAACTAGCTCTGGCTTACCAGGTTACGGGGTACCGCGAGCACAACGGGATTCGATGTTATGGGGGTGTTGGCTCTCGGCGAGTATGCATTATCAGCTACATCGGCGGTGGTTTAAAATGCCAATATGCAATGCTATTGATTGATGAGCGTAGGTAAGCGTTACTATAGCGGCCGACAGCTGTAAGCAGGAATAGTCCTTACGGTGGTTAGAAGTTCATTACCGCCATAGTACTTATGCAAATAATTATGTCACGTATATGTAGAATATCAAATCAACCGTGTATGTTAAAAGAAATACAGAGTGGCCAATTTGGAAGTATACAACTTTAAATTTTGATTATTTTTATTAAAAACGAAAATTACAGAATATTTTTCTATAATTATTTCACTCAGGCTTGGCAATTGTATACGAAAATTAAGATCAGCGTAATCTCCTCCTCTTTTATACTCAAAAATGCGATCGCTTTTCACTGTGTTTTTCATTAAATTTTCGCATACTTTGTTAGTTATCCCACTAAAAAAATCACAAATATTCTGCTTATTGTAATCAAGATTGACCACGACACGTCCCTTTGGATAGCCCCATAAAAAATAGTCAGGTCATGTCGCGAAATCCTCAATAATCAAAACGCTATTCGTTACTCTTGGTTCGTTTTTAAATTCGTTTAAGAACTTCAGGATAAAATTACTGAAAGTATTGCGGTGGTCATGGTCTTATAGACTGTATATAACGAATATGCCACATTTTAACTAAATAATAAACATCAAACAACTGCAAAATTTGGCTTTAAGTCAGAATGGGGGCTAAAAAAAGTTGTATACCGGTAAAGTTGTATATAGTGTGTGGCCAGCCTGTATAAACTCAAACTCAAAATCATCTCAAACCCAAAGTATTTATTTCAATTAAACCATTTACAGGCACTTTTGAATAATTGTCGAAGAATTCGGTCATACAGAAAGATGAAGCTACATTTCGAAGCCTATTCCGAAGCGTAAAAGGTTCAAGGTAGTACAATTGGGTAGTACTAAGTACAATTATGGCAGAGTACTTTTAAAAGAAAAACTTTTAGAGCCAATCGTAAACTTTTTACATTCAACTCTGCACCCTAAAGGCTTCTAGAAACAGGCTCGATACGCGACGCGACACAAAGGCACCGCTCGTAGCGCGACACACGGTACTTTTGTGTCGCGTCGCGTGTCGCGTCTGTTTGTAGGAGCCTTAATTGCGTAAAAAACTATCAATCACAATCTACACCTAGCACCTAGCTTCTGACGTTTCATAAGTGCCCATGTAGGTTTATGTGAAATAAAATATTTTTTTTTTTTTTTTTTTTTTTTAAATCTGAATGATTTTGAAGGATATTGCTAATCCATTGCATCATATTTACGAAAAATTTGTCTACTCAACAACGTAATTATCGCAATGAATGTTGTTGAACTGTCAAAATAAAAGTAAAATAAAACGTAACTTAAGTAGTACTTAATACAAAGCTTAAAACGAAAGAATTATCAGAAATAATTGGAACCTTCAACCCGCCCTCAGGCAACTTAAAAAGGTAAACGCTCTACAACACCTTATTTTTTTTTTTTTTTTTTTTATGACAGATCCGACGGCCGCCTTTGCGATGAGTTTAGTTTTTAATTAGATACTATCGTGGACATTCGAATCGGCACCACACTTTCAAAACAAAATCCCGTGCTCACGGATGTCCACATGTGTTTACCGCCCCTTTTTGCGACGACCAATAAAAAAAAGTTTGTTTAAATAAACTTAGATTCTCTTACAACGACCACAAATGTCTACCTAATGTCACCTAGGCTGTTTTTTTTTTTTTTTTCATTTACAAAAACCATGGGCTCAGCAAAAATCTTATGCTGCGATGCTATTGGTTGATAAGCGTAGATAAGCGTTACTCAAATCTCAAATCGTTTATTGCAATCAATAATGTATAATTATAGGTGGTAATTAAAGAAATAATAACAGAAACAATTATGGATCCTGTCGGGCACAGCATATTTTTAAATAAGTAGAGAGAGGAAGAGCGCTGTAACACTGTACGCAGCTCTTCAATCCAACTTCTCGTGCTCAGACATACTATTAATGCAGATTTCATGCAGCGGTGCCAACTTTTAATCATACTATAGCAGCCGAGCGCTGCAAGCAAGAATAGACCTTTTGGTGGTCCGATTCGGATATCCATGTTAGTACTCGAGATGCAAGCTGCACGTACCCCAAAGGCCCACTTTCACTACAAAAATCCTTAAATGCATTTAACGCCAAACATGTTAAGAACATTATTATGTCTCTGTCATTTTCAAATGATTAACAAAAATGGAACCACTTATGTAAAAAAAATTTATAAGCGCTTGTCGTCTTCATAATTTGCCTAGCCTTTCCCAGCCATGTTGTCAGTGCCGGTTTTAGCATTACCGGCGCCCTGGGCGAGGTTTCTATGGCGCCCCCTTACTACTCTCCAATTCACACAATGTGAAAAAAATAGATAAAATACAAGGCTTTTTTTTAATATACTTTTTTAACCTTCTTCTTAAAGCATCGAAGTCTATGTTTTCTGCAATTTCATTTTAGATTGACAAAGTTACCAAGCTTTTCAATCTCGATTGAGATATTGTCGATCGGATAGGTTTCTATCAATTTAAGCTTTGAAAAACTCCTTTTCCCACTCGCTACAATTACAGGTATAGTGACCAATATTCTCAATGGAAGGACGAGACGACGAGTAACCAGATATGAAGGGGCGCCCCTTCATGCCCGGCGCCCTTGGACGGACGCCCAACCGCACCCTTTTTTTTTTTTCTTTTTCGTGGAGAAATGCGCACGCATACTACACTACCACGGGGAGGCAGTGCAGTTATGTGGGACTCCAACCCACTAAAACTCCACGGTGTCCTCCTCTGCCGCTTATGGCCGGAACACGGGAACTTGAAATCATCCGCGAACCCGCCGCGACCGTCCGTCACCGGACCCTCCTCTGGGGAGTAACCCCCATCACCGGTGCACCAGAACACACTGCGCGTCGTGACCACCACAGGGACCAAACCAGCACAAGGGCCCCAGACGACCCCGTGTCTAGGCGCCCTTGGTCCCCCTGCGACGGGTCAGATCAGTGGCCCCGCCGCCTACCACTTTTCGGCCGCAGAGGATAGGGAGAGCGGCCAACGCAATACCGACACTCCTCGACAGCCGGGTCCAACGGCTTGACTTGCTTTCCGAGACACGGAGGGGTCTCGATACATTGTAATAAAATAAATAAATTAAATTAGTTAAATTCAATCATAGTAACCGGCATGAGTCGTGAGCGCAAACTGACACCTGCGCAGTAGTAAATTTTTAGGTTATTTGGCGGAATGAAGAAGCCGGGGGGCGCCGAGCTGCATGCGATTGGTTCGTCATCTATTGGACTCTGGCGTGTCATTTTTATTTAGCCAAAAGGGTACATGCGCGAGCTTGCCCCCACTACTGCCCATCTGTGCTCACGACTCGTGCCGGTTATTATAACAAGACTCATATACAAACAGATACATAAAAGGATACAGATAGGATAACAAGCACAGACAAAAACGAACACTCCACAAGGTAACAATTTGTCTGCTGCAGCATTGCCGGATATAAGGGCAATCCAGTCTGTTGGCGATCATCGCCAGGACGGTGCTGGCGCTGCCCCGCACTCAGCGCACAAAAGACTCGCACCGCTTGCGCAACGTCGCGTGAAAGCAGGGGGCCAGGTCTACTAATGTACAAACGTTGCAATGGTCTCTTCATTGTGAGTTTTTGACAGATTTGCCATACAAAAACTGTCAAATACTCACAATGGCGAGACCATTCTGACACTATTGTAATAGCAGACTTGAGGCCCTGGACAATGGAAACGGTATGGAATGGTAATGGAAGGTCACCCATCAACGAAACGACCGCGGCAAGCGTAGCTTAACCTTCCAAAATAACCATTTTGTAGCGTAAAGAATCGATAGTAAAACACTTACGCCACTTTAAAACGTATAATTTGGATAAAAAAAATACGAAAAATTAAAAGAACACATTTAAAAACAGTAAAAAATTAATCAGATTTACCACGGATATCTATAAAATACCAGATTACCTACGATACCACCGATCCCCCCCGACCCTTGCTCGCCCAAGCGCCATCGCCAGCCCACGCCGCAGCTGATGCTGAGCCTGTAGCTTTAAATTCCCCGCATAATAATAATAACCCTGATTTGATCAATTCAATTTTATTCATGAACAATTTACATTGTGCAGCCTGTCCCTTGCTGTCCTCCCCCCGACGCTGCCCTAAGCCGAGGTTCGTACCCCACAGGGGTGCCCTTAGCGTGCAGTCGTTTAATTTATAAGTTTTATGCCCTGGCTGGAGGCTTAAGTTTTCGCTTAAGGCAGCCACAGGAAAGTCCAGTTAAGGAGTCACGACCTCTCAAGGTCAACTTCGAGATGCCATAGTTAAAAAAAAACGATACCACCGACATATAGATACCAAATTTACTTCCAGTGCACCCAGGGTAGCCAGCCCAATTACGAAACTTACTATATACTTAACTAGTTGAATAAACAATGGCATGAACTATTCACGAATATCTCACGCCGACACAAGAGTAGATCAAACATTATGTAACACCTTTTAACACTGAAATTGCGTCAAACTCATAACCCTCTGTTTACCCGACAGCGATAGTGTTAGATTACGATAATTTTGACAGTTTTCACTGTCGCAGTTAAAGATAACTAATTGTTTAGGCAAATGTTTGGTTTGAGATGACCGGACGCTTATCATGTCGTTAAGAGTTTAGGGTTCCGTATACAAAGAATTCACTTCCAAAAACTGTTTGCGAATGGACTTTCGCATAACTGCATAATAATTGTATAATAACTTCTTCAGTCAAAATCTGAAAACATCATTTTGACCAAACTTAAAAAAAAAAAAAATTGTAAAGCACAAGCACGCGTAAGTGTTTCAAACTGTTTAATCAAACAATATTTCATTTATTTACAAATTTTGGCTCGTATTATTCAAGTTATTCCATCCGGTATTAAAAAAACCCGTCAAGAGCGAGTTGGACTCGCGCACCGAGGGTTCCGTGCCATCAAAATCATCAAAAAAAAAGTAGTAGTTTCGCTATCGGTCAAGACATGGCGATGACCTAAAACTACAATATTAGAAAAAGTGTGCTATTTAGAGATATCGTTTTATTTTTCTTGTAATCTTTACATAAACTTCTATCACAAAAAATATCCGATTTTCTCTATGCAAACTTCGGAGATAAGGCGGGAATGGTATTTTTTTACATATTTCGTCAAAAGTAGAAAACTATGTGGTCTAAAAAAAAGAAATATGTTTGAGAATGTGCAAATAGCCCTCTTTCATATGATACTCCACATGCCCTAGTAGCCCCACTTCGAATTTTTAAGACCTAAAACTAATGAATTT
This sequence comes from Dryobota labecula, assembly GCA_947523025.1. Taxonomy (NCBI): domain Eukaryota; kingdom Metazoa; phylum Arthropoda; class Insecta; order Lepidoptera; family Noctuidae; genus Dryobota; species Dryobota labecula. Next base: position 2,838,158 of record OX383308.1, on the reverse strand, counting down.
AAAAAAAAAGGAATGAGGTTGTAAGTGAACTTTTTACAGTATATCACTACTTAAAATTGCCTCTAAGTTTGACATACGACGATCACTCAACTCATTATCACGTCTCGAACAGCGGGTCGATTCTGTAAAAATCTCTCCGTGAAAACTTAGGTGAAGTGATCTCGAAGTGAACTGTCATTCCATCCGAGACTAGGGATTGCCACTATTGACAGGTCATTAATTCAAGCTCACTTCACTTAAGTTTTCACGGTGAGATTTTTACAGAATCGACCCGCTGTTCGAGACGTGAAATCTTCACCAGTCAATTAATGAAACATTATTCGCATACAGATCATAAACAAAAGTTTATCGATCATAAAATGTATTATAAACATGTCAGTGGGTCAAGCAGAGATAATAAAAATAATAAGGGTCGTTTATTTTTTTGGTATGGCAAAGGAATCTTGCAAAACCGCTTCGGGTTGCCATGTGGAGGTAGCAGGTTTAAAAATGTCAAGATGTCGTCATTATGGACGCGACTGGCATTTTTTTTGGTTGGCCCTTGAAATTAATACATCGTGTTGTGCTTGAAAACGTCATTGCTATTTGAACCCGACTGCGGTGGTATCCAAAAAGAGGGTATTTTTAAACATGATGATTGTGTGTTTTTTATTTGTTTGTTGAATTGCTGAGGTGAGTGGAACGCGGACATCGCACTAAAAGGACTTATCTGTGTTTAAAGAAAATTCTCATAAAAGACTACAGTCACTTATGTACATGAGAAATACAATATAATAGTGCTTATTACTAGGATTTTCGTCGTTCGTTTTATTTTTATTTTTTACTAGCTTTTGCCCGAGGCTCCGCCCGCGTGGATGTCGGATATCGCGTAAAAAAGCCTATGTCCGTCTCCGTAACCCAGGCTACATCTCTGCCAAATTTCATGACGATCGGTTCAGCGGTTTAGGCATGAAAACGTAACATACAGACAGACAGACAGACAGATAGACAGACAGACAGAGTTACTTTCACATTTATAATATTAGTATGGATAAGCAGATACTTCTATATTGCATTCAGTAGTACTTCGCTGCTATATTGTAGTAATATCAATATTTTTCGACTACATGTCGAGCAAGTTGCACTTTGTTTAATGGTCGACGGCAGTTTATTGTAGATATCTGCGCCTGAGTAGGTAAACATTGTTTTGCCGAGCTTCGTTCTTGTCTTGGGTAGAACTAAAAAACTCGCTCGCCGTGAACTTCGCTGTGTTTTTTGTTTCAACCGTACAAAGGATAAGTATGGAGAGATTTATTTAATATTTTCGGACAAGCATGCAAGTATGATAAATATATAATTGTTTTATGTTCATTAGTTTGGTTTGTTCATATATTTATCTACCTTATTAATTGGTGATGTTCTTCTGAAACCTGATCTTTCATAGCACTCGCGTCCGGTGTGCGTGTATGACCAGATGTGTGTAAAGATTAGGGAATGCAATCTCGTTCTCGCGAGATCTCATTTTCGCGAGATCTCGGCCTTTTTTAGCGAGATTGATCTCGTCTAAAAAAAGAACGAGATCTCGCTAGTTTAACGAGATTGCACTCGAGCATAAAAACGTCTTATCCGGGGTCTAAAGGCGAATTTTAACAGTTCGCGGATGACTGCCTGAGATCCGTGGTTCCAACTAGCGTTGAATCCGAAAGGGCCTTCTCAGCGGCTGGTTATCCGGCCAGCAAATGATTCTTTGGACATTTTGTGTTTCTTAGGAAGCTACTTTCAAAATAATTCGTAATAATGGCACGTGTGAAGCTGAACAAGCCTTTCATTTGATTGGTATATTTTGTTAATTAATCTCTAATTTATAATAGATCTCTGAGTAGGTATAGTTTTCTTTTCTTTTATTGATAATAATGTCTCAGTTTAATAGTCAACTCAACTTAGTGAGTTTCATTTTAGTTTTTGACTTTGACTATGTTTTGTTATAAAAGAACTCTTTTATTATTAAAAGACTTTTGTTTGATATTAGAAGAGAAGACTGGTTCTTTTTTTTTTTTTCTTATTAGATAATATACGTCAAAGTTTACTACCTAAAAATTTATTAAAAAACATTATAGATAGATAAGTCAAACAATTTTAAATACATAAAAGTGTATTTAAAAAATTCGTAAAAATAAATTTTTATTTCATAATACCTATAATTCTTATTATTTTTTTCCTAACTTATTCAAATATTGTGATTATTTGCAAAAATAAACACACAAAACTGCCAATCTATCGATATCTCGAAATTGGTGAGATCTCGCGGTATTGTTATTCATAAACTCGCGAGATCTCGCCTGAGCCCCAATCTCGCGAGATTGCATTCCCTAGTAAAGATCATAGCAAATAGTGTTCTGTAGTTTCTATTTGCACCATGGGTAAAAGGCGTGAGTTTACGTATGTATTTATATAAATTACACAATAAATAAAAACTCATAATGACTACAGCAAAAAATCTAATATTACTACTGTTTTCTCATTAGGAATTTCTCAATAGCAAACTGAAGTCTTTTTTTTTTTTTTTTGAAAATGCGATATCATCAAATGACCCTCCCGCTCTGGGTGGAGCGAAACGGAGTGTCAGACTCTTACTGACAAAAACCAACCCGTGTTCCTTCCTTGGCCCTTTATGTTTCGGGGCAGCGGTACCCCTTTCGGACAATCCCTCTGACCCGGCAGGCTTGGGCCCTAATGGGACCCCTCGTCGTAGCTGACATCTCTTTGAAGCGCGCGTGGAACACGTACGCGCCGTCCGGCACGGGCCTACTCCCTATTCCTGGCCTGAGGCCTGGGGCCGGGCGCGAGAGGTCGCCGCCGCTGCAACCTGAAATCTGGATTTGCGCCTAATTTGTGCTTCTGTTACATGGGACTTAAACAAAACTGGTGAAATGTGGGTCTATTATGGATACTCCTCTTCCTAACCCTTCGTGAAAAACAGGCGTTATGTTATTTTATTTTATTTATTAGGGAAAACAAACAGTGACACATTACATTTTGTAGAAAGAAATACAAAAAAGATACGGCCGAATGTATAAAAAAATGTGTAAAAAAGAATCTATACAAACCATGCAAAACTATAACCTATTAACAACAATAATTTAAGTTAAGAAAACATTTTTTGCGCTATATAATAAAACAAAAGTAAATTTAGCAAAAGAAAAAAAAAATCATCAAGACAATATGACGGCCTATTTTAAAATTAACATTTGGGTTCTTCAAGCGTGCATTTTTGTTCTTGAGGTGGCAGCGGGGCGTGAGTAAATTGTGCCGTGAACTTCGTTAATTTTGGGTTGAAAATTATGTTTTACGATAACAATGTTAAACCCGACGGACATTACATCATCATAGACTTTTATTTTGATGTCATTTTCAATACATATAAAGTAGTATAATATTGAAATAAAATGAGTTTTAATCTAAAAAATACCATGTTTGCTTTTTTTCTTTCGAGCGAACTTTGTCCAATTTTAAAACGAGTACCCGATGTACCTACAGAAAGGTCTCAAAAGCAACACATAATGTTTTTTCACGAGTTTAATCATTACCGTCTCTAAATAAAATGACATTTAAATTACATTTCCTAGAGGTTTTAAAAAATAGGCAGTAATAAGGACTTCCGACAGAAATGAAAACTCAAAACTTTGGAATAACTGACAGTCTGGCGCAACACGCCACGAGCATGTCGCACATTTCGGTGACGCGAATCCATACGTTTTTCCCCTAGCAAAAATCGCTCAACGCGGCTAAAGAAGTTTATACTGCAATAATTATAATAAAGCTACCATCTTGAACACCTGCAGAATAGTTAGGAAATTCATGCAGTTATAGGAAGAACACACACCCCACGCTGCATTTACTTGGCTTTTGCCCGTAAATGTAACTAAAACCAGCCTAAGAGCTGAGAAAAAAAAAATCCCAATAATAATAATAATAAAGCCATTTATTCCCAAAATATAACAGACTAGCTTTCGCCCGCGGCTCCGCCCGCGTGGATGTCGGTTATCGCGTAAAAAAGTAGCCTATGTCCTTCTCCATATCCCAGGCTATATCTCTGCCAAATTTCATGACGATCGGTTCAGCGGTTTAGGGGTGAAAACGTAACATATAGACAGACAGACATACAGATAGACAGACAAAGTTACTTTCACATTTATAATATTAGTATGGATTACAGTTTTGTAATAAATATCTATTTCACTGCAATAACTAGTGACTAAGTGTTTCGAGAACATTTTAGAATCTAACAGCAGAACAAACATCTATTCATTATATAAAAAAATAAAAATAAATATCGTTATGATATAATCGCTTGTTGTAATTATTAGTTAGTCGACGCACAGATGCCCGCATAACTGCATTACTGCCACAAGGGGTTATGTTATCTTATAAACATAAACTTAATGAATAAAAATAAAAAAACGACGTGTGGCACTCGGGGACTGCCGCGGTAAAGCTATTGCATAGCATTTTGTATCAACTTATGCAATTATAATTATTTATTTATTAAGCTATTGCATAGCTTCTATCGCGGGCCTTGAGCGCGGGGACCGAATCCAGAAATTCCGTAACGAAAAAACCTCACGCTCCCCACTCCGACGGTTTTACTACACCAGTACCCTCTAGTGATCTAATAATTTCTGGCAGTTCTTTTTTCTGTGTACTGCGTATTTTATTCTTATAAATATTAGTTTATAAAATTATGATCTTCACAAAAAGTGATTGTTGATAGTGGGGTTTGAACTCTCGACCAGTCGATTACGAGTACATTCAGTTCCCCTGTTGCACCGCAAGGCTACAACGACTTAATTAAAGCTTGCCAAATAGTTGATACCATTCCAGTTGAACAATTTTTAAACTTGACTAGACGGTTGGAAATGACTCATGTACATGGAATTTTTTCGCTGTCAAAACAGTTTGTCACTCTTTTTTTATTTAAAATTACTTTAGGTTCAACACTTTCGTCTATTTTAAAGTTGTTATTATGCTTATATTTGAATAGTATTTGACTTTGTTTACGTAGTTATACACTTTTACGACGTTCAGCACTTATTTATTTTGTTTTTAGGCTATTGCATAGCTTCTATCGCGGGCCTTGAGCGCGGGGACCGAATCCAGAAATTCCGTAACGAAAAAAAAAAAAAAAATAATATCAAAGAAAAAGAAATACTGCATAAATAAAATAAATAAATAATTATAATTGCATAAGTTGATACAAAATGCTATGCAATAGCTTTACCGCGGCAGTCCCCGAGTGCCACACGTCTTTATTTTTTATTTATGCAGTATTTCTTTTTCTTTGATATTAATTCAAGTTACACTTTTTGAGCGTGGTGACCGATAAGAAAGTAAAGTCAATCCATAATCGGCCCAGAACTTTGGAGAACCGTTTAAAAGTGGTTTTTATAAGCTATGAAGAACGTTAATGTTTAATGTTAATTCTAGCTAGGAGAATCATAAACACGAGTAAAATTATTGATTTATAAATAAATTGCTCACATACCTCAACAACCTTTCAAAAACTTTTGAATTACGATGCCTGCCATCTAGTGGATAAAACCGACAACAAAACACAACTGAGACCACCAACAGAGCAACGCTTGTCTCGATTACGAATCACAAGCCACGCCAATGTCACCTCTATTTAGTTAGTTCTACCTGCGATTACTAGATGGCGTTGCGTTGCGCGGTAAATCCACCACAGAGTTTCGTAGAGTCGTACAATACGTCTAATCGCACGCACACAACGCCGTGTCGAAGACTGCCGAACTGAAACGACGTTAGACGATGCACGGCCTTCAAGCCACACCTCCGTGCCCGTCGGAGTGGGGAGCGTGAGGTTTTTTCGTTACGGAATTTCTGGATTCGGTCCCCGCGCTCAAGGCCCGCGATAGAAGCTATGCAATAGCTTAAAAATCATATACAGAACCCTACAGTGGCCGATCACACTTGTCCATAATATTTTATTTGTTTATACTTTCGGAGTGTTTCTCAGAAATTCCACACAAACCTACACAATGTTATTTGTTTAGATCATTTGAATGACCCGCGGTGACCGTATCGGTAGTGGGTTTCGATTTCTTGTTTAATGTTGACACAATGATAGATTTGAACTGCATTGCGACACATAAAGTACACAACTTTGAATTTCTTCCAGAAAGTGTCTCTGTTTCTCTGTCACAGTGTCTGTTTGTTATGTTTTCACGGTTAAACCGCTGAACTACATAACATTACATCACGCTTTGTTTCCGCGAAAGGTTAGGCAGATGTGTACCCATGTAGGAACACCCACATTACCGCTAAACCGCTGAACTAATTTTGGTAAAATCTGGAAAAGAGATAAGTAACATAAAATCTTAGGAAGAACCTAGGAAGCCGCGGTCGGTTCGTGGATGGGTGACCATCCATTACGTACCAAGAACTCTCCGTGCCTCGAAAAGCACGTTAAGCCGTTGGTCCCGGCTGTCATTCGTGGATCTTTGATTGCCGTTACGGGTAGTCTGAACCTCAAAAGTCTGACAAGTCTTAGCAAGAGATATCCTGTTCCCCAGTTACTGGGTTGTGGAGGTCAGATACGCAGTCGCTCTATGTAAAATACTGGTATTCAGCTGCATCTGGTTAGACTAGAAGCCAACCCCAACATGGTTGAGAAATGGCTAGGCAGATTTATTTATATATTATCTCATTTTTCTTTTATTGTCTTCACACCTACATTAGATGCCAATAGCGAAGCTACAATTTTCATTAGAGGCAAGCCGAAGAAAAAAATTGGTTGTCTGTACCTAAAGGTTTACAGACGATAATTTTACGTGATAACATCATAAGAAAACATTGTGTCACAAGCCGAACGCTTAGGCCGATAGTGCCTCTCTATCGCTTGTTCCGCGCTCTCGCTTGCACACTCGGCTCAGACGGAACGTGACAAAGAGTCATGCTTTGTCGTGCGTGAAACCGGCTTTCATCGATTTATAAGTCACGTCAATCATCAAGTCATCGTCAAGTCGTTATCACGTCAAAAATTATTAGATAGAATACTCGTACCAACCAACCGATTATCATTTAAAGCAAAAGTTCGCGAGCACATTCGTAAGAAGCTGGCAGTATCATCACAACGTTAATGTTTTCCCATTGTTTGTCTTATTTCTTATAGTATATTCGTATATGTATGTTTATTTGTGCTTGTATTTATTTGGAAATTGGAAATTTGATATATGTTGTATTTTATTTGTCTTACGTTTAGTATCAGTTTCTCAATTGATTGAAAGTGTTATATTTTATCTGTGTCAGTTTCATATCAGTTGATCAATTGATTTAAAGTGTTGGTAAAATGAGTGATTCCGGAAGTTACGCTTTTTGATAAATAAAATGAAATGGCGGTAAAGCAATGGCGGGAAAAAGAATGGCGGGAATAGTTTAGGTGGCAGCCGTTTTGACCTGACCGCGTCTCATTCTTACTCCAGCCGTTGCGACTTAAACATTATTTAATAATAACAAGTGCAAGTATATTTGTTTTGAAAATACAACGAAGAAATAATAAAAGTAACACTGTGCTTTATTTAATCTCCTTACTTCTGAATTTATTATAGTTCAGAAGTGGGATGATAAAAGGATTTAATTCCTACCGCGCCTACAACTAGTGACAGTTTCAAAAAAAAATAACTTAAGACTTGAAGCTGAACCAACCATCGTCTTCATGTCTGAAGTTGAGGAAGTTGACCGAGGATTTATGCAGGAGTCGGGTACCCCTCCAAATCCAGTGCATCATCATCGTCGATCGAAAAAGCGGAGTTTTTCACGAAGACGTCGCGATCGTGGCAGCGAATCTAAATCTTCGTCACGTAAGCGACGTAGGCGACGCGAAAATGGAACACCAAAAGCTCGTCGCAGCAGGTGTGACGACCGAAACCGGAAGCATCACAATCGACACCATCGGAACAAGAGGCGGTCTTCAACTGTAAGTACATTGTCTTCTTCTACTGATAGTGCCTCTTCAAGAAGCAAGTCTGCTACAAAATCTAGTGCAAGGCGTTCAAAAAGACGTAACACCAAACAAAGAACCGAGGATTCTGTGAATAATGTTTCTGCCCGTGAGTTGTTAAATTTGTTAAAGTCATTGCCTACTTCACAGAATCATTTTTCAATCAATAATAATGCTATTCCTGAATTTGACCCCTCTAACAAAGAACAGACTGTTGATATTTGGATAAATAAATTAGAAGAATGCTCTAAATTGTATGGATGGAGTGAACCGCAATTGTTGCATTATTCCCTACCCAAGTTAATGGGGTTAGCAAAGGTGTGGTATCAGGGACTTTCTTCTGTCAATTTCACTTGGTCTGAATGGAAAGATAAATTAATTAAAACATTTCCATGCGTTCAAAATTATGCACAATTATTACAAGAAATGTTAGATAGGAAAGTTAAACCCAATGAAACATTAGAGACATACTTTTATCACAAGATGAATTTATTAAACAGGTGTGAAATATATGATAAGAAAGCGATAGACTGTATTATAAACGGGTTAGAAGACAGGAGTATGCGTCTAGGTGCTCAAACAGCTAACTATAACCAGCCTGAACAGTTATTAGCTTATTTACAAACGGTTAAATTAGAAGATAGTAAAGAAATTAGGAGACCATTCTTAAAGAAGCGTTTTGAAGGGCAAAGTGACAATAAGAGCAGCAATAATAGTAGTACGATCAAATGCTTTAATTGCGGCGAATTAGGTCATCCTAGTTTTAAATGTTTGAAACCACTTGTAACCTGTAACATCTGTAAAAAACTTGGACATCAGTCAGCTTCGTGTAGACGACTCTTGAGGAACACTATTGATAATAGTACTAGTAGTAATAATAATACTAGCAATAAAAACGGTGACAAGGCGGTATCGGAAGTGAAAATAGCAGGCGACTTAGACAGTAAATACGTACTAGACATTAATGTTAATGGTAAATTAATGACTTGTTATGTTGATCTTGGAAGTCAGAGTACCCTCATTAGACAAAGCGATTTTGAAACATTAGGAGTGTCGTATACTGATACACATTTGCCATCCCTTAAAGGTTTTGGCGATACATTGATTAGTCCTATAGGTAAATCAATTGTTAGTTTAACTGTTCAAGGTGTTTCTGCTGTAACAGAAGTATTGATAGTAAGAAACGACCTGCTTAAGTACCCTATATTATTAGGTCATACATTTACCGAACAAGCCGGCATTATCATTATTAAGACTGATGAGCATTTAATTTTACAAAAGCAAATGTACGATAATTTAGCAGAAAAACTAAAATTAATTATTGAATCAGATACAAGCATTAATTCTATGGCAGCTGTACCAATAAAGGTTGAAGATAATAGGACTTGCACTGTTTATGTACGAGGGTCCATACGTGAGGTAAACAAACATAAGTATTATATTATGCCCGGTGCTTATACAATCACTAATGGTTTTGGATGTATTCTTTTAGTAAATTTGAGTTTGGAACCCTTAAGATTAATTAAAAATATCTTACTGACAAGAGCTCCGATTATTAAAGATAATAATGTTTTAAATATAAATAAAGTAGAAGTTGAGGAACCTAACGCTATTATAAATCAAATATCGTTAGGAGATAAATTAACACCTAACGAGATTTTAAAATTGAAAACCTTGTTACAAAAATACAGTGATTGTTTTTCATTTGGCCTAAGTGACTTAGGGTTGACAAATTTAACAGAAATGACCATAACTTTAAATGACACGACGCCTGTTGTGTACAGACCATACAGATTAGCTCATATTGAAAAAGAGAAAGTTAAGGGTATGATACGGGAAATGTTAGATAGCGGAATTATCACGGAATCCACTTCGTCTTACGCTAGTCCAATATTACTGGTACAAAAGAAAACCGGCGACCAGCGCCTATGTGTAGATTACAGGGCATTGAATTCCAAGACTGTCAAAGAGCATTATCCATTACCAAGAGTGGAGGACCAAATTGACAGCCTTGGGGGTTATAAATACTTTATAACATTAGATTTAGCATCTGGGTATTACCAGATACCAATCGCTCCTTCCTCTCAGGACAAAACCGCATTTGTAACACCTGATGGGCAATATCAGTTTACTCGTATGCCATTCGGGTTAGCCAATGCACCGTCTGTTTTTCAAAAAACCATCAACAAAATGTTACAAAACACTAGAAATAGTGAGGCCTTTGCTTTCATGGATGACATTATAATACCGTCACAAAGTGTTCAACAAGGAATGGAGCGATTGGAAACTGTACTTCAGTTAATGAGGAATGCTGGCCTTACTCTTAAAGTTGCCAAATGTAAATTCTTTTATACTAAGATTGACTATCTGGGGTTTGAAATTTCGGAGAATGGCGTTAGACCTGGTTCTGGGAAAACGGAAGCCGTTAGATTATATAAGGCACCCAAAAACCAACATGAAGTGCGACAATTTCTTGGGCTTGCAAGTTTTTTTAGGCAGTTTGTCAGAGGATTTGCAATAATAGCTTCACCTCTAACAAAATTATTAAAAAAAGATAGTAAATGGGAGTGGGGTCCAGACCAAGACCAAGCATTTCTCTCATTAAAGTCAGAACTAATAAAACGGCCAATTTTGGCAATATATAATCACCTAGCTAAAACTCAAGTTCATACCGATGCGTGTAAGACGGGCATTGCTGGTATACTTTTGCAAGAAGACGAATCGGGTAGGTGGCGAGCTGTTGCTTATTACAGCCGCCAGACTAATTTCGAAGAACAAAAGTATCATTCCTTTGAGCTCGAGACACTAGCGGTAGTTGCCTCTTTAAATAGATTTCGCGTGTATATTCTAGGTATAAAGTTTACCATAGTTACAGATTGTAATGCATTACGAACCACCTTGTCCAAAAGAGACATAATACCCAGAATAGCTAGGTGGTGGTTACAATTACAAGAGTACGACTGCAGTATCGAATACCGGTCAGGAACTCGAATGAATCACGTAGATGCACTCAGCAGAAATGCGATCGAACAAAGTGTTGAGTCGGAACCTGTATTCGATATTCTAGCGGTTGAGACGGAGGACTGGTTGGCTACTATCCAAAATGTTGATGATGAAGTTAAAAAAATTAAACAGATATTGGAAGCTTCTGACGCTAAAAATATAATGGATATCTATCAAAATTACAAAGTAAAAAATGGAAAGGTTTATCGTGTAGTTAATGACCAACTTAAATGGGTGGTGCCAAAAGGGGTAAGGTGGCAATTATTAAAAAAAAATCATGACGAATTAGGTCATTTTGGTATGGAGAAAACTTTAGATAAATTAAAAGATCTGTATTGGTTCCCTAAAATGAGAAAATTTGTAAAGAAATATGTTCAATCTTGTCTGGAGTGTGCTTACCACAAAATACCCGGCGGTAAAAAACAGGGAATGCTTCATCCTATCCCAAAACTCGACCAACCTTTTCACACCATCCATTTGGATCATTTAGGACCGTTCGTCAAAAGTAAATCTAAAAATACCTACATACTAGTCGTAATCGATGCCTATACAAAATATATCAATCTATACGCCGTTAAAAATACTAAAACAAGGACAACTTTAAAAGTTTTAAACAATTACGTTAGTCTGTTTGGTGTTCCAAGTAGGATAATAAGTGATAGAGGAACGTCTTTTACTAGTAAGGGTTTCAAAGATTATATAAATAAACTAGGTATACGTCATGTTTTAAACGCGGTTGCAACTCCTCGAGCGAATGGTCAAGTAGAGCGTTTTAATCGTACAATTTTAGCTTCACTTGCCACCAAAAACCATAATTGCTCCGAAAATGAATGGGATAGACACTTAGAGGAGATACAGTTAGCTATAAATACAACGGTTAACAAAACTACAGGTAAAAGTCCATCCGAAGTATTATTTGGTATAAGATTACGAACTAGGGGAGATGGGATGATAGCTTCATTGTTAGATTGCGATAGAACCGGACCAAAAACATTAAGTGAAGTTAGGAACGAAGTAAATTTAAGGGTGTCGAATGAACAAATTAAGCAGAAAAACAGATTTGATAGCAAGAGAAAAGAGGCTACAATTTATAAAGCGGGAGACTTGGTTAGGATAGAGAGGGAAATAGCAAATAATTACGGAAAATCAAAAAAGCTTTTACCTAAAATACAAGGTCCCTATAGAATAATTAAAGCATTAGATCATGATAGATATGTCGTGGAGGACACTCCTTTGACGCGAAAACAAAATAGAAGGTATGAGGCAGTTATATCAATAGATAAAATTTATCCTTGGTTGACATATACCCAAAAGTACTTAGATGACACAGATGAGGGTTCAGATCAGTCCAACAAAGAATCTGAAGTAGACAATGACGATAACCAAGACGTAAATAATGATTGAGATGTGAAATTAATATTTTTGTTTAACATTTTTTTTTTAACTTGCAAATGCAATTGATTGTACATATAATTTGAAAATACTTTAATATGTTTTATTAGAGATTATATGTGTGTATTAGTGTGTGTGTTTATTAGTTGTAAGTAATGATCAATAAATGAATAAATTATTAACATAAGTTTGAAAGATACAAGGTGCATATGAGGCCGATAAGCCAATTTTGGGAGCATCTGTGTATCTAAGTAGAGTATCTGCATACACATGAGGCCGATAAGCCAAACGAAGGAGTATGTAAGATATGTTGACAACGGTATTTCCACACATATGAGGCCGATAAGCCAATAAGGGAGTGTGCAAATACGTTGAGTGGTAATGAAAATGATTTTGAATAGATAATGAAATTGTTTTATATTGTATATCGTTTTTCTTTTTTTTTATTAGGCACATGTTGTAATTGAGTACGGTATTTCCACACATATGAGGCCGATAAGCCAATAAAGGAGTGTGCAAATACGTTAGTGATAATGATAATTATTTGAATAAGTAGATGAAATTATTTTACGTTTATTTTTTTTATTTTTTTTACTAGTCACATACATTTTGTATGAGAGTTACAGTTATTTTTTTATTTTTTTTTAAATTGATGGAACAATTTTACGTTTACTAGATGGCCGAAGCAGTAAAGTTTGTTGAAAATAGAAACATGATTGATTGTACGATTTCAGTTTCTAATTGTTTTCTTTAGTGTAATTCACGCTTTAAGATTTATTATTGTATTATTTAAACTCAATTAAATTAACTGTACGAGAGGACTCGCAAAGTTCAGAATGGCCGACTGTTGTATTTTATTTGTCTTACGTTTAGTATCAGTTTCTCAATTGATTGAAAGTGTTATATTTTATCTGTGTCAGTTTCATATCAGTTGATCAATTGATTTAAAGTGTTGGTAAAATGAGTGATTCCGGAAGTTACGCTTTTTGATAAATAAAATGAAATGGCGGTAAAGCAATGGCGGGAAAAAGAATGGCGGGAATAGTTTAGGTGGCAGCCGTTTTGACCTGACCGCGTCTCATTCTTACTCCAGCCGTTGCGACTTAAACATTATTTAATAATAACAAGTGCAAGTATATTTGTTTTGAAAATACAACGAAGAAATAATAAAAGTAACACTGTGCTTTATTTAATCTCCTTACTTCTGAATTTATTATATATATATTTTACATTTATAGTTTGTAAGTATCTTTATAGTTATTCCTAGATTTTTCGTAATTACAGCTACCACTGTTTGTCTCTGCGTCACCCAAAGGTTGACTGGTAGAAAATGCCTATGGCATCCTTTTATAAAGTTTTGTATCGAGACACGAAGCAACAAAACACGATCTAGAGGAATCTGGCCGTTTTTATTTAGATCGAACTTTGTTGCTCTGTGTCTCAATATGAAACTTTATAAAAGGTATTAGAAATTCTAGACACACTTATCGAGGTTACTGATTGAGCCGTTTTTCATAATTCCTTCTCAGTCACGAGATAATATGTTATGTTGTTTTATGTAAAGGAGTGGTGCTAGTAGTCCGGTGAGAGCGCTCTTAAGTCCGCTTCTGTACATTTCTGTGCTTGAAGTATTGAATAAATTAATAAACATAGTAATAGACTAAAGGAACGCGTTTTTTTTTTTTTTTTTACTTATAATCAGTTTATAATGTTACGCGCCACACAAGTTTAAGTACCACTAGCGCCATCTGGTATCGAATAGCAGAACTAGTAGACTCGATAACTTTCTAGAACTTTCGACATCTAGTCAGTAAGGACCGGTATGTACTCGAACATTCTAGATGTTTCTACAAGGTTCTGGAACTTTCTAAGGACTATATAAGACCGGTAAGGACCTGACTAGACACAGTCTAAGAGAATGAGCGAACAAGCGATCTTCGAGTGCGATCAGTAGTGCAGTTGTGTTTTATAATTAGTGTGTTCGAATTGTTATCAGTGTTAATAAATAATTAAAGTATTAAAGTGATAATTAAAGTGTCATTTTTGGTTTTTAAATCGGCAGTTTTTATTGTCACGAACCGCAAGCTCGTAACAATAATGTTCCCACTGCTGGGACACAGGCCTCCTCTCTTAAAGAGGGAGCGGGCTGTAATCTACCACGCGGGCCCAGTGCGGGTAGGTTAATGGCACATGTCTTCGAATTTTTGGTTCTAGGACATGCCGGTTTCCTCACGATGTATTTGTTCACCGTTTTGAGAGTAGTGGTGATGAAATAATTTACACAAAGTAAAATGCCTGCTTGGGGTTCGAATCCACGACTTACAACTCGTTAGTTGGAGCCGATACCACTGGGCCACCACCGCTCTTTATTTAACTAATGATGAATTAAATAAATATACTAATGTGACTATATATCGACGATTAAAAGGTAATAACTTTCTTTTTTTTTTTTCGAAAATGTGTCATGAATGGCATCCTACTTAAAATAAGACGTTAAGTAGGATGGCATTCATGACTCGTTTTCAAAATAAAATGTCACTTATTAGCCCTATTACCTTTTAACCGTCGATATGTACTATGTATATTGTTTAGTCATAGTAAACTCAAGTAGAGTCGTCATGTTCCGAAGGGAAGCCGGTAGGAATGGAGTTGTATGAAGCCTTCGCCCCTGATATGATGCATACCTAAGTAGGTTTGCATTCATTATTATCTAATAACAGCCATGCAATCACCTTGTCTATTGTAACAACTTCTCATAAACATAACTAAGAAGAAATATTCCCATTATTGAAAGTGTTATGCAGATCGGTTGAATAATTTCCGAGTTTTTATTAAAATTATGCGCGACATAGGTAATAGCAGTTCTTTATTACTTTACTAGCTTTTACCCGCGGCTTCGCTCGCGTTAATTTAGAATTTGACAATCGTGCCTGTAAAATGGTCTTCAGTAAACTCTACGAAGTAGAAGGATAGATAAGACCAATACCTTCACTTAAGGATGCTCTCTCGAAAAAAGCTTTTCCTCGGCATTTGCAGAGATATCACATAATAAGCAAAGAACTACCAAATCACCTCCAAATCGTTGAGATGAAACCATTATACTCCTTAATTTTTTATCAAAATAGTATGTATTTTTTTTCGATCTACTGCTTTCCAATACCTTAAAAGGAAAATTATTTGGTTTTGTTACTTTAAAAAAAGGAGAGGAGTTCGGTCAGGTTAAGCTACGCTTGCCGGGGTTGGTCCGTGGATGGGTGACCATCTTTACATAACGAGACTCCTCCGTGCCTCGAAAAGCACGTTAAGCCGTTGGTCCCGGCTGTCATTCGTGGATCTTTGACAGTCGTTACGGGTCGTCAGAGGCCCAAAAGTCTGACAGCCAGTCTTACCAAGGGGTATCGTGTTACCCAGTTACTGGGTTGTGGAGGTCAGATAGGCAGTCGCTCCATGTAAAATACTGGTATTCAGCTGCATCCGGTTAGACTGGAAGCCGACCCCAACATAGTTGGGAAAAGGCTAGGCAGATTGATATAGTTACTTAAAAAAAATGTTTTTTTTTTATTATACTAAGTTAATAATGCGTCTTATTTGGGACAGCGCTCCTGAATGGGCCAGTCCTATTACTGGCTGGACGTACGACGCGTTGCGTGAGCTCAGTACAGAACACGCAAGCTAACCACTCAAGGTTACTGGCTTAAATCTGTGCCTTAAGTAGCCATATATTATATAGAATACATTAAAAAACAAAAGCCAGACAATTGATACAAGTACACATGTATAAATCCATGAATATTTAAAGCCAAATAAAGTTTTATTCCGCCGTGAAGGCCGCTAGTGACATGACTTGAATTGTTATTGGTTAAGGTTGGAATCGTATTAGCGTTTTTAATACCTACGATGGCCTAACAAGTAATCGTAAGCCCGAATGTCTGTCAACTAGGGCATGCATTCCGGAATTCCATAACAAATTTTCTGATATTTCAATTCCGGAATTGAGAGGAGTAATATCGGAATTCCGATATTCATAATTTTTTGATATTTTGGTTATTATTTTATCTAAACGCAACCAAACTAGTCTGTGGAACTTTCCACAAGGCGCTAGATGGCCGGGCCGCTAATTAGAGTAATAAGGGAGAAAGATGAAAAATGATTAAAAGACTTCTATTGTGTGATAAATAAGCCTTGATGATTTTACAGTTTAAAATGTTTAATTATAGAGTAATAAGGGAGAAAGATGTTTAATTTGTTACTAAAAATGATTAAAAGACTGATATAATTATAAATCTTGTTTGATTTGAAACAAACTTTAAAAGTTACAAGTTCCGGAACCAGTTTCGGAATTCCGGAATCAGATCTCCAGTATTGGAACTCAGTTCCGGAATTGAGAACCTTCCGATATTGCATGCCAACCAGTCTCTCCAAGGGGTATTGTGCTATCCAGTAACTGGGTTTCGGAGGCAGTTATAGCTCTATGTACAATACTGGCATTCGGTTATACTGGAAGCCAACCCCATAGTACTCATTACACACATGCATACGCACATACATACTATTCTAGTTTACTGTATCCCCTTATGGGGTGGTGTAGCGAAATCAAGATTCATAGATGTAGAACGAGCACAACGAGCACTAATAAAAATGATGTATTTAAAAAAGATAAGATACCCTACTGATAGTCTATACCAGACTAGTGGCCTGCTTTCGGTTAGAAAACTGTACATTACTTATACGGACCTAAAAAAATACAAGACACTTGCAAACCCTACGATGCAAACATAATCATAAAGACGGAAAGACATGATTGCTCAAATCCCACAAACTAAAACTAAATTCGCTACTGGTGCCGATTCCCTTGTTCACAAACTAAACTAAATTTAAGTTCAGTGCATCTTTTTCTTTCTATTTCATTAAGAAAAGGACAGAAGATAAATTTTAATTTAGTCCTGTCAAATTAATCAGCACCTGTCACTACTCCATACAAGTTTAGACGTGATTAAAAACTTGCCTACTAAAATTACGTCAATTTACGTCAAGCGCTGATTAATTTGACAGGACTAAACTAAAATTTATCTTATGTCCTTTTCTTAATGAAATAGAAAGAAAAAGATGCACTGAACTTAAATTTAGTTTAGTTTGTGAACAAGGGAATCGGCACCACTATACAATACTACAAACATTCTGCTCAGCTATATTATAATACGGTAAACAAAGAGATATACATATACACTAAACAACCACATGAATGTAAAAAAACGCTAACAAATTGGATAAAACCAAAGAAAGTACGAAGGTACTGAGGCGCTCCTGCAACACAAATTAACTCACTTCTCAACACACACTCTCACCTACCCACACGCACAAAACACACAAACCCTTCCCGTTACACACCGATAACGATATAAGTATAATTAACTAGATTGTAACTTTTGTATGTTAAAAATTTATTAAAAAATCTTTATATATGAAAGAGCGGAGTCTCCTGATACAGGCTTTATTTGCTTAAGGCGACAATAACCGACTTTTAATTATTTTATACTGAATATCACGTCTAAACGAGTTGTGTTAATGATTTGGAAAAAATATATGTTAAATTAGAACATTTTCTTAATAACTTAATATACGAATATTTTGTATTATGTTTATATAACATAGTGAAATTAATTTGTAAAACTATGTCTAACGCGGATAATAAACTGAGAATCACGCAAAATCTATGAAGCGTATTTTTCTGAAACCTTCATATTTTTAAAGATAATTTATTTATTGATCTTTTAGTATACGTGTTTTATTAAAATACCTTTTGTTTTATGTATAACAAATTAATAATGCGTCTTATTTGGGACAGCGCTCCTGAACCGGCGAGTCTTATTACTGGCTGGACGTACGACGCGTTGCGTGAGCTCAATACAGAAGACGCAAGCTAACCACTCAAGGTCACTGGCATATATCTGGGCCTTAAAAGGAGGCTCCAATCACTATTGTTCTGAATAATCTGATGAAATAAACAATTTTTAATTTTTTTAATTTTAATAACATAGTTGGGGAATAAGTTACGCTGATGATCTAGTGTTGATGATGTTGTTGGCTTTTTTAACATTTTCCTTTGTTTCTCGCTGATGGCGGCGTGTGTGTTGGATCATTTAGCTCCCTTCAAAATGGTTGAGCTGAATGGTGCTAATCCATGCGTCATGTTCGTGAACGGGCGCCGTCAGTTGGGACTGATCATCTCTTAGCTGCCACGGGTTATTTTAATTATTTTATTTTGTTTCTATTTGTTGTACCTACTCTGGACGCTTTTAACATGTAAGTTTTATTTCATTTTTACATCGTTCTCACATTTAGTTATAAATTCAACATTACTTATAGATGTAACTAATACTTTTGTAACAATTTAATTTAAAAGAGTGTCCATGGAGTTTCTTGCCCGTTCTTCTCCATAGGTACCTACGCTTTGGAATGGTTATGTAGCTGCATGTAGCTTCATTTTTCTTACTGACCGACTCCTTGACAATTCAAAAGTGCCTGTAAATGGTTTAATTGAAATAAATGATTTGAGTTTGAGTTTCTCGAATCCCTTCGCGTACTGCGCCCAGTTCCGTTTAAATTCAACAATCCGTTTAAATTATTGCATTCCTTAGATCATTAAGCTGATTTCAAACTCAACAAGTCTACTTATTACTGTCAGATTAAGTGAGATCATTACGCTGTTAATAGTAATGAATAACAAATACATTGTCTATGCAAATGTTAAATCTGTAATCAATCGGCAATGTTATCAAGTTATTCTAACTGAACAGCTGTGCTACTGGGGAGTTTGTTGCGCCACTTCTTCTTCCCAGCTAAAATACTAAGAAGTGGTAAAGGGCAAGCGTTTTGGAGGACTGTCTTTTGTATTTTGACGTTCAAAAAGTGCTAAATCTCAGCCTTGATTTGCTGGCCTAGGCCATCCACACTCAATTAATCAATAAATTAGCCTACTGCAGTCCACTGCTAGAGAGAGGCCTCTCCCATGCTGCGCCACAACACTCTGTCCTCCACCTTCCGCATCCAGTCTGTCTCCGCCACCTTTTTAAGGTCGTCGGTTCATCTAGCTGGGGGGCGTCCCACACTACGCATACCGATACGCAGTCCACTCCAGGACTCGTCTGCTCCACCGGCCATCGGTTCTTCGACAAACATGACCAGCTCACTGCCATTACAGCTTGCTTACTCTGCGTTTAATCTATCTGTCTATTACCTCTTAACACCTAAAACACTGAACCGATCGTTTCGAAATTTGTCGGATATACAGGATGGATTTTTGGGATGCGGCAGTAAGTTAAGTAACTTAGGGTACTATTATTTTAGAAAAAAAACCACGCAGTCGAAGCCGCGGGCAGCAGCTAGTATTAAATAATGTCTTTGAATTTCCACAAAATCTTTGATTCTTTTGTAATTTTGAAACTAGTAATTAACCTGCACACTTGCATACCTTTTCTTTTGGGTGGGAGATTATCAAATAACTTCCCGTTCCCCGTGCGTTACAGACTTTTACTGACTTA
Source organism: Dryobota labecula (assembly GCA_947523025.1). Taxonomy (NCBI): domain Eukaryota; kingdom Metazoa; phylum Arthropoda; class Insecta; order Lepidoptera; family Noctuidae; genus Dryobota; species Dryobota labecula. The sequence goes on along the minus strand of OX383308.1, from coordinate 2,818,226 downwards.
AACCCACCCGTATTCTTTCAGTTGCCTGTGTGCCAGGGCCACGTCATCCCTTTCGGACAAACCCGCAACCCTGCTTTGGCTAAAGCGGTTTAGCAGCCAAATCTGTCCAAAGCCTAAAGACATACAATGTCACCCGTAGTACCATAAGGTACTCCCTCTCCATACATAATGATCATCTGCCTCGCTACTCGCGTGATCATTGAACGGAATTATCTTTACTTTCAATTCTTTAGCGACACCTTTTTGAAGATTTGTTCAAGGTAATTTCCATTAGTGTCTAATCTATACAGGACAAGTTTTTAACCAGTGCTCAATTTTTTTTTTTTTGTGGTTCTGTTCAGTAATAGAACACCAATCGGAGTGCTAAACGCGCTCGATGCGTAAAATCGAGATGGTTAAAATAAACTCACACTAGGGCCTCGGGCGTAGTACTTGTACTATTGGTATTTCTAATCAGTAGCGGTAATAAAAAAAACCGGTACCAAACAAATATATCCGTAAGCTATAGTGAAAAAATAGATATACCTAGTAAGTAAAAAGGATAGTTAATAGGCATTTAAAAAAATCAAGGTTGCGAACCGTACAAGGTTCCTCGTACAAATATGAGATTTGTGGTACGCGCCGGATACCTACCTTTTGGTACCGGTACTTGTTAGGTGGAGTACCGATACCCGTCTGGAACGGGTACCTCGTCTCGGACCGATACCGAAATTGCAAGAACCGCTAAGTACCGATACAGGACCTGTGCTTTTGGTACCAGTTCCAAGCCCTGCACACACTTAAATGTGGTCTGAAAAAAAGTGACCAATCACCAAAAAATATTAAGATCAGACTAACTCTAAAGTTGTATCTTTCGGTATACAGACATATGTTTTACACATATTTTACGTATGTAATTGTAATATAAACAATACCACGCCCACATACTTCTCCAGTTTTATCGCACGAGCAATAAATAAATCAATTATTTTGTAACCTAGACACCAAGGCGAGAGCCCACACGGTTACATCATATTACTTAAAAGGAGTCGGTCAATTTGCAAGACTGTGTCAAAAAGTCGCTTATGAATTAATCAAATAGGTAAGGTTTTAGCATAGCGACATTATTTTGACATCATCATTAAATATTATAGGATTTTCCTTATCTAATCAATGAGCTCTCCTCTCTTGTCACCGTTGGCGTTTCAGCTGTATTAGAACCAAATGGCTTGGCACGCGACGATGGCAAGAGACCGGACGGCATGTCTTTATTTCCATGGATGGTGGGTAGGCCTTTAGTGTGGGACGCAACGTGTCGATACTCTTGCGCCATCCCATCATCTTCCTGACTCGACGTGCAGTGCTAGCGCTGCTGCTGCGGCTTCGGAACACCTCAAGTGGCAAAAATATAAAAACTTTATCGGTAATTATATTTTCGAGCCGTTTGGGGATTGAAACCCTCGGGCTGTGGGTTCCGAGTACTCAAGGTTTGTTCAACGAAGTCTCCAAAAGGCTGGTTAACACTTCTCTTGACCCATAGACTGGCTTTTACCTTGGCCAGAGGCTAAGCATTTTCATAAAATGTGGCAATGCTACCAGTCTCTTGGTTACATTATGATGCAGAGGAATTTTTCGACGCCATATTTTATTCTGTTAATAGTTTTAATTAGGTTAGGATATTATATTTTTATTTTATAAATCTTAAAGCAACTAGTTATATATTATTTGACCAGTTCGACGCTTTATGACTTCGAACAATTCCTAGTGAATTGAATCTTCGCTAAAACTACGGTTTCCTAGAAGAGCGGTTCCATCATTATAATGACGGCTGTCATGAAAATCTGTCATTTTGACCAGTATTTGAGAGTGCCGCTATCTACATTGCCACATGCGAACTACGCATCACACCGACCGCGACGTCACGTAAAATCCTGCATCGCGCAAGCAGAGTTTACCGCGCGACTAGCATTATATACAACGTCCCGACATCAATCGTCGGACAGTAGCCCACTATACCCAAAGTCTCTAATTCAGATAATTTATGTAAACAAAGTAATGTTAAGAAATGTCACTGTCAAAATGACACGACAGTGGTGCAAAACATTTTATCATATTATTTTATTGTAAATAGTCATCGCTAAAATTAAAGTGAATTAATTATAAGAACTATGCAAACAAAATACCGTTGCTAAACAATGTTTTGTGTTGTACGTCGGAGACACGGCAAATGATCGCCATAATCAGCCCTTTTAAGTCCAGTGCTAGACGTAGGCCTTCCAAAATCAATTTCCACTCGAAACAGTTTGCAGCCGTTTTCATCCAAATGTGGCTAGATATGCTACTTAAATTATGAATCTATGAATGAGAGTTGTAATATTAATGTTGTTGAAGATGTAAACAATTTGAAAATGTTTGTATCTCCTGCATTGTTACCAGTATCATAAAATATTTTATACTAGAAAATCTTCTTTTTTTAATAACTTTGTTCAAAACCGAAAATTTATAAAAATAATTACGGTATGATTATTTATTAATTATTATTCATTAAAATCAGTACTTAAAAGAAAATGAAACCTCTTTTTTCGCCATTTTATGTGAATTACTATTACGAAGATATTTTTTTGATATGTTATCCCCGTTGTTTACATGAATCTGAATTTGAGACTTCGGGTATAGACACAACACCCGTATATAAATATAATATAAATATATATATATAAGGTGTATCTATTCTTACACGAAATATTTTAAGAGAACCATCTATAGGTGGTAAAAAAGCCATAGCAGCGAAAAAAAAAAATGTAAGTGTTTTATATTTTTACATAATTATTATAATTTTAAAATTGCTTGAGACAAAGTGCAAAGGAGTTCCATTTTCCAAAATTTTACTTATTCTATGAATGAGCCGCCCGGACGCGGCGACGGTGGCGGCACGAGTGTGGTGAATTTTGATAATTAATCATCATATCAAATAATTTTAAATTATTTATTATTTTAATTAATATACTCAGATTAAAAAACAAACCATTTACATGGCTTCTTTACCATATAGGTGGTATCTCTTAAAATATTTCGTGTTTGAATAGGTATCTATTCAAACACGAAAACATCAAAAACATCCTATATAATATAACTTGAATTTCTGGTAGAAAATGCTCAAGGCATTAAGTCCGCCTTTGTACAGTTTTTACTTGTGCATAAATTTTTAATAAATAAATAAATAAATTTATATTACTGTAGTTAATTGAATTAAAAATATATATATTTTATTTCAGATAACATGATCCATAACATTATGACAAAAGAATATACAATAAAATAAAATAAATAAATGGAAATTAGGATCAGATTACTGACCTAATAAAGGACCTCTAAAGCGGGGATGCGATCCTATCCGCTACAGTTATCCGTCAGTTGACTACAGAGTCATGTAGGTATTTTAAAAATTATTACCTCAAAACTGTCGGGAAAGGGTCATGGGTGTAAGAAGCTGCAGAACAATTTTCGGAAATTCGGCGTCGGAGCAATCATAACTTGATTTCGCCGTGTCTGACAGACATAACGTCAACGGCAGGTTATAGTTACATGATTTGGTGACGAATGCGTGCACTGACAAGACAGTTTGTGCATTCACAGGAAAAAGGTAATTTAAAATAACATAACACAATTTTTGATCTACTATTTAATGAAATATATATTTCAACGATTTAATCTACGTTACATAAGTTAAGAAAAACTTTTTCAAAAATAAAAAATTACATCAGACAATATGGCTTCAAAATTATAGAATTGTATATAGTATAATTATTTCAATAAATTATAATAATCACAAATATATAGTCATATAATTTGGTATTTTTGGCAAAATAATTATAAATAAGTAATTGATAAAATAATTATGTTGATTAAAATAACATGTCGGCTCATAGATTCCTCTGTATGATTATTATATGCCCTAAGTACTAGATATTTATTATTATATTTATTCATTAATATTTAATAATTATTTAGTAAATGGGCGGTTTACATTAACCTTCAACTTTTGCGTAAACAATAATTATTTTAATAACTGTATTACTACTTCGTTGGTAAATGGAAATCTTTTTAAATAATTTTCGTATGTCAGTTATATTTTTTTGAGTAGTAATGATTAAATAAGTTTTATAAAATTTAAAAAGTACACAGTACATCAATTTATTTAAAAACTATAACAATATATTTATTTACTAGTCATAATATTAAAATACATGGAAGCACATTTATCTTAGATAACGCATGATTTTGATAGATATTAGACACTTAATTATAGTTCTATTTTTGCAGATATTTTGGGTTGGAGTAGAATAACTTGATGTTGTAGATATTTTTATAATCATCAAACAATAATTCTCTTTTTTTATTCACTGGAACTTTCCATTATGTTTTCACTTAGTGTCCAATACTAACACTAAATACCATAAATATATTGAAAATCTACAAATAATGTTGTATCATCTCACTCATTTATACAAAATCGGACTACGAGTATCTTATATTTTAAATATATATTAAATACACCTAAAATATTATTAAAATTTTCTTCAAACACTACGAAGGTAAACAGTTTTATTAAAATTATAGGATTAAATATTTTTCTTACTATATTGTCTTATTTTTATAAATGTATAGGTAAATTTTATAAACGGGCTGCAATTTTTTTGCCACTAAGTATATCAATATGTTAAAAATTGACAGTATAAATAGACAAATATCATTTTGAACACGATAAGTAGTGCATCTGTTTTAAAATAATTATATTGTGTGTACAAGATAAATCAAAAAGTTAATAATTATTCATATCTTCATAAAAAAATTAATATCCATCGATGTGATCTCCCATTTGTGGCAAATAATTAATATTCTTAATAACTCGTACTGTTAGGACTGGATGAGGTACTAATTTAATCATCTTGTACACATAAATAATTATAAAGATATTTCAAGTTATAATTTATATAAAATCTACAGTATATTAGAAACTTTTTGGCTAGAATAAAATACATTTTTAGAATCATTGGTCACATTTAGAACACAGAGGTTTGAACATCCAATGTTGTAGGTCGCAGTGACTCCGAAACAAACAAATATTAATATTACGATTTAATCATACAGCTAAATAAAAAATGAATTTATATTTAAAGCTGATTAACCAAATCGATAAACTCACTGTATGTTTTTTATAATCTAATGATATGAATATCAAAAACAACCATAAACTCCATTTATACAACATAATATTAATACTTAATTAATAGATAGGCCTTTAAATATAAATAAGATTAAATGCATTTAAGAATGATTAACGATTTCAATCTTAAATTTTCGACAAACACACCATTTAGATTAAAAAATGACACGTCCCGAAGCGCTTTTATTTTAAACTATTCAAAGTCTAAATATCTAACATCAAACTAACACTTAAATCCTTTAAGGATAACAAAAATAATTATTTTTAACGATGTATTTTAGTAGCTACTTACGTATAATTATAATAAGCGATAAATTATTCTTAGTAATTACGACCAAAACCTAGTGTTTGCCTAAGTGAGGTTTACTTCGTTGTATTTTTGTGTCAAAATTCTGTAAAAGCAAACTTTTTTTAATATTTATAATCTTTGCCACCAGAAAGAGGCAAGCGTTATTTGTTTAAAACTGTTTATACTGTCACCTTATATATATGATAAATATAATAATCACCAGATTTTAGTCAGCAATAACAAATAAACATTTAATATATTAAATATCAATAATAACAGTAAAATCTAAGCGTCAGCTACATGGAAGACCGTTAGATAGTTAACTTTAATAATACTGTTTAATTTAACCTAAATAAACTTAATAATTATCGTACAATTAAACGTACATGAACGTGTCGACACACGGCAAACGGAAAGTCATCAAATTATTCTAAGAATCTAAAACATAATGCGCTTAAATAATTTTTATATACGACTACATGGTACACATTTTTGAATTAATAATTATTATAATTATGTAAATATCATTTTAGTATAATTATATTTTGACAGTATATGGCACAGATATATTTGGCACATTATTGTGATATTATATTAAAATTGTGCGTGATGTTTTAGAATTTATTTCTTTTACTCCACGATAGTTATCCTGCAAGGTTAGTTTCAATATTTCAAGAACATAGCGATATTTTTATACTCCCATTTTCATACATACATTATTATATTGCTTTTTATAATTATGTTCTACAGTATATGTAAATATATCAGATAATTACGACCTCCCAGATATATAGCCACTATCATCCCCGAAATATACATAATAATAACTATTATCAAGCGAATATCAACTCTAACCACACAGCACTAAGGTGTTACTTTCCGAATCCCTTTCGTCTGAGATCCTGCTCTTAAGTGGGAGTTAGTGGAGTTAAGACTTGTTATGCTTGGCCAGCTCCTCAGCCTGCATCTTGGTCCTGAGAGTAGGAACATCCTCTGGGATGCGAATGATTTTGTGGAATTTCTGAAAAAATAAATAAAAATAAGTATGAGATTCCAGACCATAATAGTTTTCTCAATCACATTATTTCAAGAAAAGACATTATTTCAAGACAAGAAGAAATATTCGTAGTGGATGACCAACTTATATTAATTGGAGACGGACCAAAAGAAGAAGAACAAAACATTAATACATTTCTGAAGAGTTAGCAACATGTAACTGTGGCTAAAACAATAAATAACGCAAAATTTCACTGAGTTGGTTCTACAAACCACATACCACAACACACTTAGCTTAACATACCTTATTTTCCAAAACAAAAGACTACTTAATAATCGATAAACCTCACCTCTTGCCAAGTACCGGGAGTGACGTGCCACAAGTAGACCATGTACCCAGGGATGCACATCATAGAGGACAGGGCAGTAAACCAACCGAAGGCATGCGACCACCAGGGGTACTCGTAGTTCATGTACTTGATCGGCTTCCATTGTACCAAGTTGAAGATGAAGACGCTCTGGAGAGATAGAACATATAATTGAAACAGGAAAAGATAACAACGATACTTTTGACTTCGGTTATAGAGGCTTAAATTGAAACTCGAAGAAAATTAAGCGTATCTTTTACTTCGTTTAAATTAAAGGAATTTCCATTCCATTTTCAGCAAATGATATTAAAAGCGACAAAAGAAAATATGGCTCTAGAAGAGGTTTTTATTTTGAAAACATTTCTCTAAGCAATACTAAAGTGCCTAAAGAAATATCAAGATCCATACTCACAATGCAAATAGCAGGCGTGAATCCGACCCAACAGAACTTCCACCAAATAGTAGGGTAGTAGCCAATCATCTCCTTGATGCCGTCGTAGAACCGGTTGACGCCGAAGGCCCAGGAGATGGAGACACACTCGAAGAAGATCAGGAACAGCAAGCAGAAGCCAGAGACAGCATACGAGTCGAGGATTTGGAAGACGTACATGCCACCCTGTGGAAAGATTGCAATGATGTAGAGTTTTTAAGAGTATGATCCAATCGAATGTACCAAATAATAATCCATTATATAAACGAAGATTAGAACATGCTCCAAATAATCATTCTTATAAAGTTCGTTTATACCAAACGAGCGAATGCTCATTATATTATTATCTCCACTCTACAGAATTCTCTTTCTGTAAACAGATATAAAGCATTATTTCGTTACTCTACCAATATTAACAAAGAATATCAAGAAAAGAATGCTCTAGCTCCTGCTTCATTCCTATGTTTGTTTGCTCTAAAATTGGTGTATGTTGATATTATTTTGTCCAATGTTTTCTAATTACAAATTCTCTCGAGATTTGGAACATTATAAATCGTTGCAATCAATATTTCTATATTATTTGCTAAGATAAAGACAAAATAAGTTCGAGCTAATATAAGATCTCAAGGTGTAGTATCAGATGGTCTACCAATTTATTTTTCAAACATCCTCAGACAATTTTGATCACATTTTTCCGCACTCTACAAAAGGATACTTTGTATTCAAGCTATGTTCTACCAAAGACGTATATTGAATTTGAATGAGTGTTACGACTCCCTTTCAATGCCATATTAAGAGATTTGCCTCGGTTTGTAGACACTACGAGACCTTGACGCTGACCATGAAATAAATTTCTATGCCAATAAAATAAATCGAACACCTACGTGTAAAAATGTCGTTTTTGACTTATATAATCATCTGTTGCTATGTACTACGTTATAATTATTCATGATACGAAAAAACCTCCTGACCAAATCTAGAAATACAACTGGCTTTACAATCACTAGAGGAAAATATTCAAATATATCAGAGTTTAATAAGTTTGGTTACTAATGTGCCATAAAAGTTTAAACAATCTGCTTATTAAAATTATTGGCATGCTTCAACGCACGTAGGCGTACTACCCATATATTAATGCATTCTGCATTAATAAATTATTTTGGCAGATATTGTAATACTGATTGCTTAGCCTATCATCTTCTAATATTCCCACTGCTGGGATTCAAACCTACTCTCTGTGAGAGAGAGAAAGACATAATACTGATTGCAAACTTTGTAATATCCATATCTATTAATTTTGCCTTTTTTCGCAAAAGGATAATAATAGCAAAAACCACTGTTTTCAAACTTGGTAATGAAGTTATTTAACATTGGTTTTAGGTTAGGCAAAGTAAGGAATACATTAAAAGACTTACCTCAGAAATACACGACAGCCCAACCAAATACGAGATAACACAAGTAATAGCGATGAAGATCTCCTTCCTTCTTCTGAGGAGTTTGGGCCACTCATCAATGACAGCAGTGATGAAACCTTCCATAGTGCAGAACTGACTATCCAGACCTATGAGCAGCAGCATGAAAAAGAAGAGACAAGACCAGAGTGGAGCCCCTGGTAGCTGGAGTACTGCTGATGGATAGGCTAAGAAGGCTAAGCCAGGACCTGGAAAAAAGGATGGTTAGGTTTTTTAAGCTGTATTTTTGTAAGCAAATAATATCAATTTAGGTGAACGTAAAGCAGAAATCAAATCTTAACAACCATAAAGATGTATTATTTTGTTTTTAAACAACACATTCAAATTCTATGATTATCTTAATGAATATTTTTCATTCTAAGGAAACAATTAGGTAACAAAATCGTCTTACACTTAGCATATTTATTAACAAATGCGTGCACTGACTGGACAAGTTCACTCAATCTGTATGATTCTTTCCTCAAAAGACCATTTCAGAGATCAATCTACTTGGTCTTCGCATGATCTGATCAAGATTATGTCTGGACTTTAAAAGAGACCTCTGAGTTTGTTTCGGCTTTTCTTCTCAGAGTAGTCAGATAGGAAACGCATACCTCATCTTGTTTTTTAAATATGATTAACGTGTAAAAGTGTTTGTACAAACGAACTTATGGAAATAAAATCATATTATCATTGAATATACTATTCTATAATAGGTACTACGTATTCTGTATTAACTTGAGGTTTCCAAAAGTTACCTGATGCAGCGACTTCAGCCACCGGCCGTTGTTGCTCATGCGCCATGAACCCGACCACGGAGAAGATCACAAAACCAGCAAACATCGATGTACTTGAATTCACAGTACACACTATCAAGGCATCCCTGGAAGAAAACATTTCGATGAACAACATGTCAAAAGCACGAATGTTTCTAAAGTATTAAAGGTATTTTTTGAGTAGGTAGTTGAATTTATCAACGGATGCATAATTTTAATCAACTTCAGTTAACTATTTTACCTAATGTGTTAGCTTGTGTAATATTATAATGGGAACAGAAAAAGTATTAAGGACCTGGTTTGCTAAAGATCGATGTCAATTGAAAAAATTATGCCCATATCCTACAAATACGATCGCCTGATACATTTTGCATTCCGTCCGAACGTTTAACAAGATTTCAAGAGAATAATAAAGAAATCATTCAAATAAACTTACTTGTAAACATTGTTAGTAAACTTGTTGTAACTTCCCAGAGCGACAAGAGTTCCCAGACCCAGGCCGTAAGAGAAGAAGATCTGGGTAACAGCATCAATCCATACTTCAGATTCCATCAGCTTGGACATATTGGGCATCACGTAGAATTTAATACCTTCCATCGCACCGGGTAAGGTGATTCCTGGAACAATGACAGTAAAGTTTATATTGCCGTAGCTAATAATATTATTTCGAAATCGATTTTAAAATGTCAAGAATGTAGAACTATATATCCTAGTGATTGTAAACTGTATTATTATTTATATTATGGGTACTTTTATAGGTTAGCTCTAGTCTTTATAGAAATTGACAACTATGGGTTTGGAAGCTCAAACTTTGTTCAAGCTTTTTTACATAAGACCTATTGTCTCTCCTACCACCTCTCTCTGTGCAGAGCAGCCAAACCTCATTTAAGTATTCATTATATTTTCGGTAGCCAACAGCTATTACGATACAGGCAGTTAAAGTACATAGATTCATTAAAGACATGCCTTTTACAAGCCTCCATCTCCTCTCTATCTTCAATTTATTCAGAATTTCTTTCTACCTATTATATATTATAATTCTTTACTGTTAAAAAAATCTCATTATTTTATGATCAAGAGAGGCAATACAACGAGACATGCTGCCAGTCTTATAGTTTGTCGTTAGTTTTAGTTTAGTGAGGATACTTTAGTCTTGTTTCAATCATTTTTTTTTTAATTACTTATTGAGCCTGCTCTTGACCTCGATATCACCTGATGGAAAGCGATGGATGAGGTTGATGATGGAACGAGCGTGCCCAAAAGATCCCTGTTCACTTTAGCTTTAAAGGGAAGAGAAAAAAAAAAACATTTGCAATCCAGTACAAACCTCTGATCAACAACACAGTAAGTAAGAAATACGGGAACAGCGCAGTGAAGTAGACGACCTTGCCAGTCCACCTAACTCCCTTCCAGATGCAGAAGTAGCACAGCACCCACACCAGCAATAGAGTCCCGGCCAGCTCCCAGCGGATGTTGCCGATGTGCTCGATGCCGCTCGAGATTTGGAGGGCGCGGCGTCTGGGGGAAGAGGGGTGGGTTTTAGAAAACAATGAAGTTGTCTTAATGATCCCATTACTAAACATTAATAAGCGGCAAAGAGACAAATTGGGAAATAATATGTTGCATCTAGATCTGGAATCTGTAAACACGAAAGAATTTATAAACGATTATAGATATTGGGATTATTTTTTATTTTGTTAATTTTATCTCAATAAGCTGCACCGGTTCACGTCATCACATCAAAGTCGGCTGTCACTAAAATCCCCGCGCTGGGGCTCTGTCTCGCATAGGGTTGCAGCATTATGCTGAGCGATGGCCGTTTTGCGTGAATGTGACGCATTTTTGTGTTAGTATTCTTTTTTGCGTCATGTTCAGCGCAAATAAACGTATTTTATTTATATTTCTTCAAGTACAATATAATCTAACCAATAATAGCCAAAAAAGGTAAATTATGGTACACTAAATAATAAACTGTACTTTTTATTAGACCTTCGCATCCTTTTATCGTGTAACATTCTATTCTGATTAAAATATTAAGTTTCTAATCAAAATAATGTAGGTACAATACTTTTCGAGTACATCATTCAAGTTGAACTTAACATCTTTTGAATGAGCTGGGTACTTGCCTTGCTTTGTGTTATTATGTATAATGAACGCCAGCTTGATCGACGTCTTCATTAGTGAAGTTAGACAGTCATTTAAGTAAATTACCGAAATATTAGGAGTACTTTCAATCGGTTTTGAAATCTTTTAGTTGGTTTGGACATTGTGATAGTCAGTTAAACTTTTTAGGTGTTTTTGTTAAGTAATACAAATTGACAAGTTTTGAAAATTGTAGGCACAACATGACCTTAGGAGTTTCAATTAGTTACCAACAGTATTAAGGTGTTCCAGGACAATGGAATGTCTCTCGTTTTTCGTTTCAAACCATCTTATTTAATTTTTAAACTATATCGCAGAATATTTCCTAGATGCTGAACTGCAACTGTTTTTCACAGATTCCTAACTTCAACACCAAATATTTCCTCAACTTACTCCCAGAACTCCTTAACGGGATCCGACAGCACAGCCTTGCTGATATTCTTCCCATTGAGCGTGCAGAAGGTGGTCATGTCCATGGTGGACCAGCAGGTCAGGTTCTTGCGGTCGTAGGGGTTCACGCAGGTGGCTGTGTTCCAGTAGTTGTCGCAGTTTCGCCATGGCACGTCTGTTTGATAGAATCGAAAGTTAAAAACGATAAAGAAGAAGAAAAGGCTACCGATGGAACAAAGAGCCTAATCACTACATTGAAAATATAGGGTGAATCAGACATAAGATATTGTTCTGTTTGGATTGTATTATTTGTAACAATATTATCATCTTTAACTTCTAACAATGGATTATGCATGTAGCTAATGAGTATAATGACAGTACGTGTGTCAGCGGCGAAAACAAAAACGAATTACGTAAAATAATTTACAATTGTTTTCAAATTTCAAAATTCAAATAATTTATTTTCTCTTCACAAACAATGACATCATACAGACAAGCTTAAAAACTATGTGACACTAGTTTGTGAGAGACTGGTGTCTGCACTAGGAATACCTGTATAGCAGATCACCAGGGTCCCACCACACGGTATGTAAATATAATCAGTTCTTTAGTAGTTATTAATGTGAAGGGATAGGGCATAACATAAAAATCAATGATAGCCTCACAAATTAGAAACAATGAAATAAAATAAAAATGAAGAGAAGTGGAAAAATTCGTGAACTTATATGTGTAGGGAATAAGAGTACTTCGGATGAGTTAGTAATTCCTCAGTTGCTTCATAATCTAAGCCATAGAGCCAATCAACTAGAGCTTTCTTGCAAGCCTTTGTTGTTAGGTGATAGATCGTGGTAATACGATTTAAATTATAAGTAAGTGCAAGTCATAATATAAGTCTTCAATGTTTTGTGCTCTGCAATAAATTGATACAAACAAGTCTCAAACGAGATTTATAATCAATTTTGTAATTATAGCATAATCAGCCTAGAATGTTCCCACTGCTGGGACACATGCCTCCTCTCTTCGAGAGGGAGTGGGCTATAATCTACCACGCGGCCCAGTGCGGGTTGGTTGATGTCACACGTTTACGAATTTTTGGTTCTGGGACATGCCGGTTTCCTCACGATATTTTTCCTTCAGCGTTTTAAGAGCAGTTGTGATGATATTATTTACACTGTGTAAAGCACCTGCCTGGGCTTGAACCCACGAACTACAAATCGTAAGTCGGGCCCCTTACCACTGGGCCACCACTACTCTCACTTTGTAACTTTTAATTATTGCTGATAGTACTAAGTGACTTAATCAAGAATCAGGAGGCTAATAATAGTGATGAAGATTTTACCTGATCTCATGGACATGAAGAAGTAGAAGATGGCCCAAGCGAGGATGACGATGTAGTATACGTTCATCCAGCAGGACATCACAGCAGCCGCGTAACCAATACCTGGACAAAATTGACGATTATATTAGATTTCGTACTAATTTATAATACAATGAAATATCTTTAAGACATCGAGAAAACATAGCTTTAAAAAGAAAAACGCCTTCACATTGTTTTAAACACTTAGTACCTATTAATTGACTAAAATTTTTGTTTAAAAATGAACTTAACATCTCAAGAGAATTAGAGAAATTAGATTTCTGTAGCTCTATAAACTCAAATGAAACGGTCTTTGACTAACGTCAGAATTCAAGCTAAATAATTGTCCTAACTTGTTTAGTTTCTAACAGAACCAAGTTCTTAACATTTATATCGCCATGGAATTCTGAAATGCCGATTATGAAAGTTACCAATTAATCGACAAAATATTAGGTAATAAATCCAAACCATTTTCAAAATCTACTAATTGCTTAACAAAAGAAATGTTCAACAACAAAAAACTCTCGAATCTAACTCTGGAAAAACAAAGGTTAAAAGGGTGGTTTTCATTAATGGCTATAATCATCCCAGTCGTGACATGAGAACTTTTGTCGTAACCAAACTATAGTCCCTATTTCCTTAGAAACTTGTATTGTATGAATCATTTTTTGAGATTTTGTTTAGTATAAATGTGTCATCTAGTAAAGCTTGCCAAAATCTTGTGGATTTGTAACTTCTATTTAATAGTAAAATTATGGAAGATTTTGTCTTAAATTCAGTTTAACAAATAGAATTAAAAAATTGGAGAAGAAAAAGAAGAAGGAGGGGTGAGATAAAAAAGTAACTTCATAACAATCATCGTATTGATATCTGATGAAAGGCAACCAATAAGTCCATCAAATATCCTTAGAATAACAAATACAACATTTTCCATACCTTTGAAAATCGGTGCAATCTTAAACACGCCCAAGCCGCCGATGGTAAGCATCTGTCCCATGGCAAGCTCCATGAAGAACATAGGAATACCAGCAAGGATCAAGGTGAGGAAGTAAGGGATGAGGAAGGCACCGCCGCCATTCTTGTAGCAGAGGTAGGGGAACCGCCACACATTGCCAAGACCGATGGCTAAGCCAATGACGGAGAGGATGAAGTCTAGCTTGCTGCCCCATGAACCTCTTTCGGGTAAGTCGGATTTTGTTTTTTTTACTTCGCTGCAAAGAAATTAATAATGTTACTGCATTTGGACTGGAGTATAAAAAGAATATGAAATGGAATTTGGCTATTTTGAATTTATGGATCCGAGATGAAAGGTCCGTGTTATACATTATTTACAACGAAAAACATTAAAATCCTAACATGAACCCTTCACACTTTGATAACAATAAAAATCCGGATGATAAAAGGCTTTATTAACATTGTATTTTGTTTTAGTTTGTGAACGTGCACGAAGCAAAAGACGTATGTCTGTTGTTTCTGTTTATCCCCATGGGTTGAGTTAATGTGTATATTTTAACGCTACAATTTTTTTTCGTGTTATAAACCTAGAAAAAAGAGCAGTATACATCATAAAAGATGTGTCAATAACACCAATTTTCTAAAGGAAGTGTTACCAAATGCTATCTACACGTAAGGTCTCCCATTATGCCCCCTTACATTCTCGCCCTTTAATTGCATAACACACTCTCCATCACAATCTGAATGATTTTGAAGGATATTGTTATATATTGCTACATATGTTCGAAAAAAATGTGAGCTCAACAACGTGAATAACGGAATGAATGTTGTTGAACTGTCAAAATTAAAGCCATTGCCACTGTTATTAGATTGTACGCAATTACTCCACCGAATTCATAATTTGTTCTAATTTTTCTGTCGTAATTTCATTGTCAGTGCAGAATGGAAACAAACAATATAAATTACAAGTTTTCTAGCTTTGCCAGTTGATCACCAATTATTAGATAAAAAAAATTGTCTCATGATGTGCAATGATTCGGTGCCCAGTCTGGGAATCGATACCAAGACCTCACGCTCACTAACCACAGTAAGTAGCAATGAAGGAAACTGAGCTGTGAATGCATTAATTTACTCAGCCTTTTGCAGTTCTCTGCCGCTTACTGTTAACAAATCTATAATCTCTACTAGGGAGCTTGTTACGTTACTTCTTCTTACCAGCTAACACTAGGGAGTGATGAAGGGCTATCGTTTTGGGGGGCTGTCTTAATGTTAATATTCAAGAAGAGCCGGTTCTCAGCCAAATTTGAATAGATCACTTTTAATTTTTGACTTACCCAGTTTTGTTGCTTGATCCTTGTGCGCTGAGTTCGATGTCATCTGTACGTACGTCGTTTTTCGTTTCCATCTCTGTTTATTTTTCTTCCGCCTCTTTCTAATTGAATGTGTTGCCGTTTTCTTTTGTCTCTTTCCCACACTATTTCTATGTTCTAGGGAAACTGTAATAACATTTTCGTTATAGTACGTAGACTAGATTAGGAATGCCGCTAATTTTGTACCTGTAACAAGAAATATGCTATTTGAAGGCCTGTCTTCAGCACTATAAAACATATCATAACATCACGCCTGTATTCTCCAAAAGGCAAGGCAGAGATGCAGCTATAGTACACTCACATTTCGCTAGTTATATTTAGCCTATTGCGATCAAACGAGCACAAATCCAGATTCTGGGCTACTACTGAGAAATTCCAGATGGTCAAACCCAATAACACTTTGCCAGACCCGGGAATCGAACCCAGGACCTCATCTGTAGCATTTGCGGCTGCTACACCAACGAAGAAGTCAAACATAGGTTTCATTATAATCTAGTGATAAACATACCACCAGTCCATTGATTTCATTATGCTGATATGCGTTATAATCATAAGTTACGATCCTAACTCAGAAAGATCAAATAATACTTTTACTTTTCATCCCAACTCATATATCAAAGAAATTTATGCTTTTGCAAGAGAGAAATACAAACACACTCTCCCCTATATCCATATGGATATATGATATAGGGATATGGATATTATTCAACCATTCGCCTAGCTTTTCCATCAGTGTTGATTTCAATATCCAATCTAACCAGACGCAGAATGTTTCCACAAAAAGACAATGTGTACAGAAAATATATGCACAGATTTTCGTAAATTACTCCATAATGTACACACATCTTCATGTCTATTCTACCTTTATCCCACACCTTCTAAAGCCAATCTCGTGTTTACGAGGTATCAACATGAAATATTTACAACACGTGTGGTTTTCATTTTATTTGCCAAAGAAAATTGGATGGGGACTGGGATTTGTTTACTATTGGTAACAAATGTCTGCGGTCTGCTTTAAATTATATGAATGCACCCTTATTTCGGGTGATGGAGGCCAAAACATTATATTTCATTATATTTTTCTAATTTATTTAAAGTGAGAGTGAACAGGCTTCTTCTGGGTAAGCTCACTCCATCGTCGACTTTGTCTCTGTCACCTATTACCAAGACTAGCGTCAAGAGCAAACTCATCGTAGAATAAAAAAAATATATATGAAGTGTGTATGTTTGCACGAAAACATAAATAACTATTCAAAACAGCAGATGATGTAAGTTCTCGAAATCAGCGTGACAAATTCAGACTTGTACTAGATGTAATTCCTAGGTTAACAAAATACAGTACAAGCTGTCTGGCTCATCTTTAATAAATTACCAAATACATTGGAAACACTAAATTGCACGCTATTTAAAAGTAAATTGTATGAATGGTTGAATAAAAATTTATTTTTACTCTATTGAGAAGTTTTATAAACATAAATGATAATATCTACAAGTTTGCATGCTCCAGTTTTTTAGCAAAACATGCATGATCTCTTTATGTAATAAAAAAACCACATTTGTCTATCATGTTTTACGCAAGTAAATATTTATTATTTTGGTAAAAAAATAAATTTAAAAAATAACATTGATACTTGGAACAGTAGAATTGTTAAAACGTGAAGAATTGAAATTTAGTTGAAATGTATTATATAGGTAACGCTGAATTGCGAGAGGAGGTTAACTTAATCCCTACCCTTTGTACTATTCTCGTGAACCCAAAACATCTATCATAAATTCATAACCAATACTGCTCCCATCAAAGTAATCTTATACTCGTAAAATTAACATTTATAGAACCCTTCCACTAAACTCTAACGCAACTAAAAGAAATAAGATTTGCATGAAAAATTCATTTGAATACAAACACAATGTTTTCCTTTTAAACTTAGTGGAAACTGTACTAAAACAGACAGAGATAAAACGAGCACCTTTTTAAATGCACTTACAGACGATCACACTGATAACAATGTAATCTTTGTTGATCAAATTACTTTACCTCTATATAGTTAATCATTTATAAGGCTGATCAACGACTCAATTAATAATCACAATCAGTCTCCTCTCTAACCACACAACATAACCTGTATCGAAAATCTCGCACCATCCCATCTTCCTAGCACGGCGGATTGTGCGGCAGGAAAACCACAAACGGCACAAATATAACAAACTTAAACATATATTATAGCTCCCAAAGCCATATGTTTGAGCCATTTGGGGTTAAAACACTAGGAACCATGGATGCTCATAAAATATTTAGGGACATCACCAAACGGTTGGTCGATTTCACGTGACCGAGAGGGGTCTGGCCTATTTCTTGGCCAGCTCAGCTCAATTTTACCATTCAAAGTGGCAACGCTGTCAGCCTTATGGGCACTTCTCACTAACAGCGATGCGGACGAATTTTTGTGATGCCCAATGAGCTCTTCCCATTTTTTTTCCTTTTTTATGTGTACTTGTACATAATATAAAGATTTTAGTGTTAGATTGTACATTTATTTATTAGACTTCAGTTAACACTAAATAGTTTAAAATTATTTAAGAAAACAGATAATAATATGTACAAGTATATAAAAAAGGGAGGGGAAAGAATCAAAGGGCATCAAAAAATTCGTCCGCATCGTTGTCAACAGGAAAAGTGCCCAAAAGGCTGGCAGTATTGCAACGTTGTATAGCAATGCTGATTCTTTGGGCAAGAAATAGGCCAGCCCTCTGGTCACGTGAAGAGTCGACCAACCGCTTGGAGATGTCTCGAAATACCATGTGGGCACTCGGACCCCATGGTCCTAGTGTTTCAACCCCAAACGGCTCAAACATATAGCTCCCATGTTATATTAACGCCGTTTGAGGTTTTCCGCACCCGCAGCAGCCGCCCCAGCACAGCCCGCCGTGCTAGGATATCTTCCTAGCACAGCGGGATGGCGCAAGGGTGTAATATATAATATATCAATAGATTGAATATTGTATTTAAAAAAAAAAAAAAAATATTTAACAAAATTATGGAACCCAGCCTTAAATTAATTAGCCCCAAATACTTCAGCTAAACATTATAGATTGATTACTCATATTAGAGTTTCAGTCAAACTCACAAAGCACAGCTCACCATACTATATCACCAAATTTCTGTCAAAATCAATCAGAACGAACACTTTATTTAGCCCTCCATACAGTTCAAATAACCTCACTGTCTGCTAGTACCCCAGTGACCTGCCCCACTAGACTGATAGGATAACCACACACCTATTTGTAACAATCCTTTATTAAATAAACTATTACTCAACTCTACTCTTGACCGTCAAATGGACTCTTTTGTGATCGTATGTAAATGCCTTTGTAGTTGCATTTGCATCTGGGAATTCATTTCTCCTCTATGGTCGTGAGCCGAGTCACTCTGGTTTGTAAAGGTATCAATAGCAGATCATACATCTATTCTAATTCAGGCTATGCTAAGAAAATGTGATCAGATTGTTGTAATTATGTCTCATCGGAGAAACTATACACAACGCACAACACCATAATATGACGCGTCTAATTTCAAAACCAGCTACAACGATTTTTCTGGATATTGAGTTATTGATGAGTTTTAAATTCAATAAAATGTAATCGCACTCCTTGGTGCACGACACATTTACACAAGTCTCCATTGGTCCGCCTTACTATTCGTAAGGTCACTTGGTGCAAAAGCATGCGCTGTGATTGGTTGTTTTCGTTGTAGAGGAATTTGAATTTTACCTATGCCATTTCTATTGGATTTTGTTACCAAGCATAAGGTTGGAGGTTCAATTTAGTACTGTTATAGAGGGATTTGCTCGGAAATGAGTTTGTCACTTAGTCGTCGGTTCAAGGTAAAATCGTTTTAGCGGGGTTAGAAATTAGACGCCTCATATGTCGTTTGTTTTCTCCAAAGGATTAGACAGAGGCGTAGGTAAAGTAGGTACCTACTATCGCGGTTTCGCATTGGCGTATCTGGGGCCTTACTCCCGACAGCATCGAATTCTGAATCAATCGAACTGGGTTCGAATTAAATTCCGATCCATACTCTTGAATCCAACACTAGCGCACGATCGTGCGGTGGTTCGAAGCGAAACTAACTTCAGTCAGTTTTAAGTTTTAAATCGAGTTCGGATCAGAAACGAAATCGAATCGGAATCAAAATCAAACTCGAATCGTTTTCGGGAGTAAGGCCCCTGGCGCTATTTTCCTGGGGCCTGGCCCCTGAGATGCAATGACCGACAATTAGCACCATAATTCTTAACTAGCTTTACAATCCTATGTACCTTGTCGCTGTAATGTGACGTCGTGTTTGAACAATGAACTGTGAACTGCCGCACGAATTTATTAAAAGCGTTGCAGCCTCAAGGTATAGTATATTACGACGCTGAGAATACGCTCTAAAAGTATTTTAGCTAGGTGTATTTCGATCACCATGATTACTTTTTTTTTTTTAGTTCCATAATTCGTGATTTTTTATTGATTATCACCAGAGTTATCATCATCATTTCAGCCGAACGACATCCACTGCTAGACATAGGCCTCCTCCAATTGGGGGGGTTTGCCGCCATAATCGCCACGCTTGGCAGACGGGTTGGCGATCGCAGTCATCATCATCATTTCAGCCGAAAGACGTCCACTGTTGAATATAGGCCTCCCCCAATTGGAGGGGTTTGCCATAATCGCCACGCTTGGCAGGCGGGTTGGCGATCGCAGTATGGTGTTAAAAAATGCATAGATAACGCTGCTGCCCATTCTCTAGTAAGTCCCTTAGTCGCCTTTTACGACACCCACGGGAGGAAATTGGGTGGTGCTATTCTTTACGTGCGGCACCACTCGGCACATCGGCACATGCGATCGCAGTATGGTGATAAAAATGCATAGAGAACGCTGCTGCCCATTCCCCCGCACCAGAGTTATAGTATTAAATAAAATAAAAAAATTGGTTTGGAACCTAGTTCTAAAGATAATAAAGTCCCAAACATCACACGACACTGTAGGGTATGAAAATGGTGATATAGTGCTTCGAGATTATTAAAAAAGTTAGTTGCAGGGGTAGTACCAGCTAGATTTACTTTATGTTCTAGATAATACACATAAATAGCATGAGGATGCTTATGCTTGATGATTGCTTGCAGACGTTTGTGTTTCTCCGGACATCACACTCGCACCATCAATTATGACTGTGCAAGTGTGGGGACATTACCGAACCAGACCATTCTGGGCTGTTTTCAAGGTGGTTAAAACCAAAATTTAAATCAAAAGTCATTTATTCAAATTAGGCTGTGAGTCAGCACTTTTCGAATGTCAAAATTATATGAGAGAGTCCCCTAGAACACCTGCCCTTTACCACTTCCTAGTGCTTTAGCTGAAAAGAAAAATTGGCGCAACCAACTCCCCAGCAGCACATCCGTCTGTTCAATTAGATAAACTTGATTCTATACAATCGTAGGTATGCAAAAGTAATTAACATTACGAGACACAGAACATTAAATTAAATTATTTGCCATATGTCAGCTAGCACATGCCAATATACCAGCAAATGCAGTGAAAACTATACTCAAGCAAATAACTAATAATGCAAAAAAAACTAGTTACCTAAATAAACGTCTTCTGGCATGAAGGGCGTGCTCGGTCGTATACAATGCTGGATTATGTAACACATAATGATAAACTAGGACCATCGAAGTAAAATAAATAAACAGTTAATTAACAATAACGAAACCATGGTTTGCAAGTCGACCACAGGCAGCACCCGGTCACGAGTATAACGCAAAGATCAGCCATTACCCCCCTCGCCATATTTGAGGGGAGGAGGCAACCCGACCCCCGCCGCTACCGCAAGCAGTGACATCTAAGGGAAAATTACGACCTTGCTGCAGGATGCTCAGAAGAATAATATGATCAATTGTCGAGGTCGTTAGCTAACTACTATTTCAATAAAACGCATTAAAATAAAAACATGTCAATATAAACGAAAATATCTAAAATAAATTTACTTATAGAGTCAAATAAAATAAACAATAAAATTATATGAACTCATATAATCTGTCAGTAGGTAAGCTAATTCTGTAGAAATAACATAAACATTGTCTTGAGTTAAGGCTCCTACAAACAGGCGCGTCACGCGACGCGACACAAAGACACCGCGTGTCGCGCAACGAGCGGTGCCATTGTGTCACGTCGCGTGTCGCGCTTATTTGTAGGAACCTTTAATCACAGTGACCAACTATTCTTATCATTTAAGTAGTCGCTGATGGAATCGTATCCCTTTGAACAAAGGTTGGATTTTACTTTAATTTTAAACGCATTAAAAGACAAATCTAGCAAAGAGTAGGGTAGTTTATTATAAAAGGTTATACCAAGCCCAGCAATGAGTTATGAACCTTATGAAGCCGGTAAAAGGGAGCACGTAGTTTGTCCTTATTTCTAGTATTAACATTGTGAATATCACTGTTAAAAACCAATAACACTTTGTCTGATTTGAGGTGGTCCCAAGCGCTACTAGCTGAGGTCCTGGGCCTCAAGTCTGCTATTACAATAGTGTCAGAATGGTCTCGCCATTGTGAGTATTTGTATTTGTTGTGACAGTGTTTGTATGGCAAATCTGTCAAAAACTCACAATGAAGAGATCATTCTGACACTATTGTAATAGCAGACTTGAGGCCCAGGACCTCAGCTATTAGCGCTTGGGACCACCAGACCAATTCATAATAATAGGTTTCGGAAACTAAAAATCTAAACGGCATAAATCAAACAGGCGATATATAACAGCTCAATGGAACCTGGGTCCACAACGTCAATTTACTTATTAAACTCTGTCATGATAGCATATACGAACTAATTGAACAATTGGGAGATCCGTAAATTAAGTGCAGCACATATTTTGACAGCCCTTACACTGAAATGTTTACTTATATATAAACAAACTTTCGTCAACATGTAACACAAAAAAGTGACCACATAACTTTATGCAACATGTAACCAAAACCTGTGCTAGCAGAAAAAATTAAAGAAGAACAAAAACTTTATACATTCATAAATAAATTAAAACAATTTCTGTTATCTAAATGCTATTACAATATCAATGAATACTTAAATGACAAATTTTAAATAACATGTTATATGTTAATAATCACAACACCTATTCAATATTATTATTGTAACAACTAAGTAGTCAAATAAAAGCCCCTCTTCCTCTCTCCTACTTTTGCCGTGCCCGACAGGGTCCACAATGATCATATCTTTGTAAAACCTACCACCTAAGTTCACATGTGGAAGCAATAAATATATTGAGTATTGAGTATTGAGTACATTAAAATATTCATTAATCTCTTTGGCTAGCTGTTATGTATCACTTTTATTAAATCAAGTTAACTTTTATAAAGTCTTGTCAAACTTTGATAGCCGAAGTAGTTAGGCTAAATATATTTTTCAGTGTAGATTAGCTCGTTAGTAAGATTAGAAATTGATGATTCTATTGGATTTATTATGTACCTACTTCAAATTTTTTAAAGTACTTGGAAACTTAAATCCGCAATCGATTCGTTTGGAAGCTAAATGCGAGACTAAAATTTTAATGTACCTTAAGTTTTCTCGTAATTTATCTTCATTTGGGCCAAATTATCGGTTCAGCAACTATTTCGATCATAATTTACCCGACTGCCCCAGAAGGGAGTGTTATTTTATTTTAATTTTACTTGAGCTTTTTATCGTTGAGCTCCTTAAATCCTGAGTTGAGCTACACGTCTACTGACAAATGCTTGCACTGACTGGACAGGTCCACTCAAAAATGTGTGGTTCCCTCAAAAGACCATTTTAGACACGGATCTACATGGTCCTCACATGATCTGACCAAGATTATGTCTAGACTTTAAAAGAGAATTTGACCCCTGAGTTTGTTTCGCCATTTCTTCTCAGGGGTAGTCAGATAGGAAATGTCGACTTCACCTAGCTTATTTTATTTTTGTATATGACGTGTAAAAGTGATTGGGATATCCTATTTACAGAATAAACGATTTCATTTCATTTCATTTATTTTTTTGTTAATATTTATTTTAAATATCATTATATTATTATACTTGTTAAAGTGGTGAATTTCGATTCGCTACAAAATGTTTGAATAATAGTAAATTAATTGTTTAATTTTGCAGTTTTCCATCAATGTGTTGAACGAAACCTCAATTTGGATGTTCACTAAGACTTAAAAACATTGCTAAGAACACCAATACTATAAAAGACATCATGTAATGATGTAATGGTATTATTATTAACGAAATTATTATAAAATAAATCACGACAATCTTAATAATTAACAATATCGATTAAATACTAGTCCTATAAAATCACGGAACAATACAGTTTCTCCTGTTCCGAATATAAAAGAAAGATTTTTTGTCACAGAAACAATTGCATACAAAAAGATAATTAACTCGAGTAGGTATAGGTAAACAGAAAAATAGATCTACATTATATTCACGAGCACAAAACCGAAACAGTCGGCAGCTGCACGTCATGAGTGTGACAAGATGGCTTCTATTCAGCGTAATGCTGTGGTATAGGGGACCTAACGCACAGCGCTGATTAGTATCGGTCCAGTCGGAGATTAGCCGGAACAAACAGACAGACATACTGAGAGACAAAAAGATAAAAAAAAGTTGTAAGTACCCTATAAACTTTTATAGAGGTATGAGGGGTAAAGTTCACTGATACTCTGTAGTAAAGGGAGGACCCTCCGACCAGACGGGTGTAGGGTCTGGTGGGCAACTATCGGGATGTTGTATTATGCTAGTCGCGCGGTAAACTCTGATTGCGCGATGCAGGATTTGTGACGTCAGGTCTTTGATGCGTAGTTCGCATGTGGCGTTGGTAGTACCGCCACACTTTCATGCATTTAGTAAAAAGCTGTTATATTGACATTACAAACAGAGACTTCTATTTTATTTATTTGTATAGATACCAGAACCATTAATAATAATAATAATATTTTTTATTTGCCAAAAACAGTGTTTACGATTCCTTATAGTAGTCTACATTAATGGCTAGGTTTACAAAAAAAAAAGACGCAAAGGAAGCATTTTGCTTATGAACTCCACACTAGGTCGAGCCTGTCTCGTGGAGTTCATGGGTGGTATTGCCATATAGTGAAAAAGCGTTAATTTTTAGAGTAATTAAAACAGTGGTGCCGATTCCCTTGTTCACAAACTAAACTAAATTTAAGTTCAGTGCATCTTTTTCTTTCTTTTTCATTAAGAAAAGGACAGAAGAAATTTTTTAGTTTAGTCCTGACAAATTAATCAGCGCTTAACGTAAATTGACGTAATTTTAATCGGCAAGTTTTTAATCACATCTAAACTTGTATAGTGACAGGCGCTGATTAATTTGACAGGACTAAACTAAAATTTATCTTCTGTCCTTTTCTTAATGGAATAGAAAGAAAAAGATGCACTGAACTTAAATTTAGTTTAGTTTGTGAACAAGGGAATCGGCACCATTGTCTAGGTTAAAAATAAAATTAGAACAGTTTAAATAAAATAGTTAAAAAAAGAACAGATTATTATGGCAATGTGCACTATGTGTAAGAATGTGTGTGAGTGTTTGTGAGTGAGAGAGAGAGGGTGAGTGTGTGCATGTAGTTAGTGTATTACGAAATTACCTTTAAAAGAGATTCGGATTCACTATATGATTGGGCTAGCAGCCATTTGCGAACAATCTTTTTTACTTGGCTTGATCCAGAGTTACTGATGCCACAAAATCTTACCGCTTTATTGTATATATGGCTGAGCAAGAAGAGCTGTTCTTGCATGTGTTGTGCGAAAGTTGTACGCGTCCTTATTGAAGGACACTTGAAAACTCGACGTTTACGACGACATTGTATTTGAATTGACTACATCCTCACCCAAATTGAAACAGTCACTAACTTGTCAATTAAATACGCTTTCGCTTTTTGTTCCCGAATTAAATCAGAATATTTAATTAAGCATCTGCATTTAATGGATGTGGTTTTAACGCACCACCCTTTTATGTATATATACCAGCCTGTATTTGTATAAATTAAAACCTTTTCCAGTTTCAAAGTGACAGATGGGGAAATTCTCACGAAACAACTTACATTTTGCAATTTCAATGTGAAAACATATGGTTTTTATTTTGGTTTTCTGGTTAAAAAAGGGTAGCTGTACCCGCTGAGAGGTATTCTAGAACAATGAATACCTAGAGCGATGCCTTAAATATATTACATTTAGGGTCGCGTGTAAATGAAGTTTATATTACAATAAAAAAAAGCAAAACACAAAAGCACACTTTGTAAACAAGCATATTACAAATTAAAGGATTATATCCAAGATAAGAATGCTTGGAAACATGCTGGTCCTGCTCCATAGGACAATCAAGAGTCGAGACAAAATGAAACCGGTTGCTAATTTAATTGTACAATTTGTTATTTTTATGACATTCAATTTACGTTTTGTGATTACTTTAACTCAAACACTGACTTATTAATTGTTTTTATTTTTATTTTATTTTTTATAATCATCTTCTTTTACAATGTTTGTATATATGTGTGCTCCATGCGCGCTACCGCACAAATATTTATCCGTCTTTGCTTTACTTTTCATTATTTTTACCTATTGTGGTATAATAATTTTATTCTAGGTCTTCACATAATTAATGTGTACAAAATATTGTTTACAATTTAAAAGAGTAAGTGTGGAGTTTCTTGCCCATTCTTCTCTATACGTAACTATCTTTTGAAAGGAGCAACTAGAAGCAGTTAATATTTTATTGTAAATTTTTGATGTTCAAAGGTGCCTTTAATGCCTATGTGAAATAAATGATTTGACATTGACTTTTCAAAAAATACTAATGTCAACTCTGAGTCGTTACGCTCCTGAAGTTCTGAGTTGAGCTAAACGATTACCTACTGACAAATGCGTGCACTGAATGAATAGGTGCACTCAAATCGATTATAATTTTTAAATGATTTTCTATTCCTATTTGATATTCCATCTTAAATTCCTAATGAGTTGACATTAAAAAAAATAATATTGTAGGTAGTTTTTTATTGTGATGTTAATTTTGATGATTAAGTATGTGAGTTAAATTGTTATTTTTGTGTGACCTACTTGTAATAATAATTATTTTTTGTATCATAGAAGGTTTCAAACACAGTGAAAATTGTTTGTGAATAAATAAATTGAATTGAATTGAATAGATTGAATCTGTGTGGTTCTTTCCTCATTTTAACCTGACCAGGATTATGTCCGAACTTTTAAAGACACTGTGACGTCTGAGTTTCTTCGGTCTCTCTTCTCAGAGTAGTCAGGGCCTCAAGTCTGCTATTACAATAGTGTCAGAATGGTCAATCATTGATTTCACAATTGTTGATTTTGACACGTTTGGTAATCTACTAATATAATGGCGTCATTATGACTTTCCAATGGTCAGCCACTGACACACCATTGAAAGAATTGGTAAACTCGTACATAATGACAAATGAAACTTCCTACTAAACTTCCAACTTCCTACTACTTCAGATTGCTAATAACACTAATAATAATATTTAAAAATATATATAAATGAAATCTGGCATGAATAAATGTTAAAAACGCCATTGTAATACAATTCTATTACGAGACCATTGACCGACCAATGATCGACCATTATGAATTTAGCAGATTAAGAACTTTTAGCAAAATGACGATGGGATCGTGTTGGAGTGACGAATTTATAAAAATAGCAGACTTGGGCCCCTGATAAGAAAATCCGATATCATCCAGTTTTAGGACAATTTATTTTTGATGTGTAACAGTGTTTTTTTTTACCGAAATATACACCACGGCCATTTTTCTAAAGAAAAATTTTCATGACATTAAAGTTATGATCAATATAGGATCATAAGTTAAAGATCGTACATATACACCCTGCTACACTGAAAAACTTTTTAAGTTGATTTAACCTTTTTTTAACCTATATTTTGGGTTAATATAGCACCTACCGACATGATTTGTTAAATCAACAAAATTAAAAATTTTATACTTAAGAGATGAATTTAACAAAGACATAAATACATAAAATATTGTATTGTGTAAACCTATTTTTTGTTGTTAACTTAAATATAGTATATAGTTAAATAAACTGTTTTATTTATAGTTCAATGAGTTTAGTTCATTTAACTTAATCGTTTTTTTTATTTTACTCGTAAACATATTGACTTAACTAAATCAATAGTTAGATTTACTTGTACCTGAACATACAAAAAATATTGTATTGTTTTAACCAATTTTTCTGGTTAAAACAACCCATTACATTTTAACTATTTTATTTTTGTCAAAACAAACGTCATGGAACAGTTTTTTTTAACACAATTTAATGTCAACTCAACCAAAAGGAAATCAACAATCAAAAAATCAACTATTTGGTTTTTCAGTGTAGATACTTTCCAAATTAAGTATGAATCGTTAAGTGAGATGACATATATCTGTCGTTAGTAACTTGATCGATACTTCCAATATGACCCAGTTCACAGTTTGAATAATTTACATCCCTAGTACTTTTGCTAATAGATTGATTACTTTGCTTTGGCTGTTTGTGTATGTGAGTTTAAATGTTTGTAAACGCACCCACGATACAGGAGAAATTCCTAAGGTTTAAAAAAAAAAAGAAAGAAAGACTTATTGCCAGCGATTTGATACGATCGATTTGAATCTGCAATCTGGCAACGCATAGAATAGAATAGAATACTCTTGATTGCACACCATAAAAATTATAGATTTTTAGGTAGAAAATTTGACAAGGGGTGACACAATGGGCGGTCATATCGCTAAAAGCGATCTTTTAAAGACAACCTTTGGATGGTAGGGTTTGGTGGCATAGGTATTATAACCCCAGCGCTTAAATGGGTTATAAGAATTGAACGACTGCTGCTAACTGATCCATAATTTGTACATTTCTATCTACCTAATTTACCATTTTTACTTCTTTTCAACTACTTTCGTTACACAAACTAACTTTATTTTGAATAAGCATCAGCTCACGACTTCATCCGCGTGAAATTTCTTGTTCTCCCGCCCGCGGTATTATTTTGTTTTCACTTAGGGTTTTTTTTTCTGCCTTTATTCCATTTACCCGGCTCCTAAAAGTCACAGCGTGATGTTAAATAGCCTATAACCTTCCTCAAGAATTGGGCTATCAAATCCAAAAAGAATTTTTCAAATCCGTCTGGTAGTTCCAGATATTACCACCTTCATACAAACTTACAAACAAATTATAATATTAATAGGTATAGAGCAAATGGCTTGTTTCAGGCCTTTTGGCCGCAGAAAATCAGGGCTTATTTCACTAATCCCCCCTTAGAGAATCCCCCTCAGTGGGGAAAACTGAACCCTAATGTAAAAAAATCACTTTGAGCGGATCTTGGAATAAGTTTTTTTTTTTTTCTATTTTAGTTTTCCCCCCTAAGCGGGATTATCAGTTGAGAATTCTAGACTGTTTTTATAGATTCCACTTTTCCTCCTAAGGGGGAATTTCAGGGGGGATTTGTGGAATAAGCCAAAACCAGACACCTCAAAGCCAGCTTTCAACGCGGCAGATACACAGAAAAAGCGCACACGCGAAAGCACAAAATCAACCACCAAAAAGCAATACTTACACAAACACACAAGCATCACAACACAGCACAGCACACACACATCACAAAGTCAAAAACAGGACCCGAAAATCTAAAATGGCGGCTGTACGTGTAGCCTCAACACATGCTGAGTCGATTGTGAGGTCCCAAACTAACATGGCAGCTACTACATCATGGGTATACATGCGAATCATGAAGCTGTCAGGTTTAGAAAGAATTTATGAGCACCTACATGTCCCCACCGGAAAGGGGGATCAATGCGCGGGAGTCGATTGGATATACTGGGGTGGGCCCGTCGGCCCGACGCTAGTTCACACTTTAGATGGTGTATGGCCTATTTATTTCTTCCTTTATTAGCCGGTTTTTGGGTCGTGTAAAGTGGTACAGAATATGTATGAGGTTTAGGAGGATTGGTACTGTGGTTAGGTGGAAGGCTGTCGTTATTGGGTATCTGCTATGCACGGATTGTATTGCTTCTGATAAATTATCACCTAAAGTTTCTTGGTAAAAGCAAGAAAAATCCAATGATTTAAGGCCTCGCCTATCAAAACTCAATACTTTATTGCAACCCATAATGTATATGCTTAGGTGGTAAACATTAGCTTAAGAGCAATCGTGGGACCGGTCGACCACAGCAGAAGAAACATCGAGGACTACCTAATAACTTACTGTAATAAAAATAATTGTGTATTTTATGAGTTTTAGGCCTTCATCATTTAAATATTCGTTAACACTGTAATCTGTAATAACATTTTACTTATAAATCCTTTTTTTAGTTTATTCGTGAAAAGATGGAGTTTTTTTTTTTAATATTTTCTTAATGATTCGGATAACTAATTATTTACTATATTTTGCCCGCGGCTTAGCTCGCGTTAATTTAGAATTTGACAATCAATTCAGGTTGTACGCTGCTTGTAACTCTTAACACACTACTAAAGTTTTTATAATAATATAATTAAATCATGATTCGAAAGACACGTGGCGCCATCTATTATCATAAGAAAGTTATTGTTGTTTTCCTCGGAAACAGTACTTTTTTTCAGGATGAAAGGTACCCTATGTCCGTTTCTGTGCACCTGACAACGTACATCCAAAATTTCAGGATGATCGGTTCAGTGGTTTAGGCTTGAAAAGTTAACAAACAAACAAACTTACTTTCGCATTTATAAATAATATTATTTAGTATATTTGTATAGGCATAACGAGAGGGTTTGTTGAATGTATTTGTGAGCAGGATGTTGGTAAGTTTAGTCGTGTTTTGTATCGGAGTGTCTATCTTTTTTGTATGTCTTCTCGTCGAGCATGCAAGACGACTTCGGTAATGGAAAACATAGTGAGGCAACCTGGACTTTAAATAATATAAATATAAGGTGTATCTATTCAAACACGAAATATTTTAAGAGATACGCCTAAAGGTGCCGTTAACTCTCACACATTAACACACAATTAACTATACGAGTACTCCATATATTACATCAATAGAAAATCAACGGCAAACTAACGACATCATTCATCATTTCAGCCGAAAGAAGTCCACACCTGGACATAGGCCTTCCCCATGCACCGCCACTTTGACCGGTTCTGTGCTTCCGGCATCCAGCGGATTCCTGCGGCAAGAGGCAACAGGCTTTCCAACGATACGTCTTCCGGTACGCGGTCGCCACTCCAGAACCTTTCGGCCCCATCGGCTATCTGTTCTGCGAGCAATGTGCCCTGCCCACTGCCACTTAAGTTTGGCAAGTCTTCAGGCTTTGTCGGTTACCTTGGTTCTCCTCTGAATCTCTTCATTTCTGATTCGATCACGTAGAGAAACTTCAAGCATATCCCTCTCCATTTCCCTTTGGGTAACTCACAATGGGCCTTATTAGAAGGCTTAACCTTACCTTAGGTTTAATAAGGCCCATTGTGAGCGACCATGTTTCGGTGCCATAGGTCAACACTGGCAACACGCACTGGTCAAAGACTTTCGTCTTGAGACATTGTGGTATGTGGGTCGAGAAGATATTGCTTAGTTTCCCGAACGCTGCCCAGCTGAGTCGGATTCGACGATTGACCTCTTTCTCGAAGTTGGACTTGCCTAAGTAGACAGTTTGTCTTAGGTAAACATACTCGTCCACATCTTCGAGTGTAGCGTCTCCGTTCTCCATGAGAGTGGGTGTTAGATGGGAATTTGACATGACCTTTGTCTTGTCCATGTTCATTCTAAGACCCACTCTTTCGGAAGCTCTACTGAGGTGATCGAGCATTGTACTGAGGTCTTCAATAATCTCAGCCATGACAACTATATCGTCATTATACCTATATTTTTTATTTTACGATTTGAAATAACGAGAGGGTGATAAGTGTGATAACCATTTATTTTTTATAAAACGTTGCCCCACACTAGGAATTTCTCCTGTATTGTGGGTGCGTTTACAAACATTTAAACTCACATACACAAACAAACAGCCAGACCCGCAAAAACTACTTGTAGGTCATAAAAAATATTTATTCCGTGCGGGAATCGAACCCGCGACACGCAGCGCAGCAGTCAATCGCTTAACCACTGCACCAACCGTGCCGTGTGGTATCGTTGGATACCATCGCCCTGCGCGTGTCTAGTGCCTTATTATAGTTATTATATGGTGTGTTTCGTGCCAATTTTTACGCTATTCATTTTGATTGAATTATTCAATTTTATATTTTTATTAAAATTGCTTATTTTATTATTTATATTTTTGTAATAACCGCTGTACTATTTAATGTGACAACCTTATAGGCACTCTGTATAATGCCTAAGATGTGGCCAAAATACCTCTAAATGGTTTGTAACTGACTTCACAAAAAGGAGGAGGTTCTTAAAATGTTTTTTTTTTTTTTTTGTTAGTATTTTTTTATGCTAAGGCTGTTCATGTGTAAGATTCTTGGGATCTCTTTAAAAAACCATTTATAAAAGTTAGCCGGAATATCTACAATTAGAATCTTCTTTTCGTTTCGACGGTACATATATACTGTTTGGGCCCAGTAGGTGGCCACAGTTATTGCGGTGTCAGAGGCGTTGTGCAGATCGTCAAGGGTGCAGGTTAACGTACAATTGGGACACTCCAGCAGATGGGACATAGTCTGTTCAGGAGCACCGCACTCTCGTTGAGTGTTAGGTAAATCGACTTTGCCCCACTTCGCCAGGTTATGTTTGCAGCGGCCTACTTGTGTACGCAGTCGATTCAGAGCTTTCCAAATAGGCCACTGCAGTTCGCAACCGGGAGGCAGGTGCTCCTGGGGCTTTACGAAGTCTTGAGGTGGTGGATACCTCTCTTCCTACAGTTTACTTCGCTCCCTGGATGGCCTGTCTTTGACCGCTTGCGTCGACCGTAAGAAGCTCTTGCGACTTTTTGGGCTACCCGGAGTAGTTGTGTAGTCGTACAATTAGAATGTGATTGTTCCTTTTCGAAACTACCTTTTTATAACAAAAAAGAGACCAAAAATATATTTTTCTTTCTTCGATAACGTCGGAACCTTATCTCTGAGATTTTCCTCAATCAAAACCTTACGGAGACACCCCTGCGCTCTGACTGTCATGACTATTGACTAAAATGACGGAAGACTCATGAGTACCTATTCATTGAAATATTCGGAGATCTTCAGCTCTCATATACAGGGTCGTTGATAAAACACTAACAACTTTGTTGGACTATATTACAGACAGCTACGAGTAACATCATAAAAAACACAAACAAAACACTTTTGTTCGATTTTGACATTGTAGTTTTTAGGTAGAGTAGATGTGCTAATTATGGACTGGTTCTGTAATATGGACTACCCGCGTTTCTCAAAGAACGTTATTTGTATCGAGCCGTTGGTCAGCGCACGCTAAGCTTCACCCCTCCCGCGGCCAGCTGGTGGCTTGCAGGCGAGGCGAGGCGTTTGAGAGCGCGTACGTATTAACGGGAGCTATTTTTCGTTTTTATTAACCCGCGATGTAATTTCTTAGCTAACTTCATAAGCTCATAACTTCAACAAATATTACTCTTTGTGAAAGTAGATTAAACCTGAGGAAAGGTAAGTTATATTACTATTATTCATATTAAGTTGCAATATCCAACAATTTTTATAATTTTCTGAAAAACGATATAACCTACAAATGTGTATGTCTTATAATATGGACCACCGGCATGTTTTGAATATGGACTAGTGGTCCATATTAGAAATAGTCACTTATATTGCAATTTATTGTTTTAGGATGGCATCTACAACCAAAGAAAATACCAGACACACATGGGATAAAAATGCAATGGCAAATGCAATTAAAGCTATACGAGAAAAGCAAATGCCCTAGTAGCATTTTTGTTGGCGTTTGGTTGGGCCACATACCTCTGAAGTTGGCCCAACTAAATGCCAACGGAAAATGCTACTAGGGTGGGCTTTTTGAAAGCATTCAAAACATACGGAGTAACCAAAACTATCTACGAAAGCTTATCAAAAATAGAAAACCAATCTCTTAGCATATTAAAGAAGAAAAAATTGTAAATGCTTGTATTATTATGGGCTTCTTTCTGAAGATGTTCATAGAGAGAAATGGATTCAATGTGCATCTTGTAGGCAATAGGCTCATGAAGAGTGTGCTGTCATAGAAGATAATGGTTGATTTCTTATGTGTGCGAATTGTGTAACAATTATTAGTTTAACCCTAATAATTGACTGATACAATTTTAGGCAACACGATTAGTTTTTTTTTTTTAAATAATTTTGAACCCAATAAACTATGGTCCATATTTGAAACCATGTGGTCCATATTTAAAACCATGTGGTCGATATTTTGTACACTTTTTGCGAATTCACAATAATGACATATTTTAGAAAATGTTGATTATTTCTAAGATGTTGATGTTTCTTGAGAATTTTATTAATCGTTTTTGAAACCAAATAACTATCGAACTGTTCAAAATATATAAGGCTGATTATAGTTTAAAATTATGAGTTTTAATTGACATAATCCTTATGGTGGTCCATCATTGGCGCACTTACTCTAGATTTCGTCAGAAAAATCTACCTATTGGTCTTGCACCTAAAGTCGAGTTTTCCGAAAATTTCACCGGGGGGGGATTTAGTTATGACCCCTAGGACCCAAATCAACCGCCGGTTAAATAGTTTATATATATATGTGTATACGTATGTTGGTTGGTTGGTTGGTTGGTTGGTGGGGCGACAAGCAAAATTTTGCCACACTCTACAGGTCACAATTATGTTCGTGATAGGCGGAATTCGTCCATGGGGGGCGCCTGGGGGGCGCCGGGGGGGCGGTTTTTCGAAAATCTGTTTTTTGGCCATAACTTTTTCCTGTGGAAATTTTTTGAACCGTTTAACATTTTTATCATTCCGAGTAAGAATACGGACAACTTTTAAATTGAAACTTTTTTGATGCAACCCCTAACTTGGGGAGGGGGATGAAATTTCCAAACTTTTTGGAAAAAAAATCATGCCTCTGAAACGGTAAACATTTTTAATGTTGAATTTTTTTTTTTTTTTTTCTAATAAATTGTTTACTCTACGGCTTTTAATTTAAAAGTCTAGCGATAAAACGTATAGTTTTCGATATAAAAACTTATAACTGCAAAATTGAGGGCGTTTCCATGCTAAACTCGCTGCCTTGACGACCAAGTCTTTTGTTAATATTCATAATGGATGTACTTCTAAATAGTCTTTAGTCGCAACATGGAGGCAGTCACGTGACATGCCTCTTTGGTATTTTTCGGACTCTTTGGGGGACTGGACGTTTGAATGGATATAATAAACCAAAATAGAATATCATCATCATTGCTTCTTTTGAAAAACAAGGGATAGATACTAACGTGATAAGGTTTGATTATAATCAAAATAAACACTAATTAATAAAATTGCCGTTTTATTTAAGTACGTACCTATGTGTACTGTTCACAAATGAGAATGTCAGCGCAGAGAAAACTTCTTCGTGGAACCTTCTTCGAAATCTACCTCCTTCTGCGTCATTCCGAAGAGATTTTTTATGATTGGGGAATATCATATTGATTTATCCATCAATCTTCAATTTTTCTATAATCTTTCTAAATTTCAACTTAATCGGTCCAGCAGATACGGAGCAAATTGGCTGTGACAGACGGACAGACTGACACACGAGTGATCCTATAAGGATGTGGCGGCATCTACAACGCCTCATGAGAACTACGCATCAAAAACCTGACGTCACACAATTCCTGCATCGCGCAATCAGAGTTTACCGCGCGACTAGCATTTATACAACATCCCGACATCAACCGTCAGGCAGTTGCCCACCAGACACAACACCCGTCTGGTCGGAGGATCCTCCCTTTTCCATAGAGTATGAGTGAATTTTACACCCTGTTCCTCATACCCTTATAAGGGTTTCGTTGTTTCCTTTTGAGGTACGGAATCCTAAAAAGTACCTATGTACAATTTTATAATTAACACAACATAATATAACATCACGCCTGTATTCCCCGAAGGGCAGGGTGGAGGTGTACGTATAGTAAACACACATTTTGCCAGTTATTTTTAAATCCCATGTAATAGGGGGCGAGCCTATTGCCATCTACCGGGCACAAATCCAGACTCCGGGCTGCTACTGAGAAATTCCTGGTGGAAAAACCCAATATCACTTAGCCCTACCTGGGAATTGAACCCAGACTTCATGTTTAGCAGTAGTTCTTGCGACTTCTATAGACCAACGACCCAGTCAATTAACTTTTCAACAAAACGGTAAAGTCCTATCATGGTAAACACTATAAAGGAAGTCTAAAAAACTGCCTACAACTTTACTCGTGGCTGTAAAATAGAAAATTCTATCAGGAAACTTTCCCTTTCACGCGTTGTTTTAGCGAGACGAGACACTCCACCATAAAAACAAATGAAATAATGGAAACTCATATAAACCTTGGAAGATTCTTAAAAGTGAACAAAAATACAGTAAAAAGCTTTCCCATCTACGCCTTGCTTTTAAATAAAAACATTTCATCACTAAAACTAGTGGAAAACATAATAACAACTCATCAATATTCCATTCAAAAGCATAATAAACGAACCGACGCACGTCGTCAAAGTTCATCAAACCGTGAGAGAAACAAATCAATGCTGTTTCATTTACACGAAAAACAAAACACATGTTTTTCCAAAAACAATTGGATTTCCCCACAGAATAACTACACAGAAAAATAGCTTGAAAATCTACCTTTTTGCTATACAAAAAAAATCGGAAAATTATCTAAGTTTGTGTGAAAAACTTACAATTTTTAACTTCGTATCTTCTGTGAAAGGAGTTTCGCGGAGACGATTGCACGGTGGTGTAGATTCCACCCTTATGGACAAAGGACCGTTTTGACACAGCGTCCTGGAACGCGCATGCGTAGTAGCAGGTGTTGTCCTGGTACCCCTACTATGGGTAAGTGTTTGTTTTTGTGATAAGCGTTCTTTATTTATTATTTAAAACTAACTTTTGTCCGAAACTTTATCGTTTTCGAAAACACGGAATGAGATCACCCATTAGAACACTTTACACATACCTATTTTTGGATTGCTGTACTTAAAATCATGGTAAAATCATTTTAGGTGTACCTACGAGAAACCCTCGGGGCACCCAGATCTTTCACAGATGTTCTAAACAGACCAGTAGACGTGATCAACTTATGGAAGGAGCTGGGCTAGTTGAAATAATCACTGAAGCCCACGCACAATGGTCCACCTGAAGGACTAAGTGCGGAAACCAAACCCTCTAACATAGTTGTAACTACTTCGAATGTCTCTGAATGGCATAAATACTAGTTTCCATGTTTCTACGTTTAATAGTCTAGGTTGTGCGTTGTCAAAACCTCAAAGGATTATAAACCCCCTTGGGATTTTGCAACAGACTCATGAAAAATACAAAAAATTAAATTAGCAATTTTCCTCCATATAACTCGATGAAGCAGTTTATTAAGGCGGTACGATCGAGCCAACTGAAGTAGGCTCGCGAAATCGCGAGTGGTTGACTCGCTCATTTGGTAGGTATTTAAACATAGTAATTATTCTAATCATTTTATCAAGACAAACTCAGCCAATAGTGCTTAAAAAATCTTGTACTTATGAGTATTAATCTGTGCTATGAGATTGATTAAACATTACAAAAAGTGAATCAGTAATTTTTGTACATCCAGCAAAGTTAATATAATCGTGCTATTATAAGCAATTGCATTTTCATCAGATCCTTTAATAAAATATATCAGATATAATTCGTTTAGGATACTGTTGGGGCTACCCCGTTTCTTTAGTGCGTCCGGGGTGTTCGCATGTAGATTGCTTTTACGCAACAATGCGTAAAAGGTACGCTTCCCTGGTGCGCAGGGTCGGGCGGTTCCAATAGAATCTTAAGGCTGGTTGCGAGTCCCTCTGGACTGTGTATACGTTGTTACTGTTGTGCCGTCTCTCATAAGATGTCGCAACGGTGACCAACCGTTATTTCTTGTATTGTTTTTCTTGCTTTTGTTTAGTGTCTGTGCTTACTATAAAATAGTCGTAAGTTTTACTAACAATCTTGTTAAGTCTTGGTTACTCGAATAAAGAAAAAAATTATTGTATTCTATATTTTTTTTTTCAGAATCATAAAATACTGTTTTTTATGTTTCCCATGGATTCAAAATACTAATAAGCGCGGTCTCTATGGATCATACCGCCTTAAGTTGCTCCAAATCATCCCACTACCTACGGATATAATTGCTGAAAAAATTGCCTATGTAAACGCTGCTTTAGTATTACAAAATTACTCAGGCTCAAAGATTCCTAGTCATTAAAAGCTCGAGACTACCGACTACCTCTGGCCTCAGCCCCGGATCTAGGGGGGAGCATACCGGGGCCCGTGCCCCGGGCGCCAACTTCAGGGGGCGGCAAATTCAAGCGTGGCAGATCGATACAATTTGACTAAATATGTTACTGCCAACATTTTCGAGCTCGCTTCTCTCACTCTTGAAGCCAGTAATTCCTGATTCTTAAAACGTTTCTATAAGCCAACTAAGTACTTAACTCCTATTTTGGTATGTAGGGTCAAAAGAAAATCGAACTTATCTCAGGCAGGGACAAAAATTTTCGCTCTCGCTACGCTCGCTTCTGCATTCAAGATTGTCTTAATTGGTGTTAAGCTTATCTGCGTAGTCGAGTCTCGCGATTGCGATCTTAGCAATCGAACATCGGACAAAGCCAAAGATATGTTTGCAGAACAAATATTTATTTATTTATTATTTATTTAACAATTTATGTACACACATATAAACAGACAAGAAGAAAGGAACAGAAAAATACGTACAACATATATATATATATATATATTAGATTTAAAATAAAAAATTGGTTGTCTGTAAAGTTGGTTTACGGACGATAGTTTAACGTGACAACGTCATAACAAAACATTTATGCGACGCAAGCGTACAATAAGCGTAACGGGACAATGAACGTAACGGGACATAAGCGTAACGGGACAATGAGTCATCCTTTTTCGTTCATGCAGCCGGCGTTCATCGATTTATTAGACGTTGTCGGCGTTCATAGAGAAACAGGACAAAAGATTGGCGGGGTCGGCAACGGCAGTTTTTGCCCCGCCTCGAAAAATTCTAGATCCGAGGCTGTCTGGCATAAAATTATAAGAAAGAAAAAGAAAAGAAAAAGAAAGAAAAATTGTTTATTCTGCACAAACAAAACGCACAAAACAAAAACAAAAAATATATAGGCAGTCATAAGGACTGCCGACAGAAGTGAAAACTCAAAACTTTGGAATAACTGACAGTCTGGCGCAACACGTCACGAGCATGTCGCCACTTTCGATGACACGAACCCATAAGTTTTCCCCTACCAAAAATCTCTCAACGCGGCTAAAGAAGTTTTCACTTTAAAAACAGACAAAGTACACACACTAATAAAAGTAACCACGTATTCAAAACCTTAAATGTAAAAAAGTTTGACAATATTGTCCATTGCTTGATGTCAGGCCAAGACCAAAGACAATGCACGTTTTGTAATCAATCATCATCTGGGTCAGCTTCTAGACTAACCAGATGCAGCTGAATACAGATACTTAAGGCAACGATAGCCGACTTTTAATGATTTTATACTGAAAATCACGCCTAAACGAGTAGTGTTAATGATTTGGAAAAAATATATGATAAATTAGATTATTTTCTTAATAACTTAATATATGAATATTTTAAATTATGTTTATATAACACTAGCTTCTGCCCGCGACTTCGTCCGCGTTAAAATTCTTGTTCCCCCGACCCACCCCGTCGCAACACATTGCCTGCCCGTGATTTTACTTCATTTTCGCATAAACTTTCATTTAAAAAAAAAAATGTCCTAGTTAATAGGAATGTTATTCTTCCTCAAGAATTGGGCTGTAAAATGCAAAAAGATTTTTTCAAATCCAACTCGCAGTTCCAGAGATTAGCACGTACAAAAAACAAAAAACCGGCCAAGTGCGAGTCGGACTCGCGCACGAAGGGTTCCGTAACATCCATACAAATCCTTACTAATATTATAAATGTGAAAGTAACTCTGTCTGTCTGTCTGTCTGTCTGTATGTTACGTTTTCACGCCTAAACCGTTGAACCGATCGACATGAAATTTGGCAGGAATATAACCTGGGATATAGAGAAGGACATAGGCTACTTTTTTACGCGATAATCGACATCCACGCGGGCGGAGCAAAAAAATAACGGCAAAAAAATCTTGTCCGTTGTATGGGAGCCCCCTTAAATATTTTTTTTCTGTTTTTTTTTATATTTGTTATAGCGGCAACATAAATATATCATCTGTGAAAATTTCAACTATCTAACTATCACGGTTCATGAGATACAGCCTGGTGACAGACGGACAGACAGACAGACAGACAGACAGACAGACGGACTGCGGAGTTTTAGTAATAGGGTCCCATTTTACCCTTTGGGTACGGGAACCCTAAAAACTAACTCTTCAGCTTTAGAATAGACTACCTCGCAGAGTTGATCATTATTTTGCTGCGGAGTTATTATAAAACAGTTATATCTCCTATGATATTCATTGAAATTAAATGATGTAAGGGCAACTTTGTTCAAAATTAAATACTTGTGATGAATAACGTATTTATTTGGATAAGGATTAATACCATGTTTATGAAAACTACTTCGCAAATAATGCATTAATTTCGAGCAAATTTGATTACCATAAAAAAAGGTTATAGTGAGTCAATCTTAAAAGATAGACATATGCTGTCGCGGACTTTTTTTTAGAACATTTAAAGAGGAACAATTCCATCATACATGATATTTGCGTAACTTAAACCGTTTACGCAGCGCACGCAACCGAAGCTCTCAAAAAGGAATATTTTTTCCCGTTTTTGCAACATTTTTCATTTATGCTCCGCTCCTATTGGTCGTAGCGTGATGTTATATAGCCTATAATATTGCTCAATAAATGGACTATCCAACACAAAAAGAATTTTTCAATTCCAACAAGTAGTTCCTGAGATTAGCGCGTTCAAACAAACAAACAAACTCTTCAGCTTTATATATTAGTATAGAAGATAGTGAAATTAATTTGTAAAGTTATATCTAACGCGGATAAAAAACTGAGAATCACGCAAAATCTATCAAGCATATATGTCAGAAACCTTCACCTTTTTAAAAAGAATTTAATTATTGATCTTTTAGTGTACGTGTTTTATTAAAATACCTTTTGTTTTATGTATTATAAATTAATAATGCGTCTTATTTGGGTCAGCGATCCTAGATGGGCAAGTCCAAATTACTGCTGGACGTACGACGCGTTGCGTTAGCTCAGTACAGAACACGGAAGCAAACCACTCAAGGTCACTGGCATATATCTGCGTCTTAATATAGGTTGCCATACTAAGTTGACACGAGTATAACCCAAAAAGAATCTCTACCTATGACCCAAATACCTCTTATCAAATCATTTATCCTTATAAAGGCTCTCAGGCGTATATATTCATTGCCACTTTATCGGACAGATCGTAAACTCATAGTAATGTGGAATAACATCATACTGTATCAAAACATCCGACATTTGCGCTTACACAATTGACTTTAAACCCTACGGTGTTACACACAAGGTTGAAATTTCATTGTGCGTAGTAAATATTAAAAGTTTAACGGCACTTTCGTTTTCAGGAACGAAAAGAAGGAGCAATTTGGATTTTGAGAGAATGAGTCAAAGTTGGATTTCCTTTGGCGTTTAGTTTGTTGAATTCCCAAAATGTTTCCAATGACTGTAATTTGCTAGATGTCTTTGTTGTACCCTTTGCTTTATTCGCAATTTATTCGGTTAAAAACCTACTTTAAAGGGAGAATTTCCCGTTAATTGCATGATTGAGCGTTATTTTCAATCTTAAATAGTTAAAGATAGGTAAAGAGCCTTTAACAACGGGCTCGATCAGAATACCAGCACTAAGGTATTTTTCTTTAAATATCGCAGTATTATGCTGCGGTAGGATTATGCTTTTTGGCGTCGCACAGGTCTTTATTTTTAATTTTTTGTTTTGTTTATTCAAACAAATAATTAATCAAAATATTTCAAAATCAAAATATTTTATTTCACATAAACCTACATGGGCACTTATGAAACGTCAGAAGCTAGGTGCACGGTTCGAGTTAGTCGTTTCCTATGGAGAAGAGCCGGCAAGAAACTCCACGGTTACTCTTTTAAAAATAATTGGCTTTACAATATTATTAAATAACAGTGATAATAGGTATGGGAGGACAGTGTAGGCCTTTCAACAATTACCAGGTACTTAACAAAATAGAAAACCGCCAACAAATCTACACTCTACTAGGCCTACAACGTTCTCACATTCACAAAATATAAAATAATCTAAGTATATAAAATATTAATGACATGATTGCAATTACAACTACAGTAACATATCTGAATAAATATCATGTCCACAAAAGCCACTAATAAAGAATTGGAATTCGATTTGTAGGTAAATAATGTCAAATAATGAAAGATTATGTCAAGGAAGTATGTAAAAAAAAAATTAAAAATTCTAAATAAACATCGTTATTTGGGAGCAGTTAATAGACATTGACATAGTTATGTTGTTTATGAGGTACCAGAGAAGCCACATGTGCAGAAGGAATTATTGCCAAACTTCCTTGTCTTCAACGTAGTCTTTTATC
The DNA here is from genome assembly GCA_947523025.1 of Dryobota labecula. Taxonomy (NCBI): domain Eukaryota; kingdom Metazoa; phylum Arthropoda; class Insecta; order Lepidoptera; family Noctuidae; genus Dryobota; species Dryobota labecula. Next base: position 2,775,677 of record OX383308.1, on the reverse strand, counting down.
TTATAATATGATTTTTTGATAAGGACACGTTTGATGTGTTTAATAACCGCTAACCCGCGAGCAATTCGGGCCATTAACGAACTTCACATCAAAGTTGATTTATTTACGTGTAATTTGAGTGAATTCGCAAGGATATTGTCATTCATTTTATGTTATACCGAATGTAGGTTGTTGTAGTATGTTATTATAATATTGTGTCGTCGTTATGTTATAGTTTTAAATAGTAGTAATAGTAGTAGTAGCCTAGTAGTTTTATAGAATAATAATAAGAAACCGCACTACCGCATTAGGTGATGATCCTGTAATGATAGTTACAAGGGAAAGATAAATAAATAAATGTCAATTTTCTTAGCTATAAATGCTTATTTTTTTGTCTTGTCCGGCTTTCTGTCTGTCTGTCCGCAGCTTATTTCAAAGACTCTTAGTACAGTCAGTATACACAATTAGGTGACCCCCCTTGCATCAATGGTTGAGATTTTTTTGAATACGGATCGATAAAGTTTTATAATTTTTAATTTAATTTAAATACCTTTACGAAATCTACCCAAAACTAGAAAAAAATTAAAATCGTACGATTTGTTAGTAAAATGATCTCAACCATTTATGCAAGGGGAGGTCAGCTAATTGTGTATACGAGTACTGACTGTACTAGAAAGCTGTAATTTGGTATATTAATCACGACGACAAAGTGGTAAAATAAAATAAATAAATAAAATCTTTAGGTTACCTCCCCTACACGTAAAGTGGAGATGATGTTTTTCTTTTCATCTATCCCATTAAGTGTCGTATCTTGGATAGGCCGCTCAAAGTATAGCAGGTTAGGGAAAACCATTTTTCGATTCAGTAATCCGTTTGCGTAATATTAAGCTTTTTGTTAGAGTCAAGTCTCACAGCTCAGTAGGCTTTTACGAGTTACCGAGTAGTTATATTTACAGTTGAAAAACATATTCTCCCATACATTCTGTATGAGAGAACATGTTTTTCAACTGCAATGCTAAGTTTGTTCTTGGGATGAATTCAGCCCAACTACGGAACCCATTATTGTGCGTGGTCCGACACGCACTTGACCGGTTTTATACTATTTGTATTTCTAAATAAAATATTTTACTTTCTTTCTTTTATGACTATTTTTTAATTGCCTGATTACGGCGGAGCCCAAAAATGGACAATATTATTTTCAATACTCAATACTTTTATTGCATTCCACATGTAGTTATTCTTAGGTGGTAAAGTTATAATTAGATCATTATGGACCCTGTCGGGCACAGCAAAATAAGTGAGTTAGGAGAGAGGAAGCGTTTGTTAATTTAATTTATATAACACTAGCTGACCCGACAGACTTCGTTCTGTCAAAAGCTATTTGACTGTGGCAGTTTGTCTACGCGCAAAGGAAACTACCTACCTACCCTACCCTACCTTACCCTATCCTACCCTACCCTACCTACCTATCTACCCTACCCTACCTACCTACACTACCCTATTCTACCCTACCCTACCCTACCCACCTACCTACCCTACCCTACCCTACCCTACCAACCCTACCTACCCTACCCTACCTAACTAAAACCTTATTTTTTTTTTTTTTTTTGATGAAATCTTTTCTCAGACCTACCAAATGATGACTGACACGTTATGTCAAACGCCATCAAGTTACATTAGAAGATAGAGTTACCTACTTATTATTACAATAAAAATGTAAATATGGTCGTTTTCTTACAATTTTTTTTTTAACTTTCTTAAATTTTTCTTACATAAGAACCTACTCCTGACAATAACAAACACAACAAAAAAATAATTAGCGAAATCGGTCCAGCCGTTCACGCGTGATGCCGTGACCAAGGGAAATAGGGATTCATTTTTATATATATAGATTACTTATCAGTACTATTTCAAATAGGCACATAAAAGGCACTTTTGAACGTCAAAATTTACAACTATAATTAATTAATTCTAGTTGCCCCTTCCAAAAGGTAGTTACGTATGGAGAAGAATGGGCAAGAAACTCCATACTTACTCTTTTAAAACTTTAACAATATTTTGTATACATTAATTAATAATTATATGTGAAGACGATGCACTTACCTAGAATAAAATTACTATACCACAATAGGTAAAAAGAATGAAAAGTGAAGCAATGACAGACAAATTAGTTATGCGTTAGATACATGGTGCTCACATATTTACAAACATTGTAAAACTAGATGATTTCCCAAAAATTTTAACATTTAATAACCTATGTCAGTGTGTGAGTCAAAGTTTAATATAATAATAAAATCACAAAAAAAAATAATGTCATAAAAATTATAAATTATACCATTAAATTAACAACCAATTAGATTTTGTCTAGACTCTAAATAAATTGTCCTATGGAGCAGGACCAGCGTGTTTCCAAGCATTCTTATCTGGGCTATAATCCTCTAATTTGTAATATGCTAGTTTACAAAGTGTGCTTTTAATATAAGTTTTAAAATTGAGAGATGTAATAATAATTCAAGTCTCGAGTAGGTACTTAAGTTATGACTTTATAAGTCTATCACTTGATATTCGTTTAAAGTACCAATCTATAAAAATAAATAAGCATGTACTGGTATTCATCAACTGCATCTGGTTAGACTGGAAGCCGAACCCATCATTGTTGGGAAAAGTCTGGGCAGATGATGACAAGACATCGAAATTCCTACCACCCTAAGATTTGATGTCACATGTACGTCATAGAACAACAAGGTCTATTTGTGTATGAACACAGCTGGATAGTTTCAACTTAATGAATTTTTAATTTAGTGAGGCATAACGTAACATCACGCCTATCCCCAAAGGGTTAGACAGAGACTCAACTCAAACTCAATGCATTTATTTCAAATAAACCAATTACAGGCACTTTTGAACTGTCAAGGATTCGGTCGGTCAGAAAGATGAAGCTAGTTGTCTATTCCAATGCATAGTAGGTACCTATGGAGAAAAACAGGCAAGAAACTCCACGGACACTCTCTTAAAACAAAATATTGTTACCAGATAATGGTCTTTTATTTATCATTCATGTTGAAATTATGCATGTGAGAACAATGTATAAAACGTGCACAATAATATCGTCCATAATAAAAAGATAAAAACAAAAACAATTCCAAAATTAAAATAACCCATGACAGCTAAGAGATGAGCAGTCCCTACTGACGGCGACCGTTCACGAACGCGACGCACGGATTAGCACCACTCAACTTACCCATTTTGAAGGGAACTTAATGATCCAACACACGCGCCACCATCAGTGAGACATTTAAGTGAGCATGACATACTCTCAGCCGCCAGGGCACATTCAAGTCAATGAAGACGTACCCAGTAAATTATATCTTTAAAGTAGGGACATAGTGCTCACACATGTACTATGCAATTATACAATGCTAAGACATTGAAAGGAATAATAACACATCCATATTTTTGAGAAATTCCAGATGGAAAACTCAATTAACATTTTGCCCAACCATGGAATCGAACCCAGGATGCAGTCTAGTTTAGTGGAAATTGCTATCAAACACCTCTAAAAAAAACCTGTTGTGTTGTTACCTGTTGTTATTTTTAACCTGTTGTGTATAAACTTCAATTTTCATTACCTGCCTACTGTCACCCAAAAACTTTATAATTTACACAATCTAAATATATAAAACAAAGTTGGATTAGTTACCCCATTTATAACCTAAGAACGGCTAGAGCGATTTTAATGATCTTTGATTTATTGGATTTGTCTCCGCTTCGAATAGCAGAATAACTATTAAAAAAAACGAAAAATTATTTATTTATATTTTCATTTTAATACAAAACGGCGAGATGACCGCAATGGGGCCGTTGAATGATATTTTGTAACCCTAATTTAGAGTGTAATAATTATTAGTTATGTTATGAGACATATTTTATTAAAAATAAATAACCGTTAATAAAGGCTCAAAAGTAGCAAAAAATATGTATTTAAAACATAAAATATTTTTGAAACATACCTACTCATTATTTTTTCGCTGTCTTCTATATTTTTCAGGCAATTGCTTCAAAAATACTACATAATATTTGATATAAAAAAATTGGCAACCCCAGTCTCAATATGTGTCCGGTACGACCGGACGCCGCCGTCAGCTATCCGGAGTTAATTTGTGAAAAAATATCAAGTTTGTTTACAACCAAGAGCTTTAGAAATATCAACTATAACCTGTGTAGAGATTAGGCCATGAGTTTAGCATTTAAAAAAAACCTAACGATATAAAAACATATAGAGGTATGAAGAACAGGGTGTAAAGTTCACTTATCCTGTATTTAAAAAGGAGGATCTTGGCAACTGCGCGACTATTGATGTCGGGATGTCGTATATAAGGTGTATCTATTCATACACGAAATATTTTAAGATAAACATCTATATAGGTGGTAAAAAAGTCATAGCAACGATTTTTTTTTTTATCTTAGTGTATGTTATATACTTTTAGATAATTACTAGCTGACCTGACAGACTTCGTTCTGTCAAAAGCTATAGTATAAACTCTACCCTACCCTAACCTACCTACCCTACCTACCTACCGTACCCTACCCTACCCTACCCTACTTACCTATCTACCTATCCTACCCTACCCTACACTACCCTACCTACCTACCTACCTACCTACCTACCTACCTATCCTACCCTACCCTACACTACCCTACCTACCTACCTACCTACCCTACCCTACTTAACTAAAACTTAAAAAAAAAAAATAGATAGTAGCCGATTCTCAGACCTACTGAATATGCATATAAAATTTCATAAAAATCGGTCAAGTCGTTTCGCAAGGGAAATTACTCGTAACATTGTGATACGAGAATTTTATCTATACTTATAATATATATATATATATATATATATATATATACTAATATTATAAAGCTGAAGAGTTTGTTTGTTTGTTTGAACGCGCTAATCTCAGGAACTACTGGTTGGAATTGAAAAATTATTTCTGTGTTGGATAGTCCATTTATTCAGAAATATTATAGGCTATATAATATTACGCTACAACTAATAGGAGCGGAGCATAAATGAAAAATGTTGCAAAAACGGGAAAAAATATTCCTTTTTGAGAGCTTCCGTTGCGTACGCTGCGTAAACGGTTTAAGTTACGCAAATATCATGTATGATGGAATTGTTCCTCTTTAAAAGTTCTAAAAAAAAGTCCGCGACAGCATATGTCTATCTTTTAAGATTGACTCACTATAACCTTTTTTTATGGTAAACAAGTTTGTTCGAAATTAATGCATTATTTGGGAAGGAGTTTTCATAAACATGGTAATAATCCTTATCCAAATAAATACGTTATTCACCACAAGTATTTAATTTTGAACAAAGTTGCCCTTACACCATTTAATTTCAATGAATATCTTAGGAGATATAACTGTTTTATAATAACTCCGCAGCAAAATAATGATCAACTCTGCGAGGTAGTCTATTCTAAAGCTGAAGAGTTAGTTTTTAGGGTTCCGTACCCAAAGGGTAAAATGGGACCCTATTACTAAAACTCCGCTGTCCATCTGTCTGTCTGTCTGTCTGTCCGTCTGTCACCAGGCTGTATCTCATGAACCATGATAGTTAGACAGTTGCAATTTTCACAGATGATATATTTCAGTTGCCGCTATAACAACAAATACAAAAAAACAGAAAAAATAAATATTTTAGGGGGGCTCCCATACAACGGACACGATTTTTTTGCCGTTTTTATAGATAATGCCCGCGGCTCCGCCCGCGTGGATGTCGGTTATCACGTAAAAAGTAGCCTATGTCCTTCTCCATATCCCAGGCTATATCTCTGCCAAATTTTATGACGATCGGTTTAGCGGTTTAGACGTGAAAACGTAACATACAGACAGACAGAGTTACTTTCACATTTATAATATTTGTATGGATGGTAAGGAACCCTTCGCGCGCGAGTCCGACTCGCACTTGGCCGGTTTTTGTTTTTTGAATGCGCTAATCTCTGGAAGTGCGAGTTGGATTTGAAAAAATCTTTTTGCATTTTACAGCCCAATTCTTGAGGAAGAATTACATTCCTATTAACTAGGACACAATTTTTTTTAATGAAAGTTTATGCGATAACGAAGTAAAAGCACGGGCAGGCAATGTGTTGTGACGAGGTGGGTCGGAGGAACAAGAAATTTAACGCGGACGAAGTCGCGGGCAGAAGCCAGTATACATATAATATTAAAGTTTTAAAATTGCTTAAGACATTTTGCAAAAAAAACCTTTATATTTACTTATTCTATGAATGACCCGCCCGGACGCGGCCACGACGCCACGACGGTGCGGTGGCGGCACGAGCGCGGTGAATTTTGATAATAAAATGAATCATCATAACAAGTAATTTTAATTTTTTTTTAATAATATACTCAGATTTAAAAAAAAATCATGTCCATTGCTTCTTTACTACCTATAGGTGTATATATATATATATATATATATATATATATATATATATATATATATATATATATATATATATATACGCTAGTCACGCGATAAACTCTGATTGCGCGATGCAGGATTTCGCATATGGCGTTGTAAATGCACATCACTCCCCTCCGGAGACCGGAGGTCGATAGTAGGCTGAGTCAGCTTGTCAGGGCCTGTTGTGGTTCCAGTGAATCGGAAACAGGTGCCGCGCAGTTCTCGGTGAGTTGGAACTGTCTGCGGAGAATCTCCAGCGAGTTATGCTCCAGTGAGTTGCATATGGTACAGCGCCGTGTTGAGGCTGACTGCTGACCAGAAGAGTGTTGAAGGGCTCTGCTTGTGGGTCGGTCGAAAGTGCAGTGTACTGTGCCAAGGTTGCTGATAAGGCTGAGGGTGATGACCAGGTATGCGCGGTCGCTGCATGCTGGTGGTCAGGATACCCGTTGAAGCCGTGGGTGCTCGATGGCTGTATGCCTCTTACTTACACAGATGAGAATTTATACTACGCAATGGGGCGGAAACGGAACATAGGGCCTGCCTCTGTAGCCCAAAACTGAAAAAGATCAATATTGTGTGGTACCTTAAGGGTACCTTATACCAATTGAGTAGGTACTAACTGGAAGTCAACGAGCGTACCCAGATGTATATCGTCGGTTTCCTGCAAGAACTCATTAAAGGTAGAAAATCAACAAGTAAATTTTATAACGCCTTGAACTCGTCTTGACGAGTTTTATATAACGCAAAAACTCATTGTGTTTAATTTTTCATTAACATAATCATAATGGAGATTATATAGGACAATCAATACAATTTAAACTAATTAATTGTTTATTTCAAAGTTTTGACTATGTCACTTAATAAATAATAATAATAAATACTTTTTTATTCAGACAACCAAGATGCATTATGTCAGTAACAATATTTTTAACCTATGTTAGTACTTAACTAAAAACAAAGACAGCGTACAGGGCCTCAAGTCTGCTATTACAATACTGTCAGAATGGTCTCTTCATTGTGAGTTTTTGACAGATTTGCCATACAAACACTGTCAAATACTCGCAAAGGTGAGACCATTCTGACACTATTGTAATAGCAGACTTGAGGCCCTGGTGACCTCACCAACGGGCTGTCATGTCTCCCGACTATGGCACTCAATGAGTTCTTGCATTAACCGACGATATTTACTCTTACTTTGAAGATTCATGTTTACATAAATATAGATACACAGAAGCGGGGAATTGCAGACGCTGGTAGGGAGTTCCCCACATTAGCTGTGCGCATAATGATTCAGAGGCGAAGCGTTGAGTGATACAGGATATTTAATAAACCATCAGTTACCTACCTGCTATTTAGCATCGTGTGGTCATCATTTGGTCGCTCAATAGAAGGCTAAAAGTCATCCAAAGGGCAATGGAGAGGGCTATGCTTGGAGTTTCCCTACGTGATCGAATCAGAAATGAAGCATCCGCAGGAGAACCAAGGTAACTGACATAGCCAGAAGAATTGCCAAACTTAATTGGCAATGGGCAAGGCACATTGTTCACAGAACAGATGGCATAAATAGCTGATGTTATAGGAGTAACTTAGGCTACTTTTATTTAAGAGCCATTTAACGTTTTCGCGCGAATATCTAAGATTTTAGTCGCCTAATTTACCATCTTAGTTAATTCTCTGGTATTGGTGAATATATGTAAATAATAGATCATTCTTTCGTATTGACACTTCATGTAACACATTTACAAAAACTTATTTGTGTACTTTGTAGTTATTAATCTCCCAGAACTAGTTTACTGAAAAATCATCGCAGAGGCAATTTCAGACTCCTATTTCTATAATTAATATTTATAAATTTGACTGAAAAAAATACACAAAGCATCAGACATATAGTTTTGTCGACAAATGACGTACTAGAATTTCGATTATTAATAACATTAATAGGTAAAAAAAATAAAGACTTAGGATAATTTTTACGATTTATTCGCAATTATATTGCGATTTTTTTGTTTGAATAAAGCGTAATTACATTTTAAAAATCATCTCAAAATGAACTATGTTCTTTAACAAATCGAATTCTCAAGTTTGATTAAAATCCCTTCATTTAATTAGCCACAATATCCTTTTTTTAAACACTCTAAAAAAGAATAAATTACGATGCACAAGTGGGCACCGTTTAGTACAGCGCGAGCGCCCATCGAGGAAGGACCTGTGCTACTTTTTCCCGCGTCTCAATTGTCGAGTGCTCATATCGTAACCGTATTATACTACGACCACAACATTTTGATGCTTCCCAAATTGACTCGTTTTTACGAAGATTGCGTATTGCCGGAAATTATAGACCCTAGAAAAGCAAGATTGCCTTTAAGAAGCCTTTACGACAAATATTTATTTAACGTAAGTGATAGTCATTATTACTTGACATTATTGTCAAATAATAATGACCAACACTTATATTTTGTACGATGTGATTGTTTTCCTGTTCATTTTTATTATATACTTTCAAAACATATATTTGTATTTTTTTATTAGTCTAGAAAGCTTTAGTAGACTGAATAAATAAAATAACTTTTTTAGTAAATCTCTAAATACCGCATTATTATTATAATGGCTCAAGATTATTTAGTCCGTCTCGACACTCGCGTTACACTGCTTAAATTGTGTATGTGTGGATAGCTACGCTCACATACACAGCGCTGCCGTCTTTTACCTAAACTCGAGCGTTAAAATTTTGTGAAATGGCTCTTAAGAACAAGCTTCTGTCCCGCGATTTCATCCGCGTGCAATTTCGCCCCCCGACCCTCCGCGTCACATCCTGTTGCCCACCCGCGCTATTATTTCGTTTTCACATAGCGTTAGTTCTGACTTTTTATGGTTTTGCCCAGCTTCTAAGGGTCGTAGCGTGATGTTAAATAGCCTATAACCTTCTTAAAGAATCGGGCTATCCAACACTAAAATATTTTTTCAATTCGAACCATGAGATGTAGACTCTGTACTCTTACGGAGTGTCTAGAAATAGTTTAATTATAAATGGAAATTAACTGTTATTCATGTTCATAGCTTTGAAAAGATGGCTTTAGAAATAATAGACTGTCATTGGTTAGTCGTGCCATCTACGAACTGAGTCGGTATTATCATAGACAAAACAATACTTTTCATATTAAAACCGATTTGATTTATCATAGCTAATTGAATAAAATGCAATATAAAATAGATACTATTGATAATAGTCGGCCATCCACGGTACATTATACGTCCTCGTGTAAAGAAAGCACAAACAAAATACTTTAAATATACCTAACCTAAATGTTATCAACGACAATAATTATTAAACAAATTGATACATTAAAATAATATGGTCTAACAGTAGCACATCATTGTTCCTGAGATTAGCGCGTTCAATCAAACAAACAAACTCTTCAGCTATAATAATTGAAGATTAATAATAATAAAATATTATTCAGCTTTATAATATAATATTATATAAACAGTGTAGATAATGACAGTTCCCATCAACCCCATTGTGATAGCTCGGCCCCCTTACTTTCAAGTTCGGCCTGTATCGATCCTGTGACCCAGTTTCCACTGCATCCCGGCCATGGGTTAAGGGGAAGCTTGTCTTAATAAAAGTTTATTCAGTATAATGGGTTGTTTTGGGTATGATTATTTCTCGACTGCCTCGTCGGTTTAGCGGCCCTGAGTTCAGTGTAACACGCTTACAGGGCCTCAAGTCTGCTATTACAATAGTGTCAGAATGGTCTATCATTGATTTCATAATTGTTGATTTTGACAAGTTTGGTAATCTACTAATATAATGGCGCCACTGTGACGTAGTGGGTTTAGTGGTAAGGAAATGAATAAAGCAGATACCACTTAAATCACGTTTATTAAGTCAGCACAGAGTCAGGGTGTAGGTTCTATCTTAAGAGTTCTTTCACTGATGAGTATATAGAAGGGAGAAGTAGGTACTGTCCTGGGCTGGACCATCCGGCCGGCACCGCAGTGGCAGTTAACCAGGTAGCAAACGGCGCTCGCCGCCCTTGGTGTAGGTAGTGGCTGTAGAGGCCACCAGGCAAGGACGAGACGGCCCTCAAGGCCCAGGTAGTAGTGTGCGGTAAGGCACTCGACGGACGCTGTAGAGGCGTCCACCGTAGGTCAGCCGGCAGCGGCTGGTTAGTGCGATGTAAGCACGTAGCTTGACTATGAGTTTCCAATAGTCAGCCACTGACACTCCATTGAAAGAATTGGACACTCGTACATAATGACAAATGAAACTTCCTACTAAACTTCCAACTTCCTACTACTTCGGATTGATTATAACACTAATAAATATTATGTAAAAATATATAAATGAAATCTGGCATGAATAAATGTTCAAAATGCCATTGTAATACAATTCTATTACGAGACCATTGACCGACCAATGATCGACCATTATGAATTTAGCAGATTGCGAACTTACAGCAAAATGACAATGGGATCGTGTTGGATTGACGAATTTATAAAAATAGCAGACTTGGGCCCCTTGGGCAATGGATTTAATTTTGACAATTCAACAACATTCATTGCGTTATGTACATTGTTGAGCAGACTAATTTTTCGAACATATGAAGCAATGGATTAGCAAACTGCTATCAATCAAAATCATTCAGATTGTGATTGATAGTGTGAGTTAGGGTGTTGGTCGGGCGAAGTTAATTGGTTAGATTTGGGAAATTTTGGGACTATTTATATATAGTTTAGGGTTTTTTTTATAAAGAAAAATTATGATTGATATACTCGCGCATATGTTCGCACACTCACTCATACCTCACTCACAGTCACAGTCACTCTTTAACAATCATTCACACACCTTCAAACATCCATACACACAACATAACTCCAGACAAACACACTAGTGGCATAAACAACACGTTCATTTTGATTTTGACAAATTTGGTAATTTTCACGTTTTTTTTAGATTTTTCTTGTATTCAGATTTTTTTTTTTTTGTTTCTCTTGGACTTTCCCTAATGTGTGTCCTATTTTTTATATCCACATCACTTTGAAGGGACACTGGCTTCTAAGATACAGGTACCTACATAAACCTAGTTTAGAAGTCAGGTTTTTTTACTCTGGAGCACTATTAAAAAAAAATCAGTAGTACTCGTACCTACTAGCTAATCAAATCTGCAGTGCAAGTACGTAGGACTCGATTCGATAAATTTGACAATTATTCTCGATAAAATGAGTTTTTATCGAATCGAATCGATGTCGCAAGTATGTAACTTCTACTTTAACGATCGGTAAATAAACTCTAAAATTTTAACGAATTTAAAGAAAATGCACGAAACGACAATTTTACAGTTGAGATCGCCAATTTACGCTGTCAAGCTCGGTAATCTATCGACACCTTGTAAAAGCCCGATAAGCATAGCGATCGTTAAGTACTAATACGAACAAGATTGATAAAAATGCAAACCTTAGCGATCTCGATGTCTTATCGAGATATCGTGGGCCGATTCGAGTCGTTAAGGATCGCTTGTCAAATGGCATACTGAGGACGTCCACAGACAAAACATTTAAGGTGGGATTGCTGTGGCACGACTAATGTCAGAGATATTAAGTTTTTTTTTTTTCATTCATTTTTGGATTGTAAACAATATTTATGGGTATAATTGAAAGAAGCTACACTGTAATTTAAGCTACGCTTATAATTTTAAAATTGCTTGAGACATTTTGCAAAAAAACCTTTACTTACTTATTCTATGAATGACCCGCCCGGACACGGCGACTATGGCGGCACGAGCGCGGTGAATTTAGATAATTAATCATCATATTTTATCAAGTACATAATTTTAAATTATAGTTTTTTTTTAATCGGTTCCATGATTCGTGTTTGAATAGATACACCCTATACAGGGTGTTTGGCAGAACGTTGAACATACGAAAATGGTGGGTAGGTGGGGTCATCTGCTACTTACTCAGCCCTAATTTATTTGGCCCTGGCCGACTGGGTATTTAAAAAAAAAAAAAAAAAGTTTTTTTCTTGTTTCACCACTTTCCTAACTTTAAAGTGTATTTTTTTTATTAAAAATGGGCAATAAAACAGGCAATTTTTGTTTTTTTAATCTTTGATGTTGGCAGATTCTTATAAAATTATTACTTTGTTCAGATGTTAGCTAGAAAAAAAGTTATGAGTCCTCAAACTTACAGAAAGATGTAAAAAATACTTGAATGTTAATTTCAACTTGCATTTAAAAAAAAACAAAAAATGATTGAGGAGTTCCAATTCTAGCAAAACATCCCTAGTGTGTGAGCTTTCTAATGGTATGTAATTTGCTTTTATAAAAAAAAAACTTTAAGAGTTATTTCATAATTTTATCAAGTAGGAAATTTTTGACTAAACTCTACCTTTACGGAAAGTTAAATGTTTTGCGAAATTTAATACTGCAAAGTTGGTAAAAATTAAATGATCGATTGAAATTATGCTGTACCAGTTAGGTGCGTTAATGAAACAATTAAATAATTTTAAATAATTTATTTAAATAATAAATCATATTAGATGTTCAAATTGACGCCCTTCATTCGCAATACAGGTGCGGCATCTACGTCTGATTTCTACAGTTGTTGTGCGCAGCAGCATCTCCTGTCGCATAACTTCGAAAGCAGCATTAATTCGATTTATCAAATCTTCCCGACTTTCTACTTCTGTAGTGTAAACTAGTTCCTTTGCCCTTCCCCACACGTGAAAATCGAGCGGAGTGAGGTCGGGCGATCGCGGAGGCCAGGGAATTGGTCCTCCCCTGCCAATCCACGAATTTGGGAAACAATTATCCAAATGCTCACGTACAACTAGACTAAAGTGAGCTGGGCAACCATCGTGTTGAAAGACAATAGGCCTGTTTATGTCTACTTGGAACACTTCTTCCACTAATGGTGGTAAATCATTTATCAAAAAATCCAAGTAGTTGTTCGCGTTGATGTTGTCGGGCAAATAATGAGGCCCTATTAGCTTATCGCCAATCACTCCTGCCCAGACATTCACACTGAATCTCCTCTGGAAGCCTCTTTGTCTCTTCACGTGTGGGTTTTGATTTTTAAGTGCCCAATGGTGAAGATTGTGATAATTGACAATCCCTTCTTTGTCAAATTTGGACTCGTCTGTCCACAAAATACTTTTTAAAAAGTTAACGTCGTCCACATCGGTATGCAGCAAATGGCGACAAAATTGCACACGTCTCCCAAAATCACTGTCATCGAGACCTAGAACAAACAAAACATGTCTAAGAATTGATTTCAATACTGAATCTTTTCTTCCTCCGAGTTCAAACTCTACAATTATCCAAATTTTTCATCTTCAATTTTTAAGTACACTAATTGGCTTTATGGCTTAGCCATAAAGACGTAAGACCAAATTCACAAAAGGGCGTGCGACTTTCCAATTTTGTTCTAAAAAGGACCCATAAGTGCTGGCAAGTTTACCTACGCTGACCACCTGCGCAAACCGAATCCGAAATCCGAATCCTGTAAGCGCTGGCCGCCTGATTGTTACGTGAATGCGGCCGAATAGGAATAGTTTATTGAATTTAATTTGAAATTAGAATTGAATGCGCTAAAAACAACATGAGGCAAAACAACTAATAAAGAAAGTGACGAAATCAAGGTTAAATGGAACGATCAATTGAACTGTCTCATAATTTACTACATTCCACAAAATCGTATCAGATGCAGTGCATAAACGGCTTAATCTTACCTTGCACTGGAGTGTAGTGAAAAGCATGTCTACCATCTTGCCGGAGAACAGACCACACTTTCCATATGCTTAAGCCAAGTATTGAAGCTATCTGTCTAATGCTTTTGGTAGGATCCGCGTCAAACTCGGCAAGAACTTGTTCGTCAATGGTAGCATCGGGTCGTGCTGCGTTCACTCGTGGTTCTTGTAAGTTCAGGTTACCGGTTTGTCGTAAACGTCGGTAAGTACTCGCAAACGTCTGATGACTGGGTACTCGGCGGTTGGGATAACGCTCTTGATAAATTCTTCGCGCTTCACGCGAATTTGTATTAGCGCTTCCATACGCTAACAACATGTCCGCGTATTCCTCACTGGTAAAAGCAGCCATTTCTTTACCAATAACAACAGGTAACAGTAATGACAAAAAACTTAACAAACTTAAACTTAAACTTAACTAGTGATAACAATAAAAGAAAACGAAGTGAACAAAAACAAACGTAAGCGTAACGGGCACGTGAGATCGCAGAGGCAGTTAAGTCTCGACTGAATAAAAGAAAAGAATTGATTCTGAGGCGTCACGGTGCCACGAGAGCGAAAGAGAGCAAAAATACGCTATGACTGCGCAAGAGTGAAACAAAATTTCTACCTGCTTTGTGTAACCATCTCAAGGGAATAGTGAATGTCAATTTGCACCACTGCTACTGGCAAGCCGTCGATCCATAATTTTTACCAACTTTGCAGTATTAAATTTCGCAAAACATTTAACTTTCCGTAAAGGTAGAGTTTCGTCAAAAATTTCCTGCTTGATAAAATTATGAAATAACTCTTAAAGTTTTTTTTTTATAAAAGCAAATTACATACCATTAGAAAGCTCACACACTAGGGATGTTTTGCTAGAATTGGAACTCCTCAATCATTTTTTGTTTTTTTTTAAATGCAAGTTGAAATTAACATTCAAGTATTTTTTACATCTTTCTGTAAGTTTGAGGACTCATAACTTTTTTTCTAGCTAACATCTGAACAAAGCAATAATTTTATAAGAATCTGCAAACATCAAAGATTAAAAAAACAAAAATTGCCTGTTTTATTGCCCATTTTTAATAAAAAAAATACACTTTAAAGTTAGGAAAGTGGTGAAACAAGAAAAAAACTTTTTTTTTTTTTTTTTAAATACCCAGTCGGCCAGGGCCAAATAAATTAGGGCTGAGTAAGTAGCAGATGACCCCACCTACCCACCATTTTCGTATGTTCAACGTTCTGCCAAACACCCTGTATATATATACTTTCTTTTCTTTTGCTTATATCTCGAAAATGGTGCGTCCTATCGCAAAAATAATGAAAATTTCGACACCCTTTAGGAAACCAGAAACCCGTAATACTCAACATGTAGACAATTTTTATTTATTTTTTTCCATACAAAAAGTGAAAATTTCCATATGAAACACGTTGAGGCTACCCCGCCCCTGCGCACCTCCAGCTCTAAAAAAAATCATGAGATAGGGCAAACAAGTGCAACGTTGCGAAGCTAAAAAAATACCACGTGGAGTCGCGATTGTCAAATTCGATTCATCCTGCAATAAAGTCATAACTTCATAAGTCCTAAATCCATGATTAGTAATGATCGCTATGCTTATCGGGCTATTGCATGGTGTCGATAAATTACCGAGCTCGACAGCGTAAATTGGCGATCTCAACTGTCAAAATGTCATTTCGTACTTACATTTTCGTTAAATTCGTTAAAATTTTAGAGTTTATCTACCGATCGTTAAAGTAAGTACCGTATTTACTTTCTTTACGTGTTACGTACTTCCAAATTCGTTAACAAGATCGATAAAAATGCAAACCTTAGCGATCTCGATGTCTTATCGATGCAAAGTGCGTACTTGCACTGCTGTATTGCTAAATGGGAAATTCACAATGTTACCAATTAAGGCATGCAAAAATATAAACATTTCATAAATGACAATTAAAAATATAATAAATCTCAGTGTCAGTAAAATGCCGTGGGCATATGACCGCCCGTATTTTCCTCAATATACATGAAACATTATCGAAAATTAATTTTAAAGGTCTATGTTTAAAAAAATTCATATTATTATTTTTTTCTTTTTTATGACATATCGTGTTTACTTCCGTTTTTTTCTTTTATAGTCTACTAATTTAAATGTTTTTTTTTTTTAGGTAATCCGATAAAATAACTCATAGGCTTTTAGAAATAATAAACAGAATCCAACTCGAACCCATAACATCGGAGATATGGCAAAACATTGTGCATATGCATGCAACAGTACAAGAGTTGTGGGGGGGTTATTTAAAGTTATTTTATAACATTTAAAATTTGTTTTCGTGAAAAAAAGTAAACAAGTTGGAATTTTGACCTTCAATATCTCCGAAACCAGAAGGTTCCCAAGAATTTATTGATTTATAATAAGCACACCAACAGCACAGTCTCTTACAATTCAAATAAAATTACATCTAAAATTGGCATTTTAGTAACCATGCAAATAACAGGTATGCATGACATTAATATATGAATATTAGAGACAAAGAAGAACATTAAAAAGTTTTGTATAGTGTGTAATCTAGAACACTACAAAACAAAACAATTTGAGCTACAAAGAAGTGCACTCTTCGTACTGTATACGAGTATTATAGCAAGCGTCTGTACTCGTATGAAGCGAAATACGGCATCCCGATAAATTAAACACAGTTGCTATCAAAACACATTTCTTCTACGATAGTATATTTTGTGCGGCTCCACGTATATTTAATAAAATATATAAATAAGAAATATTCAAGAAATAAAAACATTTAAAAAGCAACTGCATGACATGTAAGTGGACAAATGCTACTACGAGTACTCTGTAAAAGATTTCCGAACCGACAAATCACTTGCACAATATAGTTTAACTCAGCCATGATGCGTACAGTAACTTTAAGGATACTATTTGAATATCTAGTAGTATACTGTAAAGAAGAGCCAGTGTATGATCTTCGAGACCGCCAGTGCAAAATGTCCGAAGAGCATACCTCCGGTCAGACTCTGTGGGGTTCCTTTGAAAAGGGTTAAACAGTTTAAATACTTGGGGCATGTTTTGACTGTCGACCTCAAAGATCACGCAGACATGGAACAGGAGCGGAGGGCGCTGTCTGTTACAGCGAACATGATCGCCCGCAGATTTGCACGGTGCTCTAGTGAGGTGAAGGCAACGTTCTGTACATCACTGTACTCGTGCAGTCTGTGGGCTCACTACTCTAATAGAAGTTACGGCGCCATCCACGTCCAGTACAATAACGCGTTCAGGGCGATGATGGGGCTACCCCGATACTGCAGCGCCTCGGATATGTTCGCAGAGGCGCGCACCGACTGCTTTCATGCGAGCATGAGCAAGTGCGCCGCGTCCTTGTTGCGTAGGTTATGGGTTAGCCCCAACATCGTACTGGCCATGATTGCGGGAAGGTTGGACTGCCCCTTCATCCGGAATTGTTCCAGCAAACATGTTGCTGTGCCAGTGTCGGAGAGAAGGTATTAATTGTTTTATTTTTTATTATAATTAGTAGATTTGACTTAGTTTATTTTGCGTTCATTTAATTTATTTTAATTAAATTAAATTTGATTTGATTTTTTTTTCCCTAAATTTTTGATTATTTTAATTTTAATTTATTTGTTTTTATTTGATTTCATTTTTTTTATATGATTTTAAATGTTTGGCAATGGGTGTTATTTACCTGAAATAAATGAATTTATTATTATTATTTTTATATATTTACATATCTCGGGACCCTGGGGTCCCGGACCTTTGGAAGGCGTACGAGGGGCCGAAGCCAACTTGCAGAGGCCCGTTAGACGCTTTTTAATTAAATGAGGCACCAACCGACGATTATCCCTGTACGCACTACGCAAGTGCACCCAAGGACAACCCCCGGTTGGTGTAGGACTATTGCAAGATATGGAAACAAAGATATTGGACTATGGGTTTGGGTGGTTAAAATGGACTGGTTACCTAAAACTATGGAAGGACTATGACCCCTGCCTGATCAATGTTTTTTTACACACGGATAAAATGGCAGGGAGTGACTTGCACACTCAATAATGGGCCTCCGAAAACGGTCGCTAGCACATAGTGACGTAGCGACAAGGGGGCAACATGTCCTGAGGTGCTCGAGGAGTGAAGAGGTATTCCACGGCTCTCAGAACAATCCCAAAGCCCGGAAGATGGTTAAGATCCTTACAAGCACTTACTGGAATACTTCCTTCCTCCGAGCACGTTTGCTCTTGCGAACTTCCACTTAAGCCGGCCAATAAAGGCAAGAATGAGGTGGGAGCTCAGTTCCTCCTCAGTGTTCACTCCAGCCGGCCAATAAAGGCAAGCCAGAGATGAGGAACATGACTTCTCCCGGGAGACAGGGTCCGTGGGGTTGCAAATGCCCAATAGCTCGCCACATGCTGCCCTGCGGGTTCCTATATCTCTCTTGGTCTGGCTCCTCACCTAGACATGTTCCGGTAAAGTAAACTCTACCGGCACAGACCTAGAGTTCGGAGCGCGCAAGCCCCACCACGACGTCAACGTAGAGATACGGCGGTGGGGGTATTATTATTATTATTGTATGTATTTTACCTACCTATGATCCACAATAAAGAATATGAATATGAATATGAATGAATGAAATTCATGGAGAAAATATCAATAAGGTAATCTGTCAAGTTGGACCTATGGTCCAGTACAAAAAAAAATTATCACAATGACGGGGAGTGTAAGTGACTCTCGGCTTCGTTAAGCATATTTTTACATTATATACCTGACCCATGCTGACCTATGTTGTTTTTTACTCCTTATTGATTTCGATAACGGCGACTCCTTGAAATTATTATTTCCTTGCTTGAGCCCTTATATGACTCGCTAGACCAAATTTAATATGTGTGCGTATTTACGGTATATGTTCCTAGTCCTACTCGAAGCAGAAGAATCTTTACTTTACCCGTAAACGAAAAGTTCTCCCCTTTAACAATTTGTAGAATGTTGTAATTTCGTGAGTTGAGCCGGGCCGTATCTCTGGCACGTCACTTTGTGAAGGTGTGCCATAAAATGGCCAATGTAAGCTGCGTGCCCCGCACTTCGTACTTATAAGTAAAATTAATTAAGTAGCAATATAGCTTGCGCTTTGCTAAAAATATGTAGTGATATAAAAAGGCAACATTCTCGTCCGTATTTAGCTACAGCTAGCTTGTACTATCAAGCTAGCTGTAGCTAAATACGGACGAGAATGTTGCCTTTTTATATCACTACATATTTTTAGCAAAGCGCAAGCTATATTGCTACTTAATTAATTTTACTTATAAGTATAAAGTACAATTCGCTAGGCAAATTCGTATACGCAATAAAACGTTTACGATCAATTGTGTCCGTAGACGCAGCAGTCACTGCATATCACGGATACGTATCATCTGTGCTGTCACATGATCTGATACTATGGGGCAATTCACTGGAACTTTTAATGGCATTTCGGTTACAAAAAAAGTGTGTTAGGGCAATCTCTAGCGTCTGGTTTTTGGACAGCTGTAAACCTTTATTTAAAAAACTTCACATTTTACCATTGCCCTGCATATGTACCTGTCCAAAAATTATGTATGCTAGTAAAAAAATATCCGCACTATTTTCGCATGCAATCAGAAGTGAGCCACAAAAAGGCTTCTGCTAGAAATAAGTACAAATACGAATTTAATGTACTGAGTGGTGCCGGACGTAAATAATAGCACCACCCCATTTCCTCCCGTGGCGTGGGTGTCGTAAAAGTCGACTAAGGGACTTACTAGAGAATGGGCAGCAGCGTTCTCTATGCATTTTAACACCATACTGCTATCGCCAACCCGCCTGCCAAGCGTGGCTTTTATGGGGGAGTCTTATGTCCAGCTGTGGACGTCTTTCGGCTGAAATGATGATGATGATGATGACGAATTTAATGTACCTCAATGTAGATTACAAATATTTTGGTGGAATGTTTATGTTAATGCCATTCAAGTGTACTCGTATAACAATTTACCTATACTCCATTTACAAATAACGGCTAAATAACGACAGTTATTGTGTAATATTGTTGAAATTACTGCACTTTAGAGTTTTTTTTTAATGTAAATGGTAAATAGATTACAGTGCTCTGTATATATCGTGAAATAACGGAGTTTATTAAACGTTTACATCGAAATAACGAAAGGGTGAGAACAGTTATTTGTCTAATGTTATAATAAATGGAGTATAACTCATTTAAGAAACTTCCCATCCCCATGTTCAAGAAAAAGCTGCTTTTATGACAATGGCGAATACATAGAATATTGTAAAAATCCAAGATGACATGTGATTAATTTAATTTTGACATTGATTTTAAAGTAACGATTACCTAATTGTAATAATTTGTAAAAAAACAAATCTTAAAACTAATTGATTAAAAATGTCATTTTCTGAGTATTTGTACACCATATGATGTGTTAGAATGTATAGAACTTAACAAAATGTTAACACCATACTATGTAAAACTAGATTACCTATCTAATTGTAATAATATTAATTCATGATGGACTTATTGTAAATCACAAATCTTAAAATTTATTGATTTACCTCCTTACTAATAAACGTTGTATAGCGTCTGTATAGTTACACAACGCTTTGTCTTCTTCTATCGAAAGTCAAATTACTGACGAGTGAAAGAGAGAAATCGGTGTGTAACTCCAGCTATACAACGTTTATTAGTAAGGAGGTAAGAATAACATTTGAATATTTGTATTATGTTGTGATAGAATGTATAGAACTTAACAAAATAATTAACACCATACTATGTAAAACTTTTTTTTACTTTCTGAGTTTATCTTGGACATTATTGACATCGGTGAAGGAAAAACATCATGAGGAAACCTGGACTTTATATATAGTTAATATAAGTCTGAAATCGCCAACCCGTCTTGAGCAAGCGTGGTGATCAATGCTCGTGCCTTCTCTGTATGAGAAGAGGCCTTTGCCCAGCAGTGGGACAGTTATAGGCTGGTATTATTATGTAAAACTACATTCTTACAAATAAATAAAATTCTAATTCGCGTCACGTAAAAGCACGCTGGCCAACCGCAAAACATACATTTACATTTTTAAGGTGGTTATCACTTTTATGAAATCAAGTTAACTTTTATAAAGTCTTGTCAAACTTTGATTATTCCTGTAATAGCCGAACTAGTTAGGCTACATATTTTTTTCAGTGTACGAATACAACACAACTCAAAGCATTTATATTTTATTTAAATGAAACCAATTACAGGCACTATTGAATTGTCAATGAGTCGGTGAATTCAATTCACAATTCTTTATTGCATTCCATAACGTTGGTAAAGGCTCCTCCTCAAACAGGCGCGACATGCGACGCGACACAAAAACACCGCGTGCCGCGCGACGAGCCGTCTTTTTGTGTCGCGTCGCGTGTCGCTCCTGTTTGTAGAAGCCTTAAACAGTTGGTAGGCTTCCAATTAATTAAATTATTATGGACCCTGTCGGGCCCAGTATAGAAGGAGGGTGGAGTTATGAAAGAGAAGCACAGATGAAGCTAGTTGCCCATTCCAAAGCGAAATAGGCTCCTATTTTAATTACGAGCAACCAAACCCACCTTGCCAAGTTCATCCACACAGTTGTAATGAGCGCGTATAGATGTCGCTGGTGTCGCCACGACTCCCACGGGAGCATCGCGACATCCGGGGGGGAGCCGCGGATGTGACGACATCCGGCTCCGGAACACACGGGCGAACGTGTAGAGATATGTCCGGAGTTATTTGGACAATGTATTTTAGATACGAATAGTGTTTTAATCTTTCGGCTGGAATGATGATGAGAAAATAAAAACCGGTCAAGTGCGTGTGCCACTCACAATGAAGGGTTTCGTAGTTAGGACGAATTTATCCCAAGAACATCAAACTTAACATTGTAGTTGAAATACATGTTCTCCCTTACATTACAACTGCAAATGTAAGTTGGTTGACTATTACTCGTTTTTATTTTATTTTTATTTTACGATGGGTTTGCTCTTGAGTCTAATCTAGGTCAAAGGTGACAGAGACAAAGTCGACGATGGAGTGAGCTTACTCAGAAGAAGCCTGTTCACTCTCACTTTGAAAAGATTAGGGTTGTATGCGTTCGGAAACACAGACGCAGGCAGAGGCAGTTATCTTGTAAAGACTACTTTTCTGTGTTGTGTGTTGTGTTGTTTTAACTTCGATAATACGTTACATATCCTACTACTGCTATATTTTTTTTCACATATTCAAAAACAACCATTTAGCTGGGTGGGACACTTGACTCTTACCTACAAAAATTTTCCCTTTAAAGCTTGAATTAAAAAAATGGTTTTCACAAACCCGCAATATTTTTGAACGGCCTATCCAACAATATCTCAATGGGATGCTTTTTTATTAATTTAGTAGTTAACAAGTTTAACTTAAATACATACAAACTAAAAATAAAATATTTATACTGTACACCTACAAGAAAAAAAAAAGGAAAAGAAAGGGGGAAGTGCTCATATAGGGCATCAAAAAATTCTTCCGCATCGCCGTCAGCGGGAAAAGTGCCCAAAAGGCTGGCAGCGTTGCCAAGTTGGATGGCAACGCTGATTCTTTGGCCTAAAAATAGGCCAGACCTCTGGTCACGTGAAGAGTCGACCAACCGCTTGGCGATGTCCCGATATACACGATGAGCACTCGGATCAGTGGGATAGATTAGAAAAAAAAACCCTACTAATATTTTTTTTTCATGATTTTATTTAACCACTTTGTCGGTGTGATTAATATGTATAGGTAACCATGCCAAATTACAGCTTTCTAGTTCTTACAATGTCACAGTGAGGAGAAAGTTCAATCCCATCATTTCTTATTCAAATCTACTCGAGTAATGTGTATGAAAACATAATTTTCGTACGGCCATATTAAGAAGAGTCTAATTTTACAAATAAATAAGAATATCTAGGTCCCAATTAGCATTTATACTAGCTATTAGCCTAGGCAGATGCTAAATAGCAGTGCGTCTGAATGCACAATAACCTATTTTTAGGCAAAGTTTGTTGACATGAAACAGATGATCACGAACTTACTTTGAAATTCTTGGCTGAATACTTAGATCGTTATAATATTTATTTTTAAGTAATAATAACATGTACTTAGATTAGTATTTCTAAACAGCCATACATTGTAGATAAGTTTCTATAGTTAACTTCTTCTACGTCGATCTCTCAATGCTGAGGATCGCGACCACATACGACCGGTCTTCTGCAGTGTGGACCGCTCGGTAAATGCTGCCTCCGACAACCCTCTCGATCGCGTCTGACCATCTTGCCGGTGCTCTGCCTTGAGTTACAGTTCTGTCTACAGTTAACAGTGGATTCAAAATATGCGTTATCATGCTCCTGCATTTTTCCACAATTTTAATGACTGTAATGATTGTAAGAAAAGTACCTATCACATTACGTTTAACTAACTTTCACTTATGTAATTAACTAACAAATTTTTCGCAATTATTTTGGAGTCAGCGCAGCGCTTTATACTTGTACCTTCTTCCAAACAGACTATGCATTAAATTTTATTTGAATATTCTTGAGGAAACGCGGTTACGTTCATTGGCGTTCATTTCACACTAACGTAAAAAGAAATATCTTCCTGGTTACTGATACTAGGTACCTAGTGCAAATATTTTTGACGTGAATACGCCTTTAAATTTGCTTCTATAGTGGGAGGCAATTCAGAAGACGGATGAATACTTGAGTTGAGAACTTTTGACAAAATCGGGAGATACAATTTAGTGTTGCAGCTACATATCTGACATCTACATCCAAAATTTAATTACACCACTCGATAGCTATGTGACGCATCTCGTGCGGCGGAGGTGGAAGCGCCGCCATTTTGAGATCGTTTCGCTGCGTCACATAATTTTCGTTGAGTATAAATTTTGTCTCAGAGAAGCTACGACGTTCGTTTTAGGTTCAATCGTCAGCTCTTGTCAAGATCTATTGATTGCTTATATAAAACATAAGTTTGAAATCTACTATATAAAAATAAGTCGGGTTTTCCTTCCTGACGCTATAACTCCAGAACGCACGAACCGATTTCCACGGTTTTGCATTCGTTGGAAAGGTCTCGGGCTCCGTGAGGTTTATAGCAACTTTTTTTTTATGGTTTTTACCAAAAATTAGGGTAGGGTAGAGTAGGGTAGGTAGGTAGGTAGATAGGGTAGGGTAGGGTAGGGTAGGGTAGGTAGGTAGGTAGGGTAGGGTAGGGTTAGGGTAGGGTAGGGTAGGGTAGGTAGGTAGATAGGGTAGGGTAGGGTAGGGTAGGGTAGGTAGGTAGGTAGGTAGGTAGGTAGGTAGGTAGGGTAGGGTAGGGTAGGGTAGGGTAGGTAGTTACGTAGGTAGGTAGGTAGGTAGGTAGGTAGGTAGGTAGGTAGGTAGGTAGGTAGGTAGGTAGGTAGGGTAGGTAGGTAGGTAGGGTAGGTAGGGTAGGGTAGGGTAGAGTAGTGGAGTTTATACTAAAGCTTTTGACAGAACGAAGTCTGTCGGGTCAGCTAGTAATTATAATAAATATATCGTATACAATTAAAGAAAAAAAAAATTATTTAATTTCGGTCTATACTCGTTAAAACCTAAATCAAAATATAGAGATCGTTTACGGTTGGAAAGGGCTTCTCAAGAGCAATCCAGTGATACCCATAAAACACCATATGACAGAGTGAAGCGGTGCCGGGAACGTATAAGAATGAAGGCATCCGACCGGATCAACAATGGCCAGTACATCTATGGACGTACACGTATTCATGTAAATCACAGCCACACCCCGATTTTTTTTTTTTCAACTATATAATTTATATCTACCACTGCCATGTCCTATGTTTTGTTTTTTTGGCGTAACAACGTTTTTTTTTTTTAACTCTCCTTAACTGTCATATCATAGATAACATCACGCCTTGTTACCCCGAAGGGTTGGACAGTAATGTATGTACCTATAAGTATCCCCACATTTCGCTAATGTTTTTAAGACCCATGTAATAGGGGACGAGCCTATTGCCATCAACCGGGCACGAATCCAGACTCCGGGCCTCCGGGAAAATACCGTTTCAATATACCGGTTGCCGGTTAGAAAATTATAATTGTTGTGTTTTTATTTTATTTTTATGACCAATAATGCAATGAATATTAATAATTTATTAAATATCTTGTATTGTAATTGTAATCTGAATTGTATACCAAATAATCTGTATGAGTCTTGTTACTTGATTATGAATATCCTTCTATAGTTTTAGGTAACCAGTCCATTTTAACCACCCAAACCCATAGTCCAATATCTTTGTTTCCATATCCTGCAATAGTCTTACACCAACCGGGGGTTGTCCTTGGGTGCACTTGCATAGTGCGTACAGGGATAATCGTCGGTTGGTGCCTCATACTCATCTAATTAAAAAGCATCTAACGGGCCTCTGCGAGTTGCCTTCGGCCCCTCGTACGCGTTCCAAAGGTCCGGGACCCCAGGGTCCCGATATATATAAACATATAAATAATAATAATAATATTCCAAATATCCCGTGACTGGTGGCCACAACGAATCTCGTGTGCACCAGCATATCATAATACATATCTACGTAGCAACATATCGCTTGTCGCGCTGTAGGAAGTAGTTAGTCGCGGTGGAAGCCAGCACTTCCGCCCCCTGGTTCCTACTAGAATTTAGGGCGTAGGGACCCTGAGACTTTTTAGTTTTTATATAGGGCCAGGGCCAATATATGGGGATTGGCCCTTAGGAGCTCGTGGCTAAGTTATAACAAATACAAGGGTTGATCCACCAGATTAAGGTACGCTTGCCGGGATTGGTCCGTGGATGGGTGGCCATCTTTACATACCGAGACTCCTCCGTTCCTCGGAAAGCACGTAAAGCCGTTGGTCCCGGCTGTCATTCGTGTATCTTTGACAGTCGTTACGGGTCGTCAGAAGCCCGAAAGTCTGACAACAGTCTTACTAAAGGGTATCGTAGAAGTCGTCAAGGGCGTCGCCAAGGGGGGGCAGGGAAGGGCAGCAGCCCCCTCCTAGAGATTCAAAAAAATGTAACCAAATGCAAAGCATCCAAAATCCTAAGAAGGAAAAGGGGAAAAACCAAGCCAAGCCACTGTGACGTAGTGGGTTTAGTGGTAAGGAAATGAATAAGGCAGATACCACTTAAATCACGTTTATTAATCAGCACAGATTCAGGGTGTAGGTTCTATCTTAAGAGTTCTTTCACTGATGAGTATTTAGAAGGGAGAAGTAGGTACTGTCCTGGGCTGGACCATCCGGCTGGCACCGCAGCGGCAGTTAACCAGGTAGCAAACGGCGCTCGCCGCCCTTGGTGTAGGTAGTGGCTGTAGAGGCCACCAGGCAAGGACGAGACGGCCCTCAAGGCCCAGGTAGTAGTGTGCGGTAAGGCATTCGACGGACGCTGTAGAGGCGTCCACCGTAGGTCAGCCGGCAGCGGCTCGTTGGTGCGATGTAAGCACGTAGAAAGAACCCTGGAATCAGCGCAATGGGGCGCCCGTAAGCTCCAGGAAGACTCCCGTAAGCCTCTGCGATGCGTGTAGCTGCAGCCCAGGCAAGCGTGGAAAGTAAGGGGGAAAATCGCCTCGGGGGGAGGCCCCATGATTAGTGTACACAGAAAGCTTATAGAATTTTCATAATCAAAAGTTTACAAGAAAACCATGGAAGATTATGTTTTAATTAAGTAACTCAAAAAAAGGGTCTCGCTCTACTACTTTATTATTATAATATTGTAACTTTATTCAATTTTTAGGGTTCCGTAGCCAAATGGCAAAAAACGGAACCCTTATGGATTCGTCATGTCTGTCTGTCAGTCTGTCCGTCCGTATGTCACAGCCACTTTTTTCCGAAACTATAAGAACTATACTGTTGAAACTTGGTAAGTAGATGTATTCTGTGAACCGCATTAAGATTTTCACACAAAAATAGAAAAAAAACAATAAATTTTGTGGGCTCCCCATACTTTTTTTTTTTTTTTCATCAAATCCATACGTGTGGGGTATCTATGGACAGCTCTTCAAAAATGAAATTGAGGTTTCTAATATAATTTTTTTCTAAACTAAAGTTTGCGCGAGAGACACTTCCAAAGTGGTAAAATGTATCCCCCCCCCGTAACTTCTAAAATAAGAGAATGATAAAACTAAAAAAAATATATGTTTACATTACCATGTAAACTTCCACCGAAAATTCGTTTTAACGAGATCTAAGTATAATATAATGAGATCTAAATAAATAAGTAGTTTTTTTTAATACGTCAAAAATCGTAAACCGCGCTTGCTGCTACGGAACCCTTCATGGGCGAGTCCGACTCGCACTTGGCCGCTTTTTCTAATAAATATAATAACTTTGTTTACAAATTTTATTTATTGCACAGTTATAGATCTCGTGCGCGTTCAAACAAACTGTTCAGCTTTATTATATTACTAGCTTTTGTCTGCGGCTCCGCCTTAACCCCCTCCTTTTTTGAAGTCGGCTAAAAATCATTCATAGCCAGAGTGCATCTTATGACAATTCCAATAAGCCCAAATACGACTAGGATACATTGTTTTATTACGGAGTTCTGGTGCCTACCTTTCAGCTTCATCATCAAAACAGTTTGATAGTACCATTTTGATCAGAACCTTTTATTTAAATTTGCTTCGTCATAGTCGCTTAACTATCTCAATCGAGATATCTTATCGCCACCCGTGAAATACTTATCAATCAGGAGTTCGGTGGCCATCTGGTGGTCTTCTTAATCAGTTCCACTTCACCAAATGACATCTTTCTAAATGCAAATACTTGACTTGTTGATGAAAATACAAAAATAGCTAAACGTATGGCTATAAAATTTGAGGAGTTCCCTCAATTCCTCATGGATTCCATCATCAGAACTGGATTTTGATAGAAATGGGATCAATTCGGAAGCAGCTATATCCTTTCAAATAATAATTTTAAAAATCCAAATCGGTTCATAAACGACGGAGATCTAAGGTAAAAACATAAAAAAGGCAGCAGCTAGTAGGAACATTATATACAGCGAAAGGAACTTCGTTCCAACCGGGGGGTCCCACGACACCTCCCGACTTTTTATATTGAAGTTTTTTTTTTTTTAAATCCACAATGTGGGAGCTCTTGGACTTAAGATTTCCAATTGCGTTTACTTTCTGAAATGCTGAAACCCTCGTTATTCGTAATATTTTCAGTTTCAGGCAATATTTCTTTAAATCGGACGTAGTTAAACGAAAAGGATCCAATCCACAACCTGGTCAAAAATGAGGTGAGTGTACCAAACCGAGTCTAAATATCGATACTATCGGCGAGTTAAATAGATCCAAGCAAAAAATAAAAGTTAATCATTTTGATCAACCTCAGAACCAGCCCACATGCACGGAAATATAAATTATGTTATATCTTTTAACTTCAAACATCAATATCTCTAAAAGGCAGCCCCGGATCTAAGGGGGGGCAAACGGGGCTCGTGACCCGGGCGCCAACTTCAGGGGGCGGCAAATTCAAGCGTGGCAGACAAGTGCACCACCCAGCACACCGCAACTTTGCAAAAAATTACGCGCAGCACATATATAACTTCATTTGCGGGTGGCGCACTGAGGAAATCACTGATTAGCGTAGGCATAGGTCGTCAAACAGTGTGAGCGGGTTGTGACCGGCGCTGTTGAATTCAGCCAGGAACTCGAGGAGCGCCTCTGTGGTCAAATCTTTAAGGATAAAAGCCTTTATTTTTGAAGTTACTTAGTAATTTGGCGTAGCGAATCGTCCCTTTTAAATTGGTGCTATGCTTTTCAGCATAAGTCAATCGAAAATCGGACCGCACATCAGATTAATTATGGCTCGTAGAAGCTAAAAGGCTCGAAGAGTAAAACTGTAATTCTATTATGCTACAATCTCAAGACTTATCCTGTCCTATTCTAATTAAAATAAATATCCGACATGTCCATGTACCTATATGTAAAAAAATAAGGCTTCATAGCGAAATATAAAGGTTGGCGGGGGCGGCAGACGGCAGATTTTGCCCCGCCTCGATAAAATTCTAGATGCGGGACTGCTAAAAGGACTTTGTGTGGATTGGATCCTTTTCGTTTAACTACGTCCAATCGTCAGGTCGGGAATCGGGATGCATCTGTTACAAATCGTCGCTTTGGCGCAATGCAGCTAAGACAATTTTTTTTTTTTTTTTTTGGGAAATGGTGTTAAGTCTGTGGCCTGTACATCAAGTTACCACAAACTGTCAAATTTTCTTGTTCGATTTTGAACTTAACAGTCAACAGTTTAAAGTTTGAAATCGTTTGGCGATATTTAACTATTTCTGTAGCTTGATGTGCTGGCCACTGTACATTAACGTGTTGAGAAAGAACCATAGTATATATATTAGTCAATAAATCTAACAGATATCATGACTGTAACCAGGTTTATTATACAATTTAAAAAAAAGTGTGTTTATCGTGTCAATTTTGCGTAATTCTATGCCGCTTAAATTCATTGTGATTCTAGTCAAAGAAAGTAATTATTCAGTAGTCAAATAGTTGTGAGAGCTCATAAAACTCTTGATCGACAAAATTATGACATCATAATATTGTGTTATAATGCTGATTTATGTTAAAAAAACCTTAAATAATAAAATTAAAAAATCGTCAATAGGTATCTCAGAAGTGTGAAAGTTATAAGTTCTGTGGAATACCTCCATTACCCTCCAAGGCGACGAAATGTGGCTTATATAAATTAATAGGTTGGTAAAACACAAAAACTAGGCAAAAAAACGCAGTTTTTAATTTACCCTTAATTAAATAAATAATTTAGATTTTAGGTACTTCAACACCAACGGAAACTGTTGCTACAGTTTTATTCCAATTTGCGAATAAATCAGCTAAGGTTAGATTTTTTACAGCTGCGTAGTATACAGTAGAGGTAATAGATGAAGTGTTATTTCTTTCCGCTTTACATTTTGAATCCTCCTCGTTAAAGGAACAGTCACCGTTGTTCAAACAGACTGGAACATCGCATCTACCACCTGAATAACCGTCTATGCATTCACAGACTGGCTCATCCTCCTCATTTAAGGAACATGTACCGTTGTTCAAACAAAACATATGACACTCGTCGACTTCACACCTTTCCCCGGAATATCCGGCATTACATCTGAAATAATAATAATATAATAAACATTTTTCACTTCAGTAGCTCAAACATGTAGGTTTTGCTGCCTGAAATCAGTGAGATATATTTTTATTTATCTTATATTTGTTTTATTTTTTT
Organism: Dryobota labecula; assembly: GCA_947523025.1. Lineage (NCBI taxonomy): Eukaryota > Metazoa > Arthropoda > Insecta > Lepidoptera > Noctuidae > Dryobota > Dryobota labecula. The sequence goes on along the minus strand of OX383308.1, from coordinate 2,745,186 downwards.
TCAGAAAACTGCGTGTCTTATTCAGCCTTGGGTTAATCATACAATTCGAAACATTCACACTCTATCTCTTTCCCGCCATTAGAAAGAAAGAGAGACAAAGACCAGCCCTTTCGAAGTAGGTACCGATTTTGAATTCGACCTCAAAGACAAACACGTTCGGAATTTCGTACTAACTAAAGAAATTTTGCAAAAAGATAATTATGTTTTTTAATCTAATTTATTGAATTTTTAACTTATTGTTGTATTTAAACGAAAAAAAGTATTTTGTAATTGTTTTATTCTCACTAGTACTACGATATACTATATTAAAAAATAGTACAACTAGTGGGAGTCTCTATTTCCCACTTGTTCTACCTGTTCCATCGTTAGAACTAATGGGATATCGCTTCTGAAGTGAAAAGTTATGTGTGTTACACGAGAGCAAAGTTTTTTGCATCTCGTGCCTTTGAATCCCTCGCCACACTCAGGATTCAACTTTAGAATCACTCACTACGCTCATGATTCAATCGTTGAATCCTTCGCTTGCTCAGGATTCAAAATCAGCACTCGCAGCAAAAAACGACTTTGCTCTCTTGTTGCACAAATAACTATCACTTCTCATGCTCTAGGGAGTGAAAAGTAATTAGTTTTTTAATTTCCTTCATGTGACATAGACAAACTCAAACAGCCAGTAAATATACTATTATCTGTGGAGTGTGGACCATCTTCATTGCGAAAATGTTGAGAGTTTTAGTTCCATGGTTTTTTCGCAAAGAAGGTGCCATGTGTTTTAAATTGTTAATCTGTGACTGGTTTAGTTCTGTGTTCACCAACATTCAAACCACCGGTTAGGTATTTAAACAGTTGGTTTATGTCAAATTTCCTAAGGCCTGTGTTCACCAACATTCAAACCACCGGTTAGGTATTTAAACAGTTGGTTTATGTAAAATTTCCTAACAAATTTTGAGTAAACAACTGATTGAATATCTAAACAGTTGATTTAAATGTTGGTGAACACAGGCCTAAGAAATTTCGAGTAAACAACTGATTAAATATCTAAACAGTTGATTTAAATGTTGGTGAACACAGGCCTTAGAAGAAAAAACTGACCGCGAAAGTTTCAGAATTTTTGTCGAGTGTAAATTTGTTCGGTTTTAAATAAATTTATCAAGAATGTGTGAGTGACAGTGAACAGTTTGACGTCGAGCAAAGGGCAAAAGACATAATAGATAATCTTTTGCCGCCAAAATCGCGGAAGATTTATCTAAACACTTACGAAAGGTTAATGAACTGGAGGAATAATATTTATTAAATGTTTTTGTACTAAATTCTCGCACTCAAAGTGAAAAGTACAGTTTGCACCTCGAGACTAAACTTATTGACTCCTTCGCACGCTCGGGAGTCAAACCACCTCTGGTATACTATGGCTACGTTTAGTCCCGCGTTATAAAATAAACTAATATTGAATAATGAAAATGTGAATAACTAAAATATGTTTTACCTGCATCCAGGAAGACCCTCTTCATCGAAACTACAGTTACCTCGCAAACAATAGTTCTCACAAACTGAAACACCGCATCGTTTACCGATGTACCCAGGTGTGCATTTGCAAAGAGATTGTCCATTAACTTTTATACCGTGATCACATAACGGAGCTTCACTATCTCTAGCAATGAGTGAGTCGTTGGTCATATAGTTATTTGGTACTAGACTTTCTAGCCCTTTGCAATCTGGAACTCCCTGAATTTGTTCGCTGATTTTATAGTTTGCCGCTATACCGACGCTTTCTGTATGAACCGTAAAGAGGGCGTTGTAATTAAGAGTTTTTATTGTAGGCTTTGGATATCTCCATACGGCGTTGTGACCGCAGGATATGCACCAACTCACCATGTACAGGAACTTCTTAGAAGCGGCTAATGTATTTGGATGAGGAATATCTCTATGAAGTGAATTGTAGGTAATCATAATTAATGATTGCTTATTTTTGCCATTCAAATCTGCACTGTAAATATAGCTTGTTGACATAGACTCACGCATGAACCAGTATATTTTCTGTGTTTGTTGGCCAATAGCCAAGCTGTGTGGGTCCAATTTGTATTTATCAGCTTTAATAACTATTTCTCTGTCGGAGCCATTAAATCGAGCTCTCTCTATTGTAGGCATCGTAAGGTTTGTTTTGATCCAGTAAATATACCTGTAAATTTTAATATTAAGTACGGATTCTGTGAAATTATAAATGATTAAACTATTATTATTAACGTACCCTCTACAGCTATCCACGGCAATGTCAGTAGGAATCCCGTCATCCATCTTGATTAAGAGATTTCCATTAACATTGTTCTTAAATCCCGGTTTAAATGAAATCCAATTAATGCTTCTTTCCTTCGTGTCCGTGAAGAAGAGTATTTCTGTGATCGGGTCGAAAGCCAGTCCCTGAATATTCCTTCCATTTCTCTCAATGAAGCATTTATTTTCCACGGAAGATATTTTATAATCACATATAGTGTCGTTTTCGCTCGGTTTGTCGACGTACAGCATCATGTTGTGAACTTCATCGTAAGCTAATGCAGTGACGTTTTGGGAATTTAAATGTATTGTGCCCGTTTTTATGTCGTTAGTGTAAAATTCTAGTCGGTCTCCTGCAGAAATGGCGATGTCTGAAACAAAATAATCATTGTAACAAGCAGATAGTTAAATAAATACCTTATAGGTAGACGCACACGCACCATCACGCCTTATATGGGATACGTCACATTGTATAATACCTATAACGTTGATATTACGGAAAAAACCACCTTTCTCGTATGCTCACCCCAGGAGCGCGCCAACCCTACAAACAGCGCTACCAATGGCAGTAAACACTGCATTCTACTCGTTTTATACTTTAGAAATACAAAGTTCATCCAACGAGTCAAATGGTGCGTCCACCGCTAAGGAACGCTCTTCAGATATTATATAAAGCAAAACGCTTTTTCTTCAAAATAAGTAGTCTTTTAGGCATACGTATTGATGATAAGAAAGACTATCATAAAAGGTCGCATTATTTTAGGTAACTACATCATCCAGATAACTTGGCGACCTTTTATTATGTAAAACAATACTAGCGATCTGCTCTTGGTTTGCACGGGTGTTACGCGCAGCTGCATAAGGGGAATCGCCCACTCAGCACTCAATACTTTTACCAAAGAAACATACGCTGCATATTCAACGAAATACGGAAGCGGCGAGCTGAGATGGCACTTTGTGACGCACGGACCTAGTTTACCTAATTATTGCAACTCTGTAAAATTCCATTCCATATTCATACTTCGAAATGGCTTCACTTAGGCTAATTTAGGATATAATTAATGTAATTCTTTTATTTTAAATAAATTAAGTTAAATCATTTTTGGTTTTTTTAAATCCTCCGATTGCAGCTAACGTAATTCGGGTGCAATGGCGACCTGTCAAAACATTGAGATTTCTATGCTATAGCTTAGTTCTAACAAAAAACAAAGAAAAAAAAAGCTAAATATAAAAAACAAAGTCGGATTAGTGACACCATTTATAACATAAGAACGGCTGAACCAATTTTTATGATCTTTGATTCTTTGGATTTATCTCCGCCCCGAATAGCAGAGTATCTATTAAAACATGTGAAAGATTCACGAAAAAAAAAAATTATGAAGAAAATTATTTTTCTCATACTTATCTACTTACATTTTGTATCTGTATGGAACAGCTTTTTTGATGATATCTCGAGAACGGATTGGGGAACGGGGGTACAAGAAACGGACGAAGTCGCGGGCAGAAGCTAGTATTAATATATTATAGACACTTAAACCTCCGGAATAGATAGTGAGCACTGCATCAAAACCAGCGGCGTAAATACAGTGTGTCTATATAATGTGCACATATCGAAACGAGGGAATCTATGCATAATTTTATCTACGGAAAAAATACAAAAAAAAGCTATTTTTTTTTTAATCAAAATTTCTCAATAAGACTTTATTGAGAAATTTTACAATTATTGTTAAAAATGATGAAAAAAAAAACAGATTTTTGCTAAAAAAAACATGTTTCTTTTCAATTGAGGGTAGTTTTTTCCCCAATTTTTGGACGCCTAATTACTTCCAATCATTATGGAGTTTATTTCATCGTGATAGATCATTTATTTTAAAAGGTACACCGTTTTGTTTACACTGGGAACAATTTTGTTTTAAATTCCATAAAAAATAAAAAATAAAATATTTTTGCCGTAGATAAAATTAAGCATAGATTCCCTCATTTCGATATGTGCACATTATAAAGACTCACACTGTATAATAACCTTATTGGTATCAAGCCGTTTGGGGCTGAAATCCTCGAGCCGTGGGGTCTGAGTAATCGTGGTCTGTTTAATCAAAACTATAAACGATTGGTCGAAACTTCCCGTGACCCAAGGGCAAGCTTTTACCTTGGCCAGAGGCTAAGCATTTCCATACAACGTGGCAATGTCGCCAAACTCCTGTACCCTATTTACGTAACACTGTATCAACCACAATCTGAATGATTTTGAAGGATATTGCTAATCTATTGCTTCATATGTTCGAAAAAGTTGTCTGCTCAACAACGTAAATAACGCAATGAATGTTGTTGAACTGTCACATTACCAGTCGATAGCGATGCTTAGGAATTTTAATAAGGAACGAATTTCACTCCTAAGTTGTTCCGTTTTAACGTTCAGACAAAGTGACGGCGGATTTTAATGGTTTTAGTATAATTATTGTACAGACGCCAGCAGGTCAAGCTACCCGAAACTGTCAAATTTCCGCAATCAACCTTCAACCTTATGCTGTAGTGATAAAGTTGAAAATCTATTAAAGAAATTTGACATTTTGTAGTAGCTTGATGTGCTGGCGTCTGTACATTTTTAACTTTAACTCATTTTTTAATAGTTGCTAACGCAATGAACTCAATTATGAAGCAAACAATATATTTATTAGGGTTCCGTACCTCAAAACGAAAAAAACGGAACCCTTATAGGATCACTCGTGTCTGTCTGTCTGTCCCTCTGTCACAGCCAATTTGCTCCGAATGTGATGGACCGATTAATTTGAAATTTGGTATACATATCAATTTCAGTGACCCAAACACGGACGTGAACCGTAAATAAATGAATTTAGAATATTGGGGTCAGTTTTGGGGGGCAACCAATAAAATTAAAAAAATAAAGTTTTGCAAACTGTAGGTACCGTGTGACATATCAAATAAAAGGGCTTACTGTGAGGGTCTCAAATATATTTTTTATAATTTTAAAATAAATTGTTTTTAAAGTTATTCCCCCTTATCCGAAATTACTGAACCTACAATTTTGAAAAAAATACAAAAAATATTTCTATACTTATAGATTACAGGAAAATAGATAAGAAGTTTATGGCCTTAAAATAACATGGTAAATCTCTCGATATTGTGCGTACACACAGCGCGCCCTATCAGAATACCAGCGCTGCAACACTTATTTTTAAATGTCGCAGCATCATGCTGAGATAGGAGCCTTTTGGCCCCGTACAGGTTTTGTTTTCATTTTACTTTTGTTTTTATTTGTGTTACTATGAGCGTGTTTAGTTTAAAATGTAAACTTCCTGTATGAGTCCCACCCAATAAATACTTTTTCTTTCTTTCTTTCTTTTTTAGCGTCGCGTCGCGTTGAGCCGGACGGCTCTGTGTGGCGTCGTCCGTAATGTCTAGTACATTACAACTGCTCAGCGTCGCGTCGGCGTCCCGTCCCGCCGCGCCGCGCCCGCTGTGTGCAGAGACCTTAAGTGCTAGCGACCGTTTCCAGGGGGCCCATTATTGAGTGTGCAAGTCACCCCTGCCACTTTATCCGTATACAATAAAACATTTATCAGGCAGAGGCCATAGCCCTTCCATAGTTTTAGGTAACCAGTCCACTTTAACCACCCAAACCACAAACCCATACATAGTCCAACATCTTTGTTTCTATATCCTGCAATAGTCCTACACACAGACAGACAGATAAGCATAATTTCGGAATAGCAAAATCCCAGATTAGCAGAAGCACAGATTTGCATAAAGGCAGAAGTACAGACCCACACAGAAAACAAAAATAAAATTGAATTAGTAGTTACAATTCATAAAATTTTATTTGAAAGCATTAAAAGTTCAAGGGCTGATTTTTCAATAGCCAGATAAGTTTTATCCGAGGAATAGGTAAATATGGCAGTTTGACAGCTTTTGCATAGAAAATATGTAAAAACGCCATATTTATTCTTCAGATAAAAGTTATCAAGCGATTGAAAAATCGGCCCTTAGACGAATTAATTCGTCTTTGTAACTTTGGCCAATCGTACCAAATATTGGTCTAATAAGTATTGCATCAGTCGTATTGCGTTGAAAATTTGAAAATCAGGAATGCAAGAATGCTTCGCTTCTCTTATTATTTCGTTGTTACCATTCAATGTAATAGATGTATTACATTGATTCTTGTTGTAGCAACGCCAATTTGTGCTACCACACTCATTTTGACACTTGAACACTTTTACCTTTTTGACTTTTTGTAAAAATATACGATGCACCGTTATTGGCACCAGCTTGTAACATATTAACGTAATAATATATGCTCAGACAAAATAAAAAACCAATAATAAATAATAATAATAATAACCAATAATAATTAATCAATAAAATAATATTAAACATTAATAATAATAATTAATTAATAAATAATAATAATTAATAAATAATAATAATAATAACCAATAATAATTAATCAATAAAATAATATTAAACATTAATAATAATAATTAATTAATTAATAATAATAATTAATTAATAATAATAATTAATTAATCAATAATTAATTAATTATTATTATTAATGTTTAATATTATTTTCATAATTAATTAATTTCATCAATAATTAATTAATTAAACTTAGTAATTATTTTATTTTTGAGAAAAACAAATGCATGTCACATTGACATAATTATATAAATAGATTTGCTTGACTGTTTATGACAATTATAAGTGGCCATTTAGATTTATATAAAGTAAAGAGGTCATAAATTGATAATAAGGTTAATAGAGTTTGTATCTTTTTTGACGACGACAGTACACTATCTGCTTTTATGCAAATCTTTCCTTCTGCTAATCTGGGATTTTGCTATTGCGGGATTATGCTTATCCGTCCTTCTGCTGCAGAGGGGAAAAATCTCTTACTGTATTTAACTGAGTTTGTGGAACACTACAAATCATATCTTTCCGTCGTTTGGTAAGAGCAGTAAGAGGGGTTTTTATATATTGGAGAAGAATGGTTTGCAGAATGAAGTGTGCTGCCTTACGTTGAGGACGCCACAATTTTTGTAAAGTTCTGTGGTTGGAAACAGAATAGGTCTAAATGTTGCAATTTTCAGTATGGCTCTGTGAAATCCCGAAATTTTCTCAGCACCTATGGTTTTGAGCGCTTTGGCGTTTTCAAAAATACACTTAAAAAAAGCGGCCAAGTGCGAGTCGGACTTACACATGAAGGGTTCCGTAGCAGCAAGCGCGGTTTACGATTTATGACGTATTAAAAAAAAAAACTACTTACTAGATCTCGTTCAAACCAATTTTCGGTGGAAGTTTACATGGTAATGTACATCGTGTTTTTTTTTTAGTTTTATCATTTTCTTATTTTAGAAGTTACAGGGGGACACACATTTTACCACTTTGGAAGTGTCTCTCGCGGAAACTATTCAGTTTAGAAAAAAAATAATATCGGAAACTCAATATCATTTTTGAAGACCTATCCATAGATACCCCACACGTATGGGATTGGTGAAAAAAAAAATTGGGTTTCAGTTCCAAGTATGGGGAACCCCCAAAATTTATTGTCTTTTTGTTCTATTTTTGTGTGAAAATATAGTTCTTATAGTTTCGGAAAAAGTGGCTGTGACATACGGACGGACAGACAGACATGACGAAACTATAAGGGTTCCGTTTTTTGCCATTTGGCTACGGAACCCTAAAAAGCTATAGACGAGTTATATAGTCCAGTCGTTTCTCGCTATTCGCCGTCGTGCCCTCGCTGCTCGTTGCTCGCCAACTAGTTTTAGTTGCTAGCTCTACTCGCGGTCTTCTACTCATAGGAGAGGAAGTTCCTAGTTGATATTCCACCAACTCGCACTAAGCGTTTTCAAACTTCTTATAATGCGCACAGCAAAGGAGTGGCACTCTCTGCCTGCGTCTGTGTTTCCGAACGCATACAACCCTAATCTATTCAAAGTGAGAGTGAACAGGCTTCTTCTGGGTAAGCTCACTCCATCGTAGACTTTGTCTCTGTCATCCAGACCTAGATTAAAGTCAAGAGCAAATTCATACTTGAATAAAAAAAAATAAAAAAAAGCATGATGACAAGGAAAAATTACCACTAAAATATGCGGAATAAAACACAGCAAGTATTTACAAACTATTTATTACAATGTTTCACAACCAGACCCATCAAATTATTTCCTACAGAGCATTGACTTGGAGTAATACCTTCTTTCATACATTTTAACTTGTGCGATTGAGACAACACTCGACTTGCTTTGAACGTTTTTTAAAACTCACGTAAATATTTTGGATAGTAGGTACCCACTTGACAAAGCACGAACGCGCAATTTAAATGTACCTAACACAAATTCGAACGAATTTTGAATCGAGAATTATATGATATGATATTTTGGCTAAAATCAGCATAATCAGTATCACCCATACTGGCCCATACATATTAAAGTGTTAAAACCAAGTAAATATTAAGTGCGAAACGAGTATTTTCAATATTGGATTAGTGCGAATTTACGTTACGTTAACTCCGCGCGTTCGTGCTAGGCCCATACCCCACAATCATGACAAAAAAAAATTGTAAATATTTTAAGAATATATGCATTATTTTTTCTTTTTCCTTGCATTAACATCAATTTGGGTTTGGAATCATGGCTCTGATCAAATCCGAAACCACTCGGAAAATGCTCGCGAGTAAAACCAACCATGAGACAAAATACGAACCTACTTAAGGTCTATTTGATCAAGGCCGTCCGTCTTTGGTCAGTTTAACATCTATTTGACCTTAGTCTGTAGTCAGTGTAAGGTCTATTTGACCTTAACCCGTCCGTCTGTGGTCAATGTTAAGTGTATTTCACCTTCACCACCACCAGTCTCTGGTAAGGGTAATGTTTATTTGACCTTAGATCGTCCAACTCTGTTCAGTGTAAGGTCTATTTCACCTTAATCCGTCCATCTTGAGTCGGTGTAAGGTCTATTTGACTATATTTCGTCCGTCTCTGGTGAGTGTTAGGTCTATTTGACCTTAAGCCGTCCGTCTTAGTTCAGTGCAACGTATATTAGATCTTACGTCTATAGTCACTATAAGGTCTATTTGACCTTAGGCCGTCCATCCCTGGTCAGTTTGAGGTGAATAAGTCTGTCGTGGGTGCGAAGTATGCTGGACTGGCTGAATGAAGCTGGACATTTGCTGCACTGGTATGGACGCTCCCCAGTGTGGGTGCGAATGTGGCCTTTTAGTATCTGGTTGCGCTGTAATAAAGGATTAAATCAGTAGAGTTATTGCATTGTTGCCCTGCGGCGGATAATATAATACTTCAAAGTTTTTTTCAAAAGGAACGAGTTTATTTAGAAATCGTAAACCGAGAGAAAGTCGCGTGGAGGGGGATTTCAACTCTTTATTAGTTGCTTTTGTTGACATGATATTTATTCAGATTTGTTAACGTAGTTGTTATCACAACCATGTCATTTGGTTTAAATAAGTTTTTATTTTTATATTTTTTTATCTGTATATAGAATCTTTTCTATTTTGTGAATGTGAGACCGTTGTAGGCCTATTAGACTGTAGATTTTTTCAACATTTTTTTTTTTAAGTCCCTAGGACCTTATTATGACGTTTTAATGCCATTTTTATTCCAGACCGAAAAAGGGATGGTGTTAGCGGTCATGTATAGCTCCATCTCTCTCTTGCACTGAAGACATGATGGCATTAAAACGTCATAATACAGCACCTGATACTTGTTGAAAGGCCTACACTGTCCTCCTATACCTATTAACACTGTTATTTGAATATATTGTAAAAGAGTAACCGTGGAGTTTTTTGCCGGCTCTTTTCCATAGGAAACGACCAATTGGAGCCGTGCACCTAGCTTCTGAGGCCCTAGTGTGAGTTTATTTTAACCATCTTGAATTTACGCATCGAGCGCGTTCAGCGCTCCGATTGGTGAATGGCCATTCGGCGGCCAATCGGAACGCCGAACGCGCTCGATGCGTAAAATCGAGATGGTTAAAAGGAACTCACACTAGGGCCTCAGACGTTTCACAAGTGCCCATATAGGTTTGTGAAATAAAATATATTGATTCGATTTGATTTGAAAACGACTTTTCCTCAAATCGTTCCGCTAGCCGCGTTAAGACTGCGCCGAGTGCACAGTGGCGCCCTCATCGTTATTTCGGTGTTTTTTTTTTTTTTAAAGTTGCTCCTCACTAGTAATTTCTCCTGTATCGTGGGTGCGTGTGTTGTGGGAGCTTAGTGGCCACTATTTTCCGTTTTAATGATTACAATAAAACATAACAATTAAAAACTACTGTTTGTAGTAATAATGACGTATAGTCTTGTGCAGCACAACTTGACGAGCTTATTTTCTGCATTTTCATTCTAAAATAAATCACCGAAATAACGATGAGGGCGCCACTGTGCGCTCGGCGCAGTCTTAAGAAACTTCGTTCCAATAAGGATATACTTACATCAAAAACCTTGTCACACATAGGGCATGGAAACTGTAGCGGTCTTTTATACCCTTCGTGCACCAGCCGCTGATGTTCCTTCAAAGACCAGTTGTTCACGTAATTCTGAAACAAATGTCTATAATAATAATTATCAACCCACTTTATATTGCAATGGAAGACAAAAATAAGTTTTTGTTATTATTGGTTTTATTTTTTCTAAAATAAAACCTTTAGGTGGATGCGCTGTGGTAGCCCGCGAAATTCAATTTTTCTTGGGTTTTTTGCAATTTGTAGGTCCGTGTCAGGTTGTATCTTGATCAAAATATGATACGCGACAATAGAACATTATATTTACATAATTTTAACCATAAAAATAATTAATACATCTCTCTAAGATAAATTTCGTGCAGATTCGTCGAACGAACGAAATCTAAAGAATCTGCACGAAATCTAATTTAGAAAGATGTATTGATGATTTATAAGTAGAGATCGGATATTCGGATGCATATTCACCTAAAGTTGAGATGTTGGCCAATATGGTATTCGCTTTTATGTCGAAAAAATCCCGCAGTCCTGGGATCTACAAATTTAGGTTTCTGATTATAGAATCGTATGTACATTTACTTACTTTCAAATGTTGACTTATATGGAATTCACTTTTGTATCGATTGTAAAAACCCCCAATTTTATATGCATCTGAATAGCTATGCAATCCAAGAATACCCGTTTTTTTATTTTATTTTTTATAAATATTTTTAGAAGTCGCTTTCATACACTCGTCCCACGGGTTTTTTTCATACAAAAAATATATTTTAAGAAGCCGCTTACATACTTTCATAGCTAAAAATTAACTTTAGGTAAATATGCATCCGAATATCCGATCTCTATTTATAAGGTTAAAATTATGTAAATACATATGTTTTACTGTCGCGTATCATATTTATCATATTTTCCCTGCATCCCCCTGAAGGCGAAAGCATCAGGGTAAATTCAAATTTTCTTACGTTTTTTGAAATTTGCAAAAACTTCATTCACCATTTGAAAGGCACATTATTCCAGATGAACATAGGCTATACTAATGGAATACTATCTTGAATTTATGCAAGCCTAGTACTTTTGTTAGGATACTGCTCAGAACTTCTGCACAACGGGTCGTTAGCAGAATACCACCTTCACTTGTAAATAGCACTCGTGCGAAGTCGGGATGGATCACTAGTGAAAGGGTGTTGAAAATTCATAATTCCCGCGCTCGAAATTGTGGGAAAAAGCTAGTGTTGTTTTACTCGTTTTAAAGTTTTACCTTATCACATCTATCACAAGTAAACGGTTTGATATTTAGGTGTACTCTGTTGGTATGTCTCTCTAGATCTCGACGTATCGCAAAACGCTTGTCACAGTGAAGGCAAGGCAATCTGGAATAAAAATATTATTTAATTTAAATGTCTAAAGGTCCCTTAGGGCAGACAATTAATATAAAAACCGGCCAAGTGCATGTCGGAACACGCACAATGAACAGTTCCGTAGTTAAGATGAATTTATCCCAAGAACAAACTTAACATTGTAGTTGAAAAATATGTCCTCCCATACACAATGTATTTGAGAACATGTTTTTCAACTGTAAATGTAAGTTGGTCGACTGTTGCTCGGTAACTTGGACAGCCTACTTAGCTGTGATAGTTTTCATGTTAACTTCGTTATATACTACTGCTGTGAATTTTTTCACGTATCCAAATACTACCATTTAGCTAGCAGAGGGGGGACACTTGACTCTAACAAAAATTTGCACTTTAAAGCTTTATATTACGCAAACGGATCCCTGGATCGAAAAATGGTTATCACAAACCCGCAATATTTTTGATCGCACACACATCATGGGATAGACGAGAAAAAAATATCATCCCCACTTTACGTGTAGATAGATAGATAGATAGATAAAACATTTATTCAGTGCACACAGAAGACATAGCACAACACACAAGAGCACAAACGATTAAAAATTTTATGAATATTATTAAACAGACAAACATGACATAATTCTATTAAATAACGAATATACAAGGTGCGGTGTGCGTCTCAAGGTTGCACCTAATGAGAGTCCAGCTCAGCATGTGTCAGGCAGATATACCTGACGCTGATATTCTGCTGGATCCCTGCAGTGTCACACGGACGTCGAGCTGACGATATAAAATAAATTGGTGTTGTGATTGTGACAGGCGCAGATTATGCAAGTATACCCGCAACTATGGATTCTGCAGTAAGTTTCGCATTAAGAAAAGTTCTCGTTCGTTGATGTGCTGATTGTTTTTATATTACTTGATTATAAAAGTTATAAATGTATGATGTGATTATGTGAATTATTATGTGTAAATGTATAGTGTGATGTGATTACGAAATATGAATAATCTTAAATTATTTATAGTGACGTAGGTGCGAATAAAATAACAATTTGGCTAGACTAAAGTATGTTAACAATAAACCCACCAAACACAACACCCGTCGGTCGGAGGATCCTCCCTTTTCCATAGACTATGAGTGAACTTTACACACTGTTCCTCATACCTCTATAAACGTAAAGTACTTATATAGTATTTTTATCTGATGAAATGACGCGCGTTTTACTTGTGATAACCAAGTGTATAAACACGCTGTCAATGTGTGTGTAAGCGCAAGAGCTCTCGGTACCGTGCGAGACAATGGCGAAGTCGGAAGTGTATTTGTGTGTGTGTGTGTGTTATGTGCTGACGCTACTCGTCTTCAAACACACTCATTCACAGCGTGTTTATAGAATAGAATAGAATAGTTAGAATACTCTTTATTATGTACACCATAAAAATTACAGATATAAATGTAGAACTGTTACATAGGGTGTCACAATGGGCGGTCTTCTCGCTAAAAGCGATATTTACAGACAACCTTTACACACTACACACACACCCTCACACTACACACACACCCTCACACTACACACACACCCTCACTCTACACACACACCCTCACACTACACACACACTACATACACTTGGTAACCAATAGTAAAGCGCTCGTCTCTTGAGATAAAAAATTCTGTGACAAAAACTATGATAAGGTCTGAACTTTAAGGAAAGTCGGAATAAAGTTCGGAATAAACTAAAGTTTTGTAATAAGACTAACCACCTTACTTATAAACGCGGAATAAAGTTATACTAGTTATATGGTTATACCGAAGTTATTCATAGTATAACTTTATTCCGCCTATAAAAGGCGATAAAAGTTACCAATTCAAGTTGTTATAAATTCCAATACTTACGGTAGTTCTAAATAATTGATGTGCATGGCTGCAGTCTTCAAATGCTTTTTCAATGCGGCATCTGATTTGAAACTCCTGCAAAAAAGTGAATAAAATTACCCCTGCACACTGCAAAATAATTAATAATAAATAATAATAATAATAATAATTTTATTTCACCAAAAATAATACAACGGATTACATATACTTATAGGCTAGTACATGGGAGTATATAACATGGGAGCATCTGTAGCCGAACTAGGACGAGTCCTGTATCTTGGCATACAGCGCCAGACCCCTCAAAACTGACAAAAATACATATTAGCCCCAAAAGACATGCAAAAAGATGCATCAATGAATGTAAGAAGAAAAACTGAGATAATACAAAAATGTATGTGTGTGTGTATATGTGGGTGTTATTTTGTGTAAGTGTAGAGTAGTGAAAGGTGTTGGGGTGTTGGATAGTGTAAGTAGTACGTCTTACCGATTTTTGTTTTAAATTGTTTATTTGATTAAAGCACTAGCTACCTCTGAATAATAAACAGGCTCTCCGTTTCCTCATAGGAAATTACTTAATTTATTATCCTGCTAATTACAAATTGCTAACCGAAGTTACTCAAAGTGATTTTATGTTATTTTACGTCTCGATGTTATTTGCAGGGGAGCTGATCACCTGGTTTCTAAATTGAGGATTTCAAGTTCCAAAGTTATCAAACTCTACTTAGGCGGGAAGAGCTAAGGTAGCCCGCGAAATTAAATTTATCTTAATTTTTTTGGTATTTGCAGCTGATTGTCTGGGTATATGTTGATAAATGTATGATTTGCGACGGTAACAAATACGTATTTACAGAGTTAAAATCATTAGAATCAGCAATCCATACTAATCCATACTAATATTATAAATGTGAAAGTAACTCTGTCTGTCTGTCTGTCTGTCTGTCTGTATGTTACGTTTTCACGCCTAAACCGCTGAACCGATCGTCATGAAATTTGGCAGAGATATAGCCTGGGATACGCGATTCCTTTTTTACGCGATAACCGACATCCACGCGGGCGGAGCCGCGGGCAAAAGCTAGTTTGAAATAAATGATTTGACCTTTGACTTTGCTTTCGCCTTAAGGTGACTACTTCATCATCATATAATTTTAGCCGAAAGACGTCCACTGCAGGACATAGGCCTCACCCCAAGCACCGCCACCTCGACCAGTTCCGTGCTTCCCGCATCCAGCGGATTCCTACGGCTTTCACAAGGTCATCGGTCCACCTTGTGGGAGACCTTCCTACGCTCCGTCTTCCGGTGATTAACTACATAATGGCTCATTTTCATTAGTCAATAACTCAATTGATATACATACAGTATGCGGGGAGTCCCCGCATAATGGCTAATTAAAGTCATCGGTCACATGCGAGCCCTAAAACGCTAAAGCGAAGCTACAGGAGTATGTGAGGATCATATCAGGTGGCGTTTCTGCCACCAAATCAAACTCAAAGCATTTTTTATAATACCTGAACCAATTACAGGCACTTTTGAATTGTCAAGGGATCGGTCAGAGAGTAAGATAAAGCTGGTTGCCTGTTCCAAAGCTTAGTAAGTTCCATAGATAAGAACGGGTAAGAAACTCCACGGACACTCTTTTAAAACAAAATATTGGTTACATTGTTCATGTTGAAATTAGAAATGTGAGAACAATGTAGAAAAACGTGAAAAATCATGCTGAGCCTTTTGGCCTAGTAAAGGACTTTTTTTTTAATATAATTTTATTTTCTATTCTTTTATCATTGTGTGTTAGTTTGTGATTTTCCTGTGCGAGTCACAATAAATACTTTTTCGGAAAACGGAAAAAGGCGTAAGTTTATCTATATATGTGTGTATGTGTAAAAAAATTATGTTGTCATACTTATCACACTCCACACAGTAGTAGTCCCGGCTGTCGGAATGCTTGATGCTGTGGTTCCTCAGCTGAGAAGGTGCCTTGAAGGCCATGCCACACTCTTGGCACACATACTTCTTGCTTATCGGAATCGATGATACTTCTTTGGAATGTTTACTGTGAACAAGATTAAATGTTAAACAGCCTTATTACAAAAGATAAAAATTCCAAACTTTATTCCGACAACGTAAACGTTCAAATTACAAAGTGTTTTTAAACCCGACTCTAAGGGCGGGTTGTTTCACGTACACTTGACGCACGCGTATCCGTCATAAATGGCGCTAACTATCGTCAAACCGTTGTTTCACAAAATTATGCCCTTGACGTTCGTTAAAAAATAACGATTACAATGACCCACTGGTTAACGTCATTTTATTCTTCGACATTTGAAGTTTGACGATCGGTTTTTTATTCAGTGAAAGACACAACGCTTTGTATTTGACGTACGTTAAACATCATAATGTAATCGTTAATATTTGACGTACGTATGTTACGTTAACGAACTGTTTGAAACAACCGGCCCTAAGTTGTCAATTTCGTATTAAAAACTTTATCTCTGTCGGAATAAGGTTCGAAATACAAAAACTGGCTGAAAGGTTTAAGCTTGGACCAATGTTAGAACTCGTTTTATAATGAGACGGATTTGGTTTTTCCATTACTGATATTCACCTACATCCGGTTAGACTGGAAGCCGACCCCAACCAAATCAAATCAAATCAAAAATATTTTATTTCACATAAACCTACATGGGCACTTATGAAACGTCAGAAGCTAGGTGCACGGTTCGAGTTAGTCGTTTCCTATGGAGAAGAGCCGGCAAGAAACTCCACGGTTACTCTTTTAAAAATAATTGGCTTTACAATATTATTAAATAAACAGTGATCATAGGTATGGGAGGACAGTGTAGGCCTTTCAACAATTACCAGGTACTTAACAAAATAGAAAACCGCCAACAAATCTACACTCTACTAGGCCTACAACGTTCTCACATTCACAAAATATAAAATAATCTAAGTATATAAAATATTAATGACATGATTGCAATTACAACTACAGTAACATATCTGAATAAATATCATGTCCACAAAAGCCACTAATAAAGAAACAATGTACTTCCAACGTAGTTGGGAATAGGCTAGCCAGATTTGTTTTATCCGTCCACCAATATACGTAACCTTAGTTTGCAATGTAGCTTATACCTTTCAAATGTTTAAAAAGTCTGTTAATTAATGTTATAATTAGTGCAATGTTATTATTTATTATTTATATTCTTAAATAATTCTAGTCTCTGTCATAATATGTACTGGACATGGCTAAAATAAAGATTGATTTGATTTGATTTTTTATTTGATTTATGTGTACAGGGAAAGAAGTCTAACCGTTTTTAACGACTACGCTTGTTAATAATAGGGGTTTGAGACAAAAATAATAACAAATTGGGTAAAACAAAAAAAGACAAAAAACCGTCCAAGTTCATGTCGGACAGTGTGCGACTGAACGATTTCGTAGTTGGGATGAATGTATCCCAAAAACAAAACTGAACATTGTAGTTGAAAAACAAGTTCTTCCATACATCGATATACGTCACGGTCAATTCTTCAACTGCAAATGTAAGTTTGTAATCGCAATAAAATATTTTTGATGTGAAGTTATCACATATAAAATATGTTATTTGCTAATAACTACAAATTAACGAATTTCGAACTTTTTCCTTTACTTGTGCTGTGATACCTTGCTTCTTGCCAAATTTCATGATTCTAGGTCAACAGGAAGTAACCTATAAGTTTTGATTTATTTGCAAGTATCGAAATATGTCGCATATGTATGGTCATATTTTTTTAGAACTCCAAGGGATTGTAGACCTACGTATTTGATATTAATTTCAACTTGATACCTCCACGCGTTCCTGAGAAGAAAGGTCTTGACAGACGGACAACGAAGTGATCCTATAAGGGTTCTGTTTTTCATTTTGCGTCATGGAACCCTAAAAAAACTCGGATACTTACATGATTATGTGAGAGCGCAGTACACCTTTGTCAACGTACGTCTTGTGGCAGTACGCGCACTGTACGCGGCTCTTGTGCGTATGTGCGTAGTGTATGTGCTTGCGTAGTGACGTCTGACGTCTGGAGACAGAAATATATTTACGTCACACCTGGCCATAATATGAGTTTTACCGCACGCTACGCGTATATTAAAACTCGCATTATGGCCAGGACGTAAAATTGTGTACTCACCACGGGCAGTAAAAAAGAAAGTCCTCTATCGCATATTTACAACCCTCGCCTACGGCTCGGGTCAAATACCTGCGATTTCGGGCTTTCCTTCTTTTACAGCCCTTGGTAAGTAATGTACTATTATTTTGAAAACATAACAATCTAAAACATCAAAGACAGTAAAGTAACTTTTTTTAAATTAAAATATCTAAATTGACTTCTGTGTTTTTAGCCCACAAAAGGAGATTACAAATAGCTTCTTCTAAGGATTCTTTTTGTTTTAGGATGCAAAAAGTAATGGCTGCTTATGATTTACCAGCAAGTGCCAAGTGACGTAAGGTATCATACATTATTATCTCTTCGTTTGTGTCTAAGTCTATGAAACTAGGTGTGATTGTTATAGCTTTTGAGTATCAGAATACCTTATCTCGGACCAAGATGTGCTATCTAAGCGCTGGACATTAGCATTTTTTTAAACTATTAGGAGTTTTCGGAACTGATGGTTCCTTAAGCTTTGTTTTGGTATCAAAAGTGAAGTCTAAAAATTTTGACCTTCAATATCAGGGTACTGTTCGTCAATATTATGCTGGTCATATAGTTCCCCACTGACCCCAGAACAAACTGATACCCCATCATGGCAAGCAGTTATGGTAACTGATTTATTCGATTCAAGCCATTGTAGACCTGACAATAAGGTACAAACTATAAGATGTAGAGAAGAATAGGGAAAAGTCAAGTAATTATAGACTCTATTCCACAAAAATAAGGTGCAAACTCACTTGAAATCCTTGCTGCAAAAAGGACATGTTTGAAAGCCCTGACTGTGATATGCATTGTAGTGATCTTGTATCGTCATTCGACAGTTTCTTATTAAACCACATTCTGCACATTTGTAGCGGCTGGAAGATATAATAATTATTTAATATGGGGTAGGGTAGTTTCAAGAGGAAAATGCATGTCTTAGATCCAAAAAATCGAAGAATAAAAAAATATATTTAAAAAAATTATTATTTATTTATTTAAACTTTATTAAATTTTATTTTTTATTTTTATTAAGGCTTTGACTGCCAGACAACAGACACAATAAGTTTTTTTTTATGTTTTAACCTTTTAACGTAACCGCAAAAGACATTTTTTTTTATTAACAAAAAAATTACTTTAAAAAAATTATTTACTTTTATTATGTGAAATTCACCAACCCGCTCTGAGCCGTGGTGGATTACCAGTCCCAGCAGGTGGGAACATTATAGGCCAATTAACTGATAATGGGGTCCGAGTGATCGCAAAATGTTTTTGCAGCATTGTCTAGCGATTTTGCCCGACTCTCGAGCGACCAAAGCGCTGGACCAATTTTTCGGTCAAAGCATCGCCATCTAATGTGGCAAGGCACTGCTGCCTTTTGCCGTTGATAACAATGACAGTGAATTGTAGCAAGCCATGTCAGCTTTTTCATTTTGCATGATACCGGTATCATTTAAGTCCACTCCTTTAAAAAAATTAAAATGAAATGAAATCGTTTATTCTGTAAATAGGATATCGGAATCACTTTTACAAGATTTATAGTCGACATTTCCTATCTGACTACCCTTGAAAAGAAATGGCGAAACAAACTCAGGGGTCAAAGTCTCTTTTAAAGTCCAGACATAATCTTGGTCAGATCATGTGAGGACCATATAGATCCGTGTCTGAAATGGTCTTTTGAGGAAAGAACCACACAATTTTGAGTGGACCTGTCCAGTCAGTGGAAGCATTTGTCAGTAAACGTGTAGCTGAACTTATATCTTGACTGGGAAGGAATTATGTTTTCTAATACTTTTTATAAAGTTTCATAATGAGTCACGAAGCAACAAAATTCGATATAAAGAAAAGCGGCCACATTCCTCTAGATAGTATTTTGTTGCTTCGTGTCTCAATATGAAACTTTATAAAAGGTATTAGAAAATTCTAGATACACTCACCGAGGGATCTGATTGAGCCGATATTATTATTTATTCATAATCAAGTAACAAGACTCATACAGATTATTTGGTATACAATTTCGATTACACATTATACTTAATATTGTTTTTTTAAAGTGGCGGTTGTGGACCGGTGATAGCCCTCTTAAGTACTGCCAGCAACGAAAGTCCATTAAGCTCAAAATTGACACAAAATTATTCGATAAACTTATTTTCAGCATCACTACATAATTATAAAACAAAGTCACGCCCCCGCCACGTCTAAACTGATCTTTAAATCCAAGAATTTACTAACTGTTCCCTGCATATACATTTATGAAGTAGCAAAATTTGTTAAATACCACAGTCATCTTTTCACCCCCAACGACAATACATTTAAAAGTAAAATTACCCACCTGCCCTTAAAAATGCCTGTTCCTAAGCTAGAACTGTTCAGAAAGAACTGTGCCTATATGGCACCTCTAATATATAACTCTTTGCCCAAAGGAATGCCTGACCTGCCATATAAAAAAATCTGTTGTGCCTTGCGAAAATGGTTAATCGCGGAGAGTTTCTACACTATCAAAGACTTTTTGAATAAAAGCACATGTCGATTTGTTGTCCACTAAGATACTGGTTCTTCGTCTTATTTCCTGTTACTTTGTCGTTAACAATAATTTAATTAGTTGAAATCACTATATTTCTAATAATTGTAATTTAAATGATTCTCATAATTGTAATTCATATTTTCGTATAAATTGTATAATTGTAATTTTATTCAAATAATTGTGGTAAATTAACTATAATTTTGCATGCCCGTAATGTGGGTGAAATATGTACTGTGCTATAATTTAAATTAACATCTTATGTAACCATATTTCATGCAAATAAATGATTTATTATTATTATTGTATATAATTCATTAAGTTTTTGTGGTAAATTTTCAGAAATATGACGATTATTGTTGGATGTCGGAAAAAATCATGCCGTCTGGGAGCTTTACTGGCATGCGCCGCGTAAACCAACAGAGAATTATGTGAAAACAATGTATTACGAAATCGTGCGGATCACGCGAGCGGAGCCGTGGACAAAAGCTAGTTTCATTTATAAAGCTAGAGTTAATATTCTTTCATTTTTTCTTCTGTTTAAATTTTGATTAATAGTCTAAACAAAATAAGCAAACATAAAAAAGACTCACATTAAATGATACCTCATATGGCCAACCAGTCTGTCTTCTGTATCCATTCTCTGTTTACAAATATCACATTCGTAGTCCCCCATGCACTGTAAAAATATAGAAAATATATTATGTAATATATTTTTCAGAAATGAAGAGATCCGCAGGAGAACCAAGGTAACCGACTTAGCTCGAAGAATTGCCAAACTTAAGTGGCAATGGGCAGGACACATTGCGCGCTGAACAGATGGCCGATGGAGCCGAAAGGTTCTGGAGTGGCGACCGCGTACCGGAAGACGTAGCGTTGGAAGGCCGCCCACAAGGTGGACCGATGACCGTATGAAAGCCGTAGGCAGCCAGCAGCACGCTGGAGAGTTTGTTGTGCGACTTCTTCCCAGCTAAAGCACTAGGAAGTGATGAAGGGCGGGCGTTTTGGGCTTGTGTTATTTTGACGTTCGAGAAGTGCTGATTCTCACCCTAATTTGAATAAATGACTTTCGATTTGATTTTGGTTTTAACTTTCAACATTTGCAGTTTCTATTTTCATTATAAATACCTGATTATGTTTCTCCATGTGGCTATCATAGCTGCCTTTAAAGGTAAACCCTTTGATGCAGTTCCTACATTTATAAGCAAAGTCCACATATTTCTGGTCCTGCTCCATTCGCGCACGTTCTTCCATGCATTGCTCTCTAGTTATGTATATTGTCTTTATTTTAGGTATGTCTGAAATTAAATATTTTGCAAGTGAAAGAATGGGAATCAATACTAAGGGTCATGGTTTGATTGAATATTCACTCAATATAAAATAGGGTTGACTGATCAGTTTAAGATGAGCTTGCCGCGGTTGGTCCGTGGATGGGTGACCATCTGTACATAACGAGACTCCTCCGTGCCTCGGAAAGCACGCTAAGCCGTTGGTCCCGGCTGTCATTCGTGGATCTTTGACAGTCATTACGGGTCGTCAGAAGCTCGAAAGTCTGACAACCAGTCTTACCGAGGGTTATCGTATTACCCAGTTACTGGGTTGTGGAGGTCAGATAGGCATGCGCACGCTCCATGTAAAATAATGGTATTCAACTGCATCTGGTTGGACTGGAAGCCGACCCCAACATAGTTGGGAAAAGGCTGGGCAGATTAAGATTGTTTTTTTTTGGTTTGATTAAATATTAAAAAAAGGTTTGTATGCGGCCGCCGAGGCGTCTCTATACTCTGTGGTCCACATTTTTACTTTTATTCATACTTGCGCGCTATAATACTCTAATATAACTTGGATATTAGGTTTGATATTTTTTTAATTCTAAATTCGTTTATGATTTTGTTTTTTTACTCAATGTCTTGTTAGATGTGTTTTTTTTATTTTTTTTATTGTTTCTAAATATTTTTCTATCCTCGAGTACACACTCTTTTAAAAACATAATATTTAAGAAGCTAGTACGCCTGTAAGTGACTAATTCACCATAACATAAGCTTGTTATTTTTTATGTTAAAGTTTTTAGTGAATAGGTCGTTGGTGTACCTATCAAATAAAATAAAATAAAAGTCTCTCTATAAGTGTTTAGCAATGAATTTCTTTAAAGCTTAAATTCCTTAAGACTTTATTTTTTATTTACTTCTTTTGAATTGACCTGTCGCAATTATATTAGTTTTTACTTATTTTAGATGATGATCTATCTGCAGATTTAATTTTTTATCTATGTATTTTACAATTTATTTATTTTTTGGCAATATTTGGCAGTGTGTATATTTTGTTCCACAGTACTTTATACCAGACAAACTAGACGTGAAGACCTGTAATTGGCTGTCAGATTATCATACTGTTATTTATCACCATTGTATTTAGCTGTAAGTCTTCCAAAGTCTTTAAGTAAATAAATAAATAATAAGTACTCTTAAGGTCGTAGCACACGTATCAAATCGGAAAGGGATCGTCACCGTATCAACTCGAGCCGTTCAGTATTATTTGTATGAAACTCCCTACTGCAACGCACACTAATCGGAATCGTAACGTAATCGCCTCGCCTCGGAACAAGCTCACAACCGCGGTGCGGTGTGTGGTCGACTTGCAGTTCCCGCGCTTACGGTTCTCCGTAGCCTAGCTTACATCTCTTCGTCCACGCCCCTCCCGCGCACAGTGGATCGTCCCCATACAAGAGGTGTGACATAGAATCAATGACTAGCCGTCAACCAGAGGTCGCCTAGCCGTAGCCGAGTCGACGTATCGGAGCTTCTGATCCGCTTTGGTTACGTGCTTACGTAAGGTTGACGACTGTTTGACGGCGACGCGAAAGGCGATACGGTTACGATCTCATTCCGATTTGATAAATGTGCTACGACCTTTAACAGAATATTTGCAGTAATTTCAACAACCTACCTCTCTTAATCTGTGTCAAGTTTTCTTGTTTGATTTTACTTTTCTTCTTTTTTGTGTTCTTTTTGAGCGTCGCACTAAGACTCATGAGGTCTAGGCTATCAATGTCGTCTAGTTGCAATTCTTCTTTCAGTAAGGCTTTCAGGGGAAATGCGTCTTCTTCATCTTTAATCAATGACTCGGGGAAGTCTGAAAAATATAAAACATCAAATGTGTCTTTATCAGACTTTTCCATATAAATAAGTGACCCTCAAGTGACTCTGGAGTTGCCAGATATTTTATCATCCTGTAATGGGCAAATGCTCAATATGGTTAAACAAAACGGGGTTAATTTTTATTTTTCCTGGACAAATGGTAAACGTGTATTTTACGTTCTCATTTTATTTATTTATTGCGACTTATATTAGGTTGGGGAAAAGTTTTTTCGCATTATAGTATGTATGAACTTGTAATAAAATCTCTTTGGCTATACTATTTGTATCTGGCTGGTTTTGGTATCATTGAAAGTTTAAATTTTAAAGAACATAATTCTAAATTCAAATTAGGCAAATGTGTGATTTTCATTTGTTTTTCGTACTGTCAAGATGAGTGAATCTGAAGAAATTCGATACATTTTAAAATTTTACGACAAAAAAGGGAAAAATGCAACGCAAGCCGCGAAAAAAATTTGCGATATTTATGGACCTAGTGCAGTGTCTGTGAGAGTAGCACAAATTTGGTTTAAGCGTTTTCAATCCGGAAATTTTGATGACAAAGATGCACGTCGCTCTGGTCGCCCTATTACGGATAAAATAGATGCCATTTTTGAAAAAGTGGAGCAAGATCGGCATATCAGTAGTTACGACGTAGCTGAAGAACTGGGAATTGACCACAAAACAGTTTTGGCACATTTGAAAAAAACTGGGTACCTACACAAAAAAGCTCGATATTTGGGTACCTCACGAGCTCACCGAGAGAAACCTAATGAACCGTGTACTCATTTGTGATTCTTTATTACGACGTAGTGAAATCGAACCATTTTTGAAGAAGCTGATAACTGGTGATGAAAAATGCATCACGTACGGCAAGAACGTGCGAAAAAGGTGGTCGTGACCCGGGTTAACTCGCAACAAGGTGATGCTGTGAGTGTGGTGGGATTGGAAGGGCATTATTCATTATGAGCTGTTACCACCAGGCAGGACCATCGATTCTGAACTCTACTGCGAACAACTGATGCGATTAAAGCAAGAAGTTGAGAGAAAGCGGCCGGAATTAATCAACAGAAGGGGTGTGGTTTTTCATCATAATAACGCTAGACCTCACACATCTTTAGCCACTCAGCTAAAATTAAGAGAGTTTGGCTGGGAGGTGTTAATGCATCCGCCGTATAGTCCTGACCTTGCACCTTCAGATTTCCACCTGTTTCGGTCTCTTCAGAATTCTTTAGGCAGTGTCAGGTTAACATCACGAGAGGACTGCCAAAACCACTTGTCGCGGTATTTTGATCAGAAGTCCCAAAATTTGTATAGCAATGGGATCATGTCCCTACCTACAAGATGGCAAAAAGTTATCGACCAAATGGTACCTACATACTATAGTTAAATGTAAATAAACTATATTAAAAAATGTTTTGAATTTTCTTAAAAAATGCGAAGAAACTTTTTACCCAACCTATTACTTTAAAGAAGATTGTGTAGGTACTTCGTTTGATTTTACATTTTTGTAAAATTCAATGCAGTATTCACTCTTTATCAAAACTGGGGTACTTGTTGCGCAATTCAGTCCATTTCAATACCATCTGCGAAAAAATCCTTTCCACAAAGTAGTTGGAACTAGGGATACTGAAGATACAACGTACTTGTCAATGTCAATCAACCGTAGTGTGATAGATTTCTTAATAATAAATCAAATAAGGTTTAAATACGGGACAGTCTGTCCCGGCGGGACGTTTAAAATTATGCCTGAAATACGGGACTTCCCGGGAAATATGTCACGTCTGGCCACGCTACCCTCAAGTCACTTATTTCTGTGAGAAATTCTAACAAAGACACTATTAAAAGAAATATTTGTTTGTAACTTTCAAGTTATTGGATCTCTGTATACAAATCTAATTGCATTACAAAAATGCTAGGGCAAGACTTTTGAAAATGCTCTTTTCTCAAATCTCAACCAATTCATACACTACTAATATCAATGTGCCAATTTCACCAATGACACTAAACTGCGTTTAAGACCTGTCAGTGTCATCATTCTTGGGGAATGTTGACCTTACAGCTCTTCAATGCAGTTTAGATGTGCTGATCGCGTTCAGTTTCATTGGTGAAATCAGCCCTAAGACTTACTTCTACTTGAACTTATTTCGAATTTACGACTCACAGCCTCGCACATTCGACTGTAGACTAGAGTTGACTAATGTTATATATTAACTAGCTGCTGCCTGCGGCTTCGCCCGCGTGGCGTTTTCTAAAATAAAAGTAGCCTAAGTTACTCCTCATAATATCAGCTATATACCAGTGAATGTCCCGTAAAATGCGGTCTAGCCGTTTCGGAGATTTTATATTTTATGAAAAGCGACGCGGGCGAAGCAGCTAGTTATAATTAAAGTCAACTTACCATCACCACCATTAATAAACTCTCCTTCAAGATGATCCATGTCCTCCTCCTCTTTCATCTCAGTCTTGACCTGGACATCCTCACTCCTGCTCCTCGAGCATACGACAGAGAAGGTCTCCTCAGAACTATGGCCGTCTCCCTCAGATATCTCTATCACATCAAATGGCACTTGTGTTAAATTGACTAGCGGTTGGATCTGTGTGCGCACTGACTTTAGAGTCTCATCTATTACCTGAAAGTGTTAAAATCCATATTAACAATCTAAATGTGAAAGTAACTCTGTCTGTCTGTCTGTCTGTATGTTACATTGCAGAAATATAGCCTGGGATATGGAGAAGGACATAGGCTATTTTTTTACACGATAACCGACATCCACGTGGGCGGAGCCGCGGGCAAAAGCTAGTAATTTATATTATTTTACAATAAATCAACGGCACGGTTGGCGTACGGTTGACGCAGCACAGCAGTCAATGGCTTAGCGCCATTGACTGCTATGCTGCGTGTCGCGGATTCGATTTCCGCAGGGAACAAATAGTTGTATGACCTACAATTAGTTGTTCCGGGTCTGGGTGTTTGTGTATGTGAGTTTAAATGTTTGTAAACGCACCCACAATACAGGAGAAATTCCTAGTGTGGGAGCAGCATCAACGTTTAAAAAAAAAATTTAGTATAGTTATTTAAGGCGGTTGTGGGTTCGAACCCAGGCAGGCACTTTACTTTTACTTTGTGTAAATAATTTCATCACTACTCTGTTCTCAAAACGGTGATAACATTGTGAGGAAACCAGCATGTCCTAGAACCAAAAAGACATCTACCAACCCGCACTGGGTCCGCGTGGTAGATTACAGCCCACTCCCTCTCGAAGCCTGGAGGCCTGAGGCCAGGAGGCCTGTGTTCCAGCAATGGGAACGCTAATCATTAAAGTATTTAAGAAAGTTAAGGAAAATAGAGACAAGATGTTAGGTTGAACCTTCTCTGAATGAGAAGAACCCTTTGGTTTTGCCCTTCTTCTTCTTCCAATATCATGTTAGCAGTTAGAGCTATTTGAGAACAGAAGAAAATCATTCTATGCCGATCAGATTGGCCAGTCAGCGGGTAGTTTGCGGACCTCAAAGTCAAAGTCAAATTATCTATTTCAAATAGGCACATAAAAGGCACTTGCGAACATAAAAATTTACAAAAATAATTAATTGATTCTAGTTGCCCCTTCCAAAAGGTAGTTACGTATGGAGAAGAATGGGCAAAAACTCCATACTTACTCTTTTAAAATGTTAACAATATTTTGTATACATTAATTATATGAACTTACCTTGAATAAAATTAATATACCACAATAGGTAAAAGGAATGAAAAGTGAAGCAATGACAGACAAATTAATTATGCGATAGATACATGGTGAATGGGATTTGCCCTGCATTGATGAGATTAGCTAGTTTTTCTCAACTCAAGCTTTTTTTAAACCTTATCAGCAAGCCGATTTTCTGAATTCCATTCGATTAATTTTCTTTTAAAAATAATTTCACTTACATTCTGAAAGTTTTCCAATAGTATTTGATTGCTTTGCACATTTTGTATGAACTGTTCAGTGTGTTGGGCCATCCTCTTGCACAGATAACATAGGAATATGCAGTCCATCTGTAAGAAAAAGAAACAAATATTTATTTATTTATTTATTATTGTATACAGGTATGAGAAACCAGTTGTAAAGTTCCAGGTGTTATCACTGTGTGGATCGTCCGGAGGACACGGTGGAGCATACGGTGGAGGTCTGCCCGGATTGGGCAGGGCACCGCCGTGTCCTCACGGAGACGATCGGCGGCGGTAAGCAGTAATGCTCGCGAAAGCAGGAGGCGGAACGCGTGAGGGAGCGGCAGTCTGTGCGCCCTCACGCCCCTAGTCGCGAAATATTTTTCCATACTAAGGGGGCCACACTATGAAAAAGGTTGAAAAACACTGCTCTACAGAATAGGGAGGATCATCCGACCAGACGGGTGTTGTCTGGTGGGCTACTGCCTGACGATTGATGTCAAGATATTGTATAATATACCAGTTGGGCGGTAAAATCTGCTTGTGGGACGCAGGATCTGTGTGACATCAGGTCTTTGATGCATAGTTTGCATGTGGCATTGTAGTTACCGCCACAATTGCATTACAAAATTATTACCAATATGTTTTATAGTTACAATAGCATTAAAATTGATTGCAGTCGCTGATTTTACAACTTCACCACCTGATTCAACAGATTTTGAATAGAAGTCAAAATCAGTTGAACGGATTGTAAAAAAGGTTTTTTAAATGTCTAATGTTATTTCAAATGGAATATATGTATATCATACTGTTATTAACTGAAATGGTTGCAGTGATAGCCTAGTGGTGTGACCGTCGGACTGCCAACCTCTGACTTTTCAGATTCATGTGCATATTGTTTGTTTTTTATCACTTGATCAAAAATCAAAAATCTAAATAATTCTCTACGACTAAATAGTCTTAAATAATAGTCTAGTCATACTAATTATTATTAGGTGGTATTTGTTAAAATATCTATTAGTTTATTTTATTTGTATATGCGTATTAGTATCATAAAACTATATAAATTCTCGTAATCTACAAGTTATTATTTTAGACATTATTTTTGTACCCTATCACTATGTTTTTATATTTAACCCAAAGGTTGACTGGTAGAGAATGCCTTGTGGCATTAAGTCCGCCTATGTATCACTATTGTATATGAAGTTTAAATAAATAAATAAATAAAAATCAGCAAAAGAAAACATCATGAGGAAACCGACATGTCTGAGAGATAAATAACTCGAGGGCATGTGAAGCCAAGTCAAAAAGAAAGAACTGAAACGGTTGACAGTGCCTAGACCCTTTTTCACTAAGAATAACAAATATCATTAGTATCCTAAAGTATTCACACATACATAATGCTATTAATAGTGTAGTATTCCATTAAAGGTATCGTACAGCTTTTTTTTTTGTGATATTACCAGCTGATATTGTGCCAACATTGTTGTTTTCTACCTAACCCAAGGATCAAGTTTACCTTGTTATACCTGCTTGAAAACGTATTTCATCACACAATATACATATAAACAAGTTACCTGGAATATATTCTTGAGGGGACCGCATTGAAATGCATAGTTTTGTACATTTTTGTCTTCATTTAGACAGAAACACCCAAAACAATACTTCTTTACCGATTCAGGTTTTTCCTCCACGTAACTGTGGTTTCGAGTAGTACTTTCAGCCATTTTAGAGTTTACTATAGCTACACTATTAACCTAAATTGTTTCATTGCAGTAAATATTGTTTATTTTAAATTAAAAACTATTTTCATTTTATTAGCTTTTTACAAGTTCACAAGTCGAATGTCAAAAAGTAAGAAGGAACAATTGAAAAGTCAAACGAGCCTAACTGTTGTAAAACATGACAATCTAAATTGAGCTTTAAGTATTAGAGATAAGGCCTATTGGTTTATAGTCAAGTCACAACAGCATAACATTTATATTTAGCTGGTTTGTTCCGTCGATGATAGCGATTGTTTCGTTCTAGAATCTGTATTCGAATTTTGAAAAGTTCTTTTTTCTAAACCAAAAACCACAATAACTAGAAATCCTTTATTATTTTATACTAGATACTACGATCCTTAGAGTATATAGCACTGGAGAAGCCTTACGAACACTTTCCCCTCTGTAAAAGTACAAGAGCAAATTTTCTAGTACAGTAGCCAGCAGCCCAGCACATCAAGCTACCCGAAACCATCACGAAACTGTTAAATTACTCCAAACGATTTTAAACATTAAACTATTGATAATAAAGTTCAAAATCGAACGAGAAATATTGACAATTTGTGGTAACCAATGAGGTTATATTGTGGTAACTTGATGTGCTGCTGGCCACCCTACGTTCATAAAAAACACTTTTTCACTCCTCTTGCTCAAAAAGGCCGTCATTGTATCGTACCAGACTGAGGAAAAAATACCATATTTACTTCTAGGGGAAAAAGGGTTTTTTTTTTTTCTGTTTTTTGAATATGGAACTAGAAGCGGCAATCTCTTTTGTAGGCGTGCATTCCGTTGTTGCGTCTACAGTAGAAATTAAAAAAAAGCGGCCAAGTGCGCGGTTTACGATTTATGACATATAAAAAAACTATTTACTAGATCTCGTTCAAACCAATTTTCGGTGGAAGTTTACATGGTAATGTACATCATATATTTTTTTTAGTGTCATCATTCTCTTATTTTAGAAGTTACAGGGGGGGCACATTTTACCACTTTGGAAGTGTCTCTCGCGCAAACTATTCAGTTTAGAAAAAAATATATTAGAAACCTCAATATCATTTTTGAAGACCTATCCATAGACACGTATGGGTTTGATGAAAAAAAAAATTGAGTTTCAGTTCTAAGTATCCCCATACTTAGAACTGAAACTCGATTTTTTTTTTTAACCCCCATAATTTATTGTTTTTTTTTTCTATTTTTGTGTGAAAATCTTAATGCGGTTCACAGAATACATCTACTTACCAGGTTTCAACAGTATAGTTCTTATAGTTTCGAAAAAAGTGGCTGTGACATACGGACGGACAGACAGACAGACATGAAAAATCCATAAGGGTTCCGTTTTTTGGCATTTGGCTACGGAACCCTAAAAAAGACGTTGGCGCGAATTCTTTAGAATTTTTCTCTAATTTGCAAATTGAATTAGTGGCCGTAATTTATTTTTAATATTGTATTGGATTATTTTATTTTCTCGCAATCGTAGTGAAAAGTAGAGTGTAACACACGGCGTTAAAACCCATTATAACTCGGTTTCTATTTACTACCTCGCTAAAGCTTGGGAGTAAAACTACCTCGTATAAATGGGTCATTTTAGCCCCTTGTATAACGATCTACGCACCGATCGATTCTAACGCACTTCGTAAATAGTTTTCAAGGCGCGCGGAGTTCCGTGAAAAAATGCTTGGCTGTGTTGTTAAATCATGTAAAAAGCGTTCAAATACGCCAAACTTACCTAAAGAATTAAATAAACTTCTTTTTTAATATTTTTTAACCTTTTGACCGCCGCGTCAAAATAACAAAAACGTGCCCTCGGCGGCGCCAAGATACGAATTCATCCTTTCGAGTGTTATTAAGTTTGTTCTTGGGATAAATTCATCCCTACTACGGTACCTTTCATTGTGCGTGGTTCGACACGCACGTGGCCGGTTCTAAGGCCTAAAGTATAATTTTATTTTTAAGCTATAGATAATCTTAGGCAAAAATTAGAAAAAAAAAAAAAATATTATGAAAAAATATTTTGTGGTTGTAAAAATATTAGCCAGTCAGCAAGTTGGTACCTAACAGGCTATTATAGAATTATCATCCTCATCATTTCAGCCGAAAGACGTCCACTGCTGGACATAGGCCTCCCCTAAGCACCGCCACTTCGACCGGTTCTGTGGTTCCCGCATCTGCTGAAATACCTAGGTACTGCCTAGAATACGCCGGACGTACCTAATACTTTTAAAGTATCGTATCGCTATTCGTGGATCCTATTTTTAATGCTACCAAGAATTTAGATGCTATCTAAATAAAATCAGCGGGATTTATTGATCGGGATATTGTAGCCAATTCCGCGACATGCTCTATTGAACTATCGAGGGCCGGTCAAGTGGTTGCGGGAACCGTCTCTGTGACGGAACACCGATGCTGCACGTGAACTGACGGAGATTACTGCTTGAACACGTAGCAAGGCTTCAGATATATTTGTATAGAGCAACAGGGCTGATGGTGCCTAAAACACACCGGTAATCTGCTATGAATTTAGGATTTTTATTTACCATATTTTCGGTATCTGCACCTGCACCATAAAATTGGAAATATGAACCGAATATTTTAGGTTATTATCTGTACTGCCAACATTTTGGAATGTGTTTATAGTAAATATAATTGGCAGCAGCACCTCGATATCCAAGGAAACGATACCAAGTAGAATACTTCTATTATGCCCACTAGTGGCGTAGCTGACCCTAAATGGGCCACATATAAAACAAATTGAGGGCCCTTTTTCGCCGCCTGCGACGAAGGCTAAAAGGACGGTAATATATATATATATTTTTTTTTTTTCACAAAATTAATAAACTCACTCACTTAAGGGGCCGTGCACGATATCGACTGATTTTGATCAATTTTGTTCATTGTTTGTGAGAAAGGGAAAAATAATTTCAACAAAATTATTTGAAATTTGAAAAGTTGTGTTCTTTGTTTTGCATGTGGTTGAAAGGGATTTTTCAAATAAATTAAGTATTCACGGTAAATCACTAATATTTGCAACAAGTTTTCCGAAAAATGACGCGAGACTGAGGTTTGATCATCATTCTACAAAAAAATACTTTTGATTTTGTATATTAAAAAATTTTTGCATGTGGCGGAACCACTTTTTTCAACTTTCATACAAAATATATCAGAAAAATAATATTGAAAAAACCTTTTTTTGTTTTAAACCTCGTCAGTAATATATTTTTTCCTATTATTTAGCAAATCATATCAAGAAATTTAAAAATCACAAATTAGTCTCCAGCTATCCTTGAAATATAACAATTTTTTTTTTTAATGATTATACAATATTTTCATTGAGTAAATCAATGGCGAAATAAACTATATTTTGGAGAGCACAAAAATGATGAAACTATTAAAAGCTGCTGTGACTGACACGAATGGTTTAGCACCATGAAAACTGTACTTTTATAGTTACACAGACTTAATGTTTCGATTATTTCTAGTTTTCTCACAATAAGATAAGAAATTGCCAAAAAAGAGTTTTTTTCGTGCACGGACCCTCAAGTATCGGTAAAAGTAACGGGCCTTACAAACACGGAATAAAGTTATGCTAGGAATAACTTCGGTTTATCCATACATTTTTTGACGTCTATGCTTGTCATAACTTTATTCCGTGTTTATTTGTAAGGCTCTAAAAGTAGAGGGACGAGGGAGTTTCACAGCAGGATAAGGATTTTAAATTCTTAAAGATAATTTTCATATTATTTTAATTTTTCACTAATTACGAATCTCTTATCAATAAGAATTTGAGGTTGTAGATAACATTTAATTTTTATGAATTTTCGTTCGAGGGCCCCTGTAGTCCGGGGGCCCCGTATCATTAATTCGGCTGATACGGCGGTAGCTACGCTCCTGATGCCCACCATCTTGAACTTTCATTTGGACTAATTAACCGTTTACGTGATATAAAATGTAAATTGACTCTGGAATCAAAATCCAGGTAGGTAGGTACCCACATATTTGACACTACATTGCCTGCTACAGTAACACCTTTACAAAAGAAAGTCTAAAGGTGTCTGCACACAGCGGGCGCGGCGCGGCGGGGCGGGACGCCGACGCGACGCTGAGCAGTTGTAATGTACTAGATATTACGGACGACGCCACACAGAGCCGTCCGGCTCGACGCGACGCGACGCGACGCTCTGTGTGGCGTCGTTCATAATATCTAGTACATTACAACTGCTCCGCGTCGCGTCGGCGTCCCGTCCCGCCGCGCCGCGCCCGCTGTGTGCAGACACCTTTAGACTTTCTTTTGTAAAGGGGTTACTGTAGCAGGCAATGTAGTGTCAAATATGTGGGTACCTACCTACCTGGATTTTGATTCCAGAGTCAATTTACATTTTATATCACGTAAACGTGTTTTGCATGTGGTTGAAAGGGATTTTTCAAATAAATTAAGTATTCACGGTAAATCACTAATATTTGCAACAAGTTTTCCGAAAAATGACGCGAGACTGAGGTTTGATCATCATTCTACAAAAAAATACTTTTGATTTTGTATATTAAAAAATTTTTGCATGTGGCGGAACCACTTTTTTCAACTTTCATACAAAATATATCAGAAAAATAATATTGAAAAAACCTTTTTTTGTTTTAAACCTCGTCAGTAATATATTTTTTCCTATTATTTAGCAAATCATATCAAGAAATTTAAAAATCACAAATTAGTCTCCAGCTATCCTTGAAATATAATATTTTTTTTTTTTAATGATTATACAATATTTTCATTGAGTAAATCAATGGCGAAATAAACTATATTTTGGAGAGCACAAAAATGATGAAACTATTAAAAGCTGCTGTGACTGACACGAATGGTTTAGCACCATGAAAACTGTACTTTTATAGTTACACAGACTTAATGTTTCGATTATTTCTAGTTTTCTCACAATAAGATAAGAAATTGCCAAAAAAGAGTTTTTTTCGTGCACGGACCCTCAAGTATCGGTAAAAGTAACGGGCCTTACAAACACGGAATAAAGTTATGCTAGGAATAACTTCGGTTTATCCATACATTTTTTGACGTCTATGCTTGTCATAACTTTATTCCGTGTTTATTTGTAAGGCTCTAAAAGTAGAGGGACGAGGGAGTTTCACAGCAGGATAAGGATTTTAAATTCTTAAAGATAATTTTCATATTATTTTAATTTTTCACTAATTACGAATCTCTTATCAATAAGAATTTGAGGTTGTAGATAACATTTAATTTTTATGAATTTTCGTTCGAGGGCCCCTGTAGTCCGGGGGCCCCGTATCATTAATTCGGCTGATACGGCGGTAGCTACGCTCCTGATGCCCACCATCTTGAACTTTCATTTGGACTAATTAACCGTTTACGTGATATAAAATGTAAATTGACTCTGGAATCAAAATCCAGGTAGGTAGGTACCCACATATTTGACACTACATTGCCTGCTACAGTAACCCCTTTACAAAAGAAAGTCTAAAGGTGTCTGCACACAGCGGGCGCGGCGCGGCGGGGCGGGACGCCGACGCGACGCTGAGCAGTTGTAATGTACTAGATATTACGGACGACGCCACACAGAGCCGTCCGGCTCGACGCGACGCGACGCGACGCTCTGTGTGGCGTCGTTCATAATATCTAGTACATTACAACTGCTCCGCGTCGCGTCGGCGTCCCGTCCCGCCGCGCCGCGCCCGCTGTGTGCAGACACCTTTAGACTTTCTTTTGTAAAGGGGTTACTGTAGCAGGCAATGTAGTGTCAAATATGTGGGTACCTACCTACCTGGATTTTGATTCCAGAGTCAATTTACATTTTATATCACGTAAACGTGTTTTGCATGTGGTTGAAAGGGATTTTTCAAATAAATTAAGTATTCACGGTAAATCACTAATATTTGCAACAAGTTTTCCGAAAAATGACGCGAGACTGAGGTTTGATCATCATTCTACAAAAAAATACTTTTGATTTTGTATATTAAAAAATTTTTGCATGTGGCGGAACCACTTTTTTCAACTTTCATACAAAATATATCAGAAAAATAATATTGAAAAAACCTTTTTTTGTTTTAAACCTCGTCAGTAATATATTTTTTCCTATTATTTAGCAAATCATATCAAGAAATTTAAAAATCACAAATTAGTCTCCAGCTATCCTTGAAATATAACAATTTTTTTTTTTAATGATTATACAATATTTTCATTGAGTAAATCAATGGCGAAATAAACTATATTTTGGAGAGCACAAAAATGATGAAACTATTAAAAGCTGCTGTGACTGACACGAATGGTTTAGCACCATGAAAACTGTACTTTTATAGTTACACAGACTTAATGTTTCGATTATTTCTAGTTTTCTCACAATAAGATAAGAAATTGCCAAAAAAGAGTTTTTTTCGTGCACGGACCCTCAAGTATCGGTAAAAGTAACGGGCCTTACAAACACGGAATAAAGTTATGCTAGGAATAACTTCGGTTTATCCATACATTTTTTGACGTCTATGCTTGTCATAACTTTATTCCGTGTTTATTTGTAAGGCTCTAAAAGTAGAGGGACGAGGGAGTTTCACAGCAGGATAAGGATTTTAAATTCTTAAAGATAATTTTCATATTATTTTAATTTTTCACTAATTACGAATCTCTTATCAATAAGAATTTGAGGTTGTAGATAACATTTAATTTTTATGAATTTTCGTTCGAGGGCCCCTGTAGTCCGGGGGCCCCGTATCATTAATTCGGCTGATACGGCGGTAGCTACGCTCCTGATGCCCACCATCTTGAACTTTCATTTGGACTAATTAACCGTTTACGTGATATAAAATGTAAATTGACTCTGGAATCAAAATCCAGGTAGGTAGGTACCCACATATTTGACACTACATTGCCTGCTACAGTAACCCCTTTACAAAAGAAAGTCTAAAGGTGTCTGCACACAGCGGGCGCGGCGCGGCGGGGCGGGACGCCGACGCGACGCTGAGCAGTTGTAATGTACTAGATATTACGGACGACGCCACACAGAGCCGTCCGGCTCGACGCGACGCGACGCGACGCTCTGTGTGGCGTCGTTCATAATATCTAGTACATTACAACTGCTCCGCGTCGCGTCGGCGTCCCGTCCCGCCGCGCCGCGCCCGCTGTGTGCAGAGACCTTTAATCCTTCATATAACTTCATTCATTTTGAACGTAGATCTACGCGAGACACAATGGGTTTTTAATTGTGTCTCTAATTACGACATACGAGAGCCATCTACCCTCTTTTTTCAATTGGCAAAGATATTTTGGCAAGTCTTCCTGCCTGTACCTCAATTTATTTGGGATCGGCGCAACATGTATTTTTCTTCCATGCCTACTATTAGTCGTCATCTCGGTATTCAAACCAATTATAATTAATTAATTATCTTTTTCTCAGACTCTATTAGAAAATTTATTACTAAGGTGGTATCAACAGCTCTTACTAAGTAGCAAGCAAATACAGTACGAGTAGCGTTTGACCGCATCGTGCTCAAGTGTTGTCGACCGCCCCTCCTGCCCGCCCCCGAACGCCAGCGAATCGTCAGCACTGTATTACGTCATAAGTAGTTAAGTAGGTCTTATCGTTTTTTTTTTTTTAATGTTGGAAAAATAAGGGTTGGAAATTATTGATTTCCAGATTCAGGAGACGGCACGTGGAAAGTGACTGAAGAAATGATTCGGTAATGATTGAGTGGATGTAATGTTTGTTTCTGTAAGCGCGCCGCAGCGCTGATTCACAACATCACGAAATCCCGGCGTTCTGCCCCCACCAGGTGAGACCCAGTTACCTGGGGGAGGCCCAGCGAGAGACGATAAGCGACGAGGACGCTGACTGCTGGCCACCTACACGCGTGCCTTTAAAGAGTTTGAATAGGAACTCTCAAATCCAAGGCCCGTATTACAGAATAACAGAATCTCACCCAAGAAGTCAAGACTCAAGCATTACCTACTTATAAATAATTTCAATTTTAAAGTCATTTCAGTGGAAATGACTTTAAACTAGTTTCAAGCAATGAGGATGTGGACATCCTCTTAAGGTATCCTGAGGTCTTGGATATGTCTAGCTCCCAAAATCAAACTCTACTCTAATACCTACCTATCTACTTAATTCTAAAGTTATTGTATTCCGTTCTCTATTTATCTTCACTGAGGTAGGATCAGGGCTTGGAACCGGTACTTATCAATGTAGTAGTAATGGTTCTGTATCAGTAGGTACTTTCTGGTTCTTGCCATTTCGGTACCGGTTCCAAACGAATACCAGTTCCAGGCAGCTACTGGTACTCCACCTTACAAGTAACGCTACCAAATTCAGGTACCCGGCGCGTACCACAAGCGATTAAACATACTTGTCCGTTATGCTTATTTTAACCAGTAGTGCACGCTGCATAAAATCCATCAAATATGTAGATATCAATGCGCATGTCACAAACTTTAAAACGCATCCGATGGTCATCGCGTTATTTTTTCCGCGGCTCCGTCATATCGTTTCCCGCGGTTTCGCGACACCTGTCAAAACCGGCGCGCTTTTTATCGTCGTGAAAAATAAAATAAAAGCTTTTTGTTTTTTCTTGTAAAGAAGATAAAAGTTAATAAGTTCTTAAAAGTATGCTCAATAATATGAAAATTAAAATGCTGATTTTAATAATTTAATCTTAGTAGATAGTTATGTATTCGTACATAACTTTTTAACATCAATGTTTTACTAGACTTTAATGTAACAAAATAATGTAGATACTTAATTATTGCATTGTATTAAATATTATATCGTTATTAAAATATTAGAAGAGTGAAATTATGATACGGTAATTAATTAAAAACAAAAACTTTTTTTTTTTTAAATATCGCGTTAAAAATGGCGGCTGAAAGACTGCTGTGGCTCACAACTGTGCTTCTTCGTCTGTGGCTTGGAGCTACAGACCTTTGCTATGCTCAGTAAGTAGACTTTCAATTAGATACGCACTTGCCTAAAGGTTATGGCTTTGCCCCGACTTAGTGATTGGATCATTGGGCTAGAACCTAGCAGGTAGGTACTTTCCTACATCCTGGCCATTCTCTGGCCAGAAGAACTGTATAGTCAACTGGTAACTAGCCATAATACATTTTAATATCTTCCTTGTAGGTATCATGTAGAAAAACTAAAATGATGTGATGATAATTAAAATAACACTTTTTTTTTTATTATGTATATATATATATATATAACCTAAGTATGTCAAAGTAATCGTGTTTACTGAATTTCATCACTACCGTAGAAACTATCATCACCATAATAATGGTGATGATAGTACGAAATTGTTAGTGACGAAATTCCTTAAGTATACTATGCCTAAGGATTACGGCAAAAGGGTCAGGGTAGCCAGCGAAAATCATGTTTTTTTTTGCAATTTGTAGTATCAGGTTGTATCCAAATAAAAAATCAAATAAAATAAAATCTTTTATTTCACATAAACATGTACATGGGGACCTATGAAACGTCTATGAAAAATCTGAAACAATATTCCAAAAAAGCCTAAAACTTTATCTAATCGAAAAATGTTTCTACTCAGTAAAAGAATATTTAGAGTCAAGCTTAAAATAATGATTTTCTCTCATATATAAAAGTGGCGATCTGTCCTATATCTGTAAACAAAAAGATTAAGTCTATTCTATATAACTCCATAAAATTATTATAATGATTTGTACTACCTGAAAAGGATGAAATTAATTATTATTGACATTTAATTTTGACATAACTATAATTTCTCAATTTAATTGTATGTACTAATATGAAAGAAAATGATTAAGTAATAAAAATGTTTAATGCATGTTAATTTAGGATGGTAAGGGCAGACGAATGATAATTGCAATGCTTGTAAAAGGCTGCTAAGTCATAAGTAAAATATATAAAACATATGTATTTAATATTATTATTAACACAAACGGGATATTTACCATGTTTATTATTTGTTTATGTATTTACATAATTTTAACCTTATAAATCATCAACACATCTTTCTAAATTAGATTTTGTGCAGATTCGTTAGATTCCGTTCGTTCGGCGAATTTGCACGAAATCTAATCAAATATAATATGTTAGATTAGATATTAGGTATTGATGATTAATAAGGTTAAAATTATGTAAATACATATGTTTTATTGTCGCGTATCATATTTTGATCAAGATACAACCTGACACGGACCTACAAATTGCATAAAACGCAAGAAAATTTAAATTTCGCGGGCTACCATAGAGCATCCACCTTAAGTTCATATTATCCTATTGAATGACTATTTCACGAAATCAAGAAAGTTGCTGATTCTTATGATTATAATTCTGTAAACCCATAATTGTTTTGTCGCGAATCATATTTTAATCATCATACAACCTGACACTGATCAGCAAATTGCAAAAAAGTAAGAAAAATTGAATTTCGCGGGCTACCTGAGCGCATACTAAGCGCGGCGAATATGTAGTGCTCCAAAAGTCCAAACCATATTGCTGCGAACTGCAAACACTAGGAATCGAAACAAGACCACGCATTTATAAACAGCCTCCGCCATAATCTCTTTGCACGACCTCTCCGGTCCCCTTTCACAGCCTCTGTGGCAAATTACAAGCACACTACACTTTACAACGCTGTCGTCAAGGTTGTCAACGCATCGTTAATCCCTTTGAGTAGGTAAATACTTCCTATCATGAGCTCTCCATGTTTGCCGACCCATTTTTAAATAGGGAAAATGAAAATGTATGTAATACACAACCTTGACCTACCTCTCGTGAACCATTATGTTGTGGAGCTACTACAGTTTTTTATATCGGAGCATCACGCCTGTAATCCCCGAAGGGTTAAGCAAAGGTGTAGCTACCTGCAATATACCCAAATTTCTAAAACACGTTTAAAACAGCGTAAGGCCCCAGAGAACTGCTGTAGAAACAATTTTTTTATTTAATGGATTCGTATACTTATAAGGCTTTGTTTCATATTCATCATCATCATCATTTCAGCCGAAAGACGTCCACTGCTGGACATAGGCCTCCCCCAAGCACCGCCACTTCGACCGGTTCTGTGCTTCCCGCATCCAGCGGATTCCTGCGGCGACGGGCAGAAGGCCTTCCAACGCTACGTCTTTCGGTACGCGGTCATCACTCCAGAACCTTTCGGCCCCAACAGCCATCCGTTCTGCGAGCAATGTGCGCTGCCCATTGCCACTTAAGTTTGGCAATTCTTCTAGTTATGTCGGTTACCTTGGTTCTCCTGCGGATCTCTGCATTTCTGATTCGATCTCGTAGGGAAACTCCAAGCATAGCCCTCTCCACTGCCCTTTGGGTGACTTTTAGCCTTCTAATAAGGCCCATTGTGAGCCACCACGTTTCAGTGCCATAATTATGTCATCACTGGCAACACGCACTGGTCAAAGACTCGTGTTGAGACACTACGGTATGTGGGACGCGAAGATATTGCGTAGCTTCCCGAACGCTGCCCATGTTTCATACTGCATCACTGAAACTGAAAAAAAAAGCTGAAAACATTAAAAAAAACATGTGGGAAAACATAAGCCCATTACCCGCCTAGCTATTGACATTTGACTAATTATTTATAAATGTAAATGAGTATATATAAGGCCCCTCGCCCACGCACAGTGGAACGAATGTATGGGAGCGGTTGGACGTAGACATGTCCGAAAAATAAGAGTAAAATTATGACAAACTAATGATGCCATCTTATTCGATTACTTAATGCCTTCATAAATTGTGGTGATGAATTTCTTCATAACTCCCATATTTCGGGAGTAATTTGAGAAAATGTGAAATTTTACTATGAAAATGAGTGTATCGAGCTCTCTCCCTCCTGATTCCGGGCTTGTTTCAAGTAGCGGTCTCTAATATCATAATGCTAATACTAAGAGCTATATTTAATACTAAGACACATAGTGCGCCAAATGTGCACTTTCTGGGATAAAGAGTGATGTTTATTTTATAACACAATTTTTTTATTTTTTGTTTATTTTGTTGATTAAAACCGTTTTTCTAAAGGTTTACCTTATTACAATAACATTTCTGAGCAGCCAATTAGAGAAGATATAAGCTAATTAGGATATATAATTAGGGACTTAAGGTTTACATATAAAACTGATGCACTAATGATTACTGATAAGAACATTGCTATTATTTAATTACTAAATGGCTCTTAATACACTAATTTAGCATGCATCATTTACTAATTATCACAATAACTAATTACCTTGCAATATTTAACAAAGGATACCTGGGATACCTGGATTTTATATAAATAGGTCACTATTAGTAACTTTAAAATCAGTGTTGATTTACACCTCGTTGTATCCAAGCTAATCTCGCAATGTATTTTCCAAATTTTAATACAAATCTTGATATTCACGTTGCTTTATGCGCACGCGCACATAAAGATTTACGCGACTTTAACTATTTGTTCAGTGTTTTAAAAGATAACAGTTGTGTTCAGTTATGTGAAAGTGCTGAAACAAGTTTAAAAGACTGGTGTCGTCGATTTTGCTACCGCATTTATGCAAAATGGACACAGTCTGGAAGAAGCACAGATAAGTTTCGGAAGAAACATGAGATTTGGCTACAGGCTGCAATTCAATGGCCGGAATTACAGAATGAAAATATGGAACCTTCTACAGAAAATATAAGTGACGTCATCGAGCCCATAATTTCTCCTGCTAAATCTGATGCTTCAACTTGTACACATCCTAGTCCTCGTAAATCTTTTGAGGACCTTAGTAACCGGCAAAAAAGAAGACGCACTGAAGATAGTCTTTCATGCAGCAGTAGCAGCGCTGAAATTATGTTTTCGGCCGAAAGGGCGCTTCAAAAGGCAGGACAAAGCGATACAGCTTATGTTATGAAATACTTGACGGAGAATCCAGAAGAGGCCTCAAAAATCAAAGCCTTCATTGAAGGTAAATCAATTCAGGTACGGGAAATATCCCCTTTGAAGGCATTGGCTCTTTATGTATCG
The DNA here is from genome assembly GCA_947523025.1 of Dryobota labecula. Taxonomy (NCBI): domain Eukaryota; kingdom Metazoa; phylum Arthropoda; class Insecta; order Lepidoptera; family Noctuidae; genus Dryobota; species Dryobota labecula. Next base: position 2,702,714 of record OX383308.1, on the reverse strand, counting down.
ATGAACTTATCGAAATGGCGCTATAACACTCTTCGGGATTTCAACACTCAAGAAGGAGCTCTTCAATACCCGAGTTACTACATGTTGGTTAAAGAAAAAATTAAGTGCTATCCGGCCAAAGAAGATCTCACAGTTACAGAGAGCTCTGCAAAAATCAAATTACAAGCCTTGATGGATTTAACCTCAAGAAGACTTATTAGGTCGTTAGAAACCCCTGTTGATCCCAATCAACAGCTCGTATTGACCAGCAAATGGGGTTTTGACGGATCATCTAGCCAAAGCATTTATCATCAAAGGACGAGTGAAGATGAGCAAATCGATCTTGCTAGTAATTTTATGATTAGTCTTGTACCACTGCGGCTCGTCTCAAAAGGTGTAACAATTTGGGAAAACGAGCGACCATCTTCCACTTCATTTTGCCGGCCAATATTGTTTAAGTTTATAAAGGAAACCAAAGAAAATGTGCAGAGAGAGATGGCTGAAATCGAAGCAGAGATTGAAGCCTTAACTCCATCCACCATCACTGATGGAATTAGTGTCAAACACCAACTGCTGTTGACAATGATTGATGGTAAAATTCATTCCATTATATCCAATACAGCAGCTTCAGTGTGTGACATATGCAAGGCTTGTCCTAAAGAAATGAATAATTTAGAGTTAATCAAAGATAAACACGCAAACGAGGACATGTATAAATATAGCTTAAGCACCCTTCACGCTTGGATTCGCTCAATGGAATGCTTATTACACATTTCCTACAAATTAGACATAAAATCATGGCAAGTAAGGGGTGATATAGCAAAAAGGCAAGTTGATGACAGGAAGAAAAGAGTTCAAGAGGCTGTAAGAAGAGAAACGGGCTTACTTCTCGATGTTGTGAAACAAGGCAGTGGATCCACCAACAATGGCAACTCGGCAAGGAGATTTTTTGAAAACTACACTAAATCTGCTGAACTGACCGGAATAGATGCTATGCTTTTAAGAAAAATCTGTGTGATCTTGCAGTGTATTTCATCAGGAGAGAAGATCAACGTAACTAAATTCCGAGAGTTCTGCTTTGATACTGCTAAGCTTTACGTGGAGTTATACCCATGGTATTATATGCCTTCTTCACTTCATAAAATTTTAATGCATGGGCCAGACATAGTTCAGAACATGTCAATTGTGCCCATTGGTTTTCTATCCGAAGAGGCATCTGAGGCTAGAAATAAAGATTTTAGAAAATATAGAGAGGGGCATTCTCGAAAGCATAGCAGTATCTCATGCAATGAAGATATTATGCACAATCTTTTACTGTCTTCTGATCCACTTGTTACAAGTATCCGTCCAAAAGGAAATAAGTTTGTAAAAAAATCTTCTTTTAAGGAATTTTATGAGCTTACGGATTCTGAGAAAAGTGATATCGAATTTGTTAACATAAATGATTTAGCGGACATCGATTCTGAATTTGAATTAATTGATGATGATGATGATGACGAAGATAATTAAATGATGTTATTGTTTTAAAATGTGTAACTTAGTAAATTAGAGCTTACATCTTAATTATTTATTGTACTTTTAATGAAACTAGGTAATTTATTATCAACTTACTTAAAAGTCATACTCTCATCAGTTCTTGTGAATATTTTTGTTAATATATATTTCTGTATATATATAATATATTTATAGACCTCTTAATAAGTCTGTCTGCGGTTTAAAGTAAATACAAATGGGGAAAAAACGTTTTTTTTTTTAAATTTTCATTTCCTTTTATCCCAGAAAGTGCACATTTGGCGCACTATGTGTCTTAGTATTAAATATAGCTCTTAGTAATAGCATTACGATATTAGAGACCGCTACTTGAAACAAGCCCGGAATCAGGAGGGAGAGAGCTCGATACACTCATTTTCATAGTAAAATTTCACATTTTCTCAAATTACTCCCGAAATATGGGAGTTATGAAGAAATTCATCACCACAATTTATGAAGGCATTAAGTAATCGAATAAGATGGCATCATTAGTTTGTCATAATTTTACTCTTATTTTTCGGACATGTCTACGTCCAACCGCTCCCATACATTCGTTCCACTGTGCCACGGCGACTTTTTGTAGCGATGCTGTCGCGCGTTGGCATCGATACAGCCGCGACACGGCCGCTAGCTGTTTGCCCTCGCCCAAACCACGATTCTCAGTCGGGATGCAAACGCGATCCTGTCGCGCTTCTGTCGCGATGCAAACGCGATTCTGTAACGGCACAAAAATGCCACAGTTGCACTGACGCTCGGTTCTCCACTCACGCGCCACCCTCCTTCCGTTCTGTCCCCGATGTCGTCCGACACGGTCGCGCGTTTGCATCAATACAGTCGCGATACTGTAGCGCGTTAGTAGCGCGTTGGCATCGCTTCTGTAGTGCGTTGCGACTAACGCGCGTTAGTAGCGATGCTGTCGCACGTTTCGTAAACGCACGACAGCATCGCTACAAAAAGTCGCCGTGGGTTAGGGGCCTAAAGTCTGTAAAATAAAATAATTACACACATATTGAATGACAAATTATAAATGACAAAAACATACCCACTCACTACCACGGTTAGAATATAATTAAAATTAGAATGATGAAATCAAAATAAAATGTTCCTTGCGAAGCATGTGTGGCGTGACTGTGAATGATAGGTTGAAAAATGATGTGTTAAGGCAACGGTGTGATTTAAAAGAAGATGTAGTGACAAAAATTTAAAAGAGTATGCTTAAATGGTTTGGTCATGTTGAGAGGATGAATGAAAGGCGACTTACAAAGGGTATTTACAAGGAAGATGTGAGTGGAAACGCCGGGAGGGGACGCCCTGGGAGAACGTAATTGTGACCTAATTGGTGATGTTCTTCAGAAAGGTCAGGTGCGTAGCACTCGCAACCGGCGTGCGTGTATGACCAGATGTATGAATGTAAACGAAGCAAAATGAGTATGTAAGGTGGGTAGCAGGTGGCGCTCTATAATTTCTGCCTACCCTAAATGTTGATCATCATAGCAAAATCACGCCCATTCATAAAATAGTGATATTGATAAAAAAAAAGTCAAAAGTCAAATCATTTAATTCAAATAGTCACATAAAAGTCACTTTTGAACGTCAAAATTTACAATAATTAATTGATTCTAGTTGCCCCTTCCAAAAGGTAGTTACGTATGGAGAAGAATGGGCAAGAAACTCCATACTTACTCTTTTAAAATGTTAACAATATTTTGTATACATTAATTAATAATTATATGTGAAGACGATGCGCTTACCTAGAATAAAATTACTATACCACAATAGGTAAAAAGAATGAAAAGTGAAGCCAGACAAATTAATTATGCGTTAGATACATGGTGCTCACATATTACAAACATTGTAAAAGTAGATGATTTCCCTAAAATTTTAACATTTAATAACCTATGTCAGTGTGTGAGTTAAAGTAATCAAAAAAAAAAAAATGTCATCCATACTTAATATTATAAATGTGAAAGTAACTCTGTCTGTCTGTCTGTCTGTCTGTCTGTATGTTACGTTTTCACGCCTAAACCGCTGAACCGATCGTCATGAAATTTGGCATAGGTATAGCCTGGGATATGGAGATGGACATACGCTACTTTTTTACGCGATAACCGACATCCACGCGGGCAGAGCCGCGGGCAAAAGCTGGTAAAAATTATAAATTATACAATGAAATTAGCAACCAATTTGATTTTGTCTAGACTCTAAATAAATTGTCATATGGAGCAGGACCAGCGTGTTTCCAAGCATTCTTACCTTGGATATAATCCTCTAATTTGTAATATGCTAGTGTGCTTTAATATAAGTTTTAAATTTTCTTTAATTTAATTGTAATATTGATAGATAGATGAAGACTAGTCATTAAAGTGCTAAAATAACCAGACTTTTGCGACATCTTTTTATTTATCACTAGCTTCTGACCGCGACTTCGTCTACGTGAAATTTCTTGTTCCTCCGTCCCACCCCGTCGCATCGCCCGCCCGCGCTTGTTACGTTATTGCAATTTTCTTAATGATCTCAATTCTTTTTTGACGTGACAACGTCTAATAAATCGATGAACGCCGGTTGCATGCACGAAAAAGGATGACTCATTGTCCCGTTACGCTCATTGTCCCGTTACGCTAATTGTCCCGTTACACTCATTGTCCCGTTACGCTTATTGTACGCTTGCGCCGCATCAATGTTTTGATATGACGTTGTCACGTTAAACTATCGTCCGTAAAACAACTTTACAGACAACCAATTTTTTTAAATAAATTATGGCCATGTTATTTCCTGTAAAAAAAAGTAGTTTCGGAGCTTATTCGGTACAAACAAACAAGAAAATCATTCTTATTTATAATATTAGTATAGAAGTATAGATAACATCACGCCTTGTTTCCCCAAAGGGTTTGTCAGAGTACCTTTAGTACACCCACATTTAGCCAGTTATTTTTAAGTCCCATGTAATAGGGGGCGAGCCTATTGCCACCATCGGACACAAATTCCAGTCTCCGGGCTGTGTTACTGAGAAATTCTAAACAGAAAAGTCCAATAACACTTTGCGGGACCTGTGAATCGAACCCAGGGCCTTTTTGTTTACCATTAACCTCTCATAAGCCGTAATTACACAATTAAAAAACCATTGTATCTCGCGTGGATCCACATTCGCCCTTAGGAAGGATTAAGCGAATTGAATTGGCATTGGGGTGCTATTGGGGTTGCCCCGATACTGCAGCGCATCTGGGATGTTTGCGGAAGCTCGCGTTGACTGCTTCTACACTGTGATGCGGAAGCGTTACGCATCCCTGGTTATTAGGGTGCGGGGCAGTACCAACAGCATCCTGTCTATGGTAGCAAGTAGGCTGGATTGGTGTTTGTGAACCACTGCTGCAGGGTATCAGCTGGGCCTGTTACGTTGTAGCAGTGATATCACAAATTTTGTCTGTGTTTATGTTTTACTAACATACCTAGTTTGTAAGTATATTGTTACTAACACTTTGGGTCTTGTTGCTTGATTAAATGATTAGTATTTTATTATTATAAAACCATAACAAAAAGTTTAAATATAGCCCCTCCCAAACCTTCCTAAAAATAAACCCAAAAATACCTTTTTATCTGAAAACACTCCCGTAATTTCAGCAAACAATGATGTCCATCGAACAATCGTCATAATGTCTGCACTCCGTTTATTTCTGTCATACGCCACATTGCTTGCGGAGCTTTTACTTATTACTTATGCACGATATTTGGACAATGCCGGTAAAGGGAACGCCCTTGCCCTTTGCAAAGGACTGAGGAAGGGATAAAAATAAATATCTGTAGAAACTTTAGACAAAATGGCGACCGAAAAGTTTGAAAATTTTAACAACGTTTAAAGTCTTGACAAGTTTTAATGAATTGATATTGTCCCCGTTTAGGAAACATGCAAGTAAAATACTAATCGTTTTAAGACAAATGAATCAGGCTTTTGTAGACTAAATCGGTATTCCGAATACGATTCGTTCTGATTAGTTATTAAAATAGTATTTAAGGTAAATATATGCATCCGTATATCTGATCTCTAGAGATGATACTGCCAGCTTCTTGCGAATGTGCTCGCGAACTTTTACTTTAAAAGATAATTAATCGGTTGGTTACCATCATCCTGATTTCCGGGGGAGCGCAGGGAGATAGACTGAATAAAGAAGAAAGAGTGAATGAAGTCTGTGCATTGAAGAAGACGATTGTCTGTTCCTAATTCCAGGTTCTATTGTCACCAGATCCACACTCCTGACGTTTCAAGACCTGCTGCCGGAAGACCCGAGGCTGTACGACAAGATGCGGCCTCCCAAGATCAACGAACAGCCCACTATAGTCAACTTCCACGTCACTGTCATGGGGTTGGACTCAATTGATGAAACATCCATGGTAATTACCTTGAGCTGGATGCCTGATTCATACTTTGATGATTCCTTTTTATTCTAGGCCTAACCGACAGATTAGTTAGCTTTGCCTTTTAGGTGGTGTTCATTAATTACGTGAGGCGTTTTGGGGGGGAGGGGGTCGAGCTGAATCTGACCCAATCTCACGTGAGGGAGAGGGGGTCTCGGCAAATATCACGTAATATTTATTTCCCCGTACGAAACAGTGTAAAATTGCAAGGAAACTGGGTAATTATTATTATCAAAAAAAGTATTATAAAAAATTATTAAACAAATTGTTTTTTTTTTTTTTTTTAATTAATCCAACGCAATCAAGAACAGGATTAACGTATTTACACAAAAAATATGCATTTTGAAAAACCTCACGTGAGATTATGGTAGAGCCCCATAACCTCACGTGAGGTTTTTCAAAATGCATATTTTTCGCTTCACGTAATTAATGGACGCCCTATTACTATTTAATGGCTCGGTCGTTTTCCAATCAAAATAATACATATAATAGCATTCTACGAGATATTGTAAGTATGGGGTAAGTATTGCCCAAAATCATCCTTTTTTCCGAATCGAGATTAAAGAGAGATTTTCTTAGTGGCCCATTAACTTCTTAAACCGTATTCACAGGTTCACAAATCATGAAAAGTCATACCTTATAGGTAGATACGTTCAAAAGCATAATGGATACGTCAAAAATGAGTATGTGTGGACGTGTGAACAGACGTTAGCTCCCATTTGAATAATGCAATATGCACCCTCATTACGTAGGAACACGGTCATTAGCGTTGCCAGACGTTCCGTATTTCCCGGGACGTCCCGTATTTCAGGCACAATTTTAAACATCGCGCCGGGACAGTCTCTGTCCCGTATTGAAACCTTATTTGACTTAGTATTAAGAAGTCTATCGCACTATGGTTGATTGACATTTACGATGCCATGTAGGTACTCTGAAGACAAATATTCAGCATCCTTAGTCCTAACCAAGGTACCAACTGTTTTGTGGAAAGGACTTTTGCGCAGATGGTATTGAAATTAACTGTTATGCGCAACAAATGTACCCCGGATTTGATAAAGTCTTAATTAATGACCATTTTCAACTATAACTATTTTTTTTAAACTTTGTCCCACACTAGGAATTTCTCCTGTATTATGGGTGCGTTTACAAACATTTAAACTCACATACACAAACAGCCAGACCCGGAACAACCACTTGTATGTCATACAAATATTTGTACCGTGCGGGAATCGAACCCGCAACGCGCAGTGTGGTAGTCAATCGCTTAACCACTGTGCCAACCGTGCCGTCTTTACTATAACTGCATTAAATTTAATAAATATGCAAAATCAAACAAAGATAAATATTCAACCAAATCAATATAAAAGCAATAAATAAATAAAACATAAGAACGTAAAATACATGTTTTTCATTTGTCACAAGGAAAAATTTTAAATACCGTTTTTTAATCAAATACAGCGTTTGTCTCTTACAGATTCAAACAAAATCTGGCAACCCTAAAGGTAATTTTAATGATGCTTTATGCTTTGACCTTCTTTTCTATCCTAAGTCTGCCTTCAATAACTGAACAAAACACGACGAGATCTAGAAAAAGAAAAACCGGCCAAGTGCGTATCGGACCACGCACAATGAAAAGTTCCGTAGTTGGGATGAATTTATCCAAAGAACAAACTTAACATTGCAGTTGAAAACCATGTTCCCTCATTCCTTCCAACTGCAAATGTATGTTTGTACGCACGATATTGAGTGATTTACCATGTTATTTTTTTTAATAAAGACAATAAACTTCCTAGGTTTTCCCGTAATTTATAAGTACAGAACTATTCTCTGCATTTTTTTCAAAATTTTAGGTTTAGCAGTTTCGGAGATAAGGGAGGAATGGTAAATTTTCATCAATTTTCTTAAATAACTTTGAAAGTAATTATTTTTAAATTATAAAAAAAATTGAAATCATCATAACAAGTCCTTTCATTCGATATGTCACACGGGACAGTTTACAAAACTTATTTTTTAATTTCAATTTCTCCCCACATGTGAACGGACATTCAAAATTAATGTATTTACGTTCGTGTTTGTGTCACAGAAATTCAAAACTTAATATTTATTTTTATTTTACCACAGAAGCCTTTGATGGCTTATATATGGCTAGTGAGTTCAAAAAAATATATAAAATTAAAATAAACTATATAAATCGGTCCAGTAGATTCGGAGCAAATCTGCTGTGACAGACGGACAGACAGACAGACACTCGAGTGATCCTATAAGGGTTCTGTCTTTTCCTTTTGAGGTACGGAACACTAAAAACCATTGTGCCATTATCATTATAAATATTATTTTTATATAAACATTTAGAATTAAGTATTGTGAATTCATTTTATTTTTTATTTATATCTCATTGTATGCTGCACCGGTCGACGTCATCACGTTAATGCCGGCTGTCGCTGAAAACCAGCATTGGGGTCTCGCATAGGGGCGCAGCATTATGCTGAGCGATGGCTGTTTTGCGTGTATGTGACGCATATTTTGTACCAACATGTCCTTTTTTGTGTTTGTGTTCTTTTTTGCATCATTTTTACCGCAAATAAACGTATTTCTTTCTTTCTTTTAAACTAATTGTTGTTACTTGTTGTTGTTACTCTCTTCCTCATTGTTTTAGACATATGCTGCTGACATATTCTTTGCTCAAACCTGGAAAGACCATCGCTTAAGATTGCCGGAAAACATGACTACGGAATACCGGTAGGTAACTCATCATAACTTATATTAATAAGTTGCTCTCCATGCTGACTACGGCTATTAAGGTCCAAGAGCGTCGCCAAGGGTGGGCAGGAAGGGGCAACTGCCCCCTAGAGATTCAATTAAAATTTAAGTAAAAACCTTTTTTAAACATGCTTTAAATTAACTAAAAATTACGAAATAAAACTTACGTACTAATTCAAAAATTAATTAGTGCACTCATTCATCTTGGACTACCATTTGTGGCAATTTTGTGTGACTTATATATTTTTTCTTTTTATCTATGTTTACAAGTTTTATTTAATGTACATGATTCTCATGATTTAGCATTATTTAACTACCCGTTTACAAGAATTCAGAATTTCATGGAAAAGAAAGATTTTATCTATTGCCTTAACAATCAACGGCTTATTCCACAAATCCCCCCCTGAAAAATCCCCCTTAGGAGGAAAAGTGGAATATATAAAAACTAGTCTAGAATTCACCCCTGCTTATTTCACTAATCCCCCAGAGAATCCCCCTCAGTGGGGAAAACTGAATCCTAATGTAAAAAAAATCACTTTCAGAGGGGTCTTGGAATAAGTTTTTTTTTTTCAATTCTAGTTTTCGCCCCTAAGCGGGATTATCAGAGGTGAATTCTAGACTGTTTTTTATAGATTCCACTTTTCCTCCTAAATGGGATTTTCAGGGGGGATTTGTGGAATAAGCCCAATCAACCACCCATCATCTTCCAGGCTTCTCGAAGTGGACTGGCTGAAGCACATGTGGAGACCAGACTCCTTCTTCAAGAACGCCAAGTCCGTCACGTTTCAAACCATGACCATCCCCAACCACTACGTGTGGCTGTCCAAGGAGAAAACGATCCTGTACATGGTGAAGCTGACCCTGAGACTGTCTTGTGCCATGAACTTCCTGATCTATCCTCATGATACGCAGGAGTGTAAGCTGCAGATGGAAAGCTGTGAGTAGTTTTATGTTCTGTACAGGGTCAAATTAAATTAGCTAGCGAAATGCCTGGCAAGTTTAATTTGATGAGTTTTTATCAACCGCATGTAGTGTAGAGTATTCACTTGTTTTTTTTTAAACGATTAAAAAAAAACAGATTTTCTCAACTCATACAAATTCAAGTAACAACATTACAAGCGGTCTTTGCAAAGACAACCGGTCGAGTGCGTGTCCGACCACAAACTTAACATTGCTGTTGAAAAACAAGTTCTCCCATACATTCCAACTGCAAACGTAAGTTTGTACGCACAACATTGAGAGATTTTCCATGTTATTTTAAGACCATAGACTTCTTATAGGTTTTCGTGTAATATATAACTAAAGAACAATTTTCTGTATTTTTTATTTTTTTTCAAAATGCTATGCTCAGTAGTTTCGAAGATAATAGTCATTTTTCATAAAAAAAAAATTAATAACTTTAAAACTAATTATTTTAAAATTATAAAAAAATATATTTGAAATTCTCATTAGATACACACGGTACAGTTTGCAGAAACTTTTCTTTTTTTTTTTTAATTTTCTTTTGCCCCCCAAAAGTGACCTCATATTCGAAATACATTTATTTACATTGCACGTCCGTGTTTGCGTCACAGTAATTTATTTAAACTTAATCGGTCCTGTAGATTCGGAGAAAATCGGCTGACAAACGGACTGACAGACAGACACACGAGTGACCCTATTAGGGTTCCGTTTTTAAGCTATTGCATAGCTTCTATCGCGGGCCTTGAGCGCGGGGACCGAATCCAGAAATTCCGTAACGAAAAAACCTCACGCTCCCCACTCCGACGGTTTTACTACACCAGTACCCTCTAGTGATCTAATAATTTCTGGCAGTTCTTTTTTCTGTGTACTGCGTATTTTTTTATTCTTATAAATATTAGTTTATAAAATTATGATCTTCACAAAAAGTGATTGTTGATAGTGGGGTTTGAACTCTCGACCAGTCGATTACGAGTACATTCAGTTCCCCTGTTGCACCGCAAGGCTACAACGACTTAATTAAAGCTTGCCAAATAGTTGATACCATTCCAGTTGAACAATTTTTAAACTTGACTATACTCCATTTATTATAACATTAGACAAATAACTGTTCTCACCCTTTCGTTATTTCGATGTAAACGTTTAACTCCGTTATTTCACGATAAATACAAAGCACTGTAATCTATTTACCATTTACATTAAAAAAATAACTCTAAAGTGCAGTAATTTCAACAATATTACACAATAACTGTCGTTATTTAGCCGTTATTTGTCTAATGCTATAGTAAATGGAGTATAGACGGTTGGAAATGACTCATGTACATGGAATTTTTTCGCTGTCAAAACAGTTTGTCACTCTTTTTTTATTTAAAATTACTTTAGGTTCAACACTTTCGTCTATTTTAAAGTTGTTATTATGCTTATATTTGAATAGTATTTGACTTTGTTTACGTAGTTATACACTTTTACGACGTTCAGCACTTATTTATTCTGTTTTTAAGCTATTGCATAGCTTCTATCGCGGGCCTTGAGCGCGGGGACCGAATCCAGAAATTCCGTAACGAAAAAAAAAAAAAATTAATATCAAAGAAAAAGAAATACTGCATAAATAAAATAAATAAATAATTATAATTGCATAAGTTGATACAAAATGCTATGCAATAGCTTTACCGCGGCAGTCCCCGAGTGCCACACGTCTTTTTTTTTTTCTTTTGAGATACGAAACCCTAAAAACGAAGGTCATTAACCCTATAAGTTTCCGTGTTGTGGTTACTTATTATTTTGCTTACCGTCCGAAAACTAAAATCTTATATACACCAAAATTCTAAAACCGCCCTGCAAAATCATATTCAACAGAACACCCGTCACTACAAAACGAAAACCGCAACCTAGAACGCCAGCCATTCTATTCTCCTCGCCAAGTTCAAAATCTATAGACTTAAACTTCGTCTAACCATAAAAATATCTTCGAGAGCCCTCGAGCCAGCTCGTTATACTGTCATTGTGACCGAGTGGCCCTTGCGAAGCGCCGACACAGCCTCTCTCCCTTCTAATTATAATCTATGTTTGACATTTTGTCTTGAGCTTTCATCTTTAGGTGATAAAGTATTTCGGGGTTGATCAGGATTTATTTACCTTCATTATTTGTTGAGGTAGAATCTTGTAGGATGATTTCGGAACGCACTCGTGGCTAAATAATAACAGGCGCACGGGTCGACCAAAAGTTAAGCTATGCTTGTGGCGGTATCTACAACGCGAACTACGTGTCAAAGAACTGACTTCACAAATCCTGCATCGCGCAATCAGAGTTTACCGTGCGACTAGCATTCATACAACATCCCAACATCAATTGTCGGGCAGTTGCCCACCAGACACTATACCCGTCTGGTCGGAGGATCCTCCCTTTTCAATAGAGGATAAGTGAACTTTACACCCTGTTCCTCATACCTCATATGCTTGCCGCGGTCGATTTGTGGATAAAGGATGCGGGTCCATTCATAACATATCGATAACCTCCGTGCCTCGGAAAGCATCATAAGCCTTGGTCCCGTTTGTCATTAGTGGATCTTCGGCAGTAAGGGTAGTTAGAAGCCAAAAGTTTAACAACCAGTCTTACCCCGGGGGTGATCGTGCGTGTGGCCCTTGGAAAGTGCCGACGCAGCCTCTCTCCCTTCTAATTATAAATCTGTGTTTAACGTTTAGTCTTGAGCTTTCATCTTTATCCGCAATGTTTGAAGACTAAGGTCTTCAACCAATGCGTCCTGCCCGTTATGACATGCGGTGCCGAAACGTGGGCACTGACAGTCGGTCTGATCCACAAATTTAAAGTCGCTCAGCGCGCTATGGAGCGGGCTATGCTCGGAGTTTCTTTGAAGGATAAAATCAGGAATGAAATTATCCGGACGAGAACCGGAGTTACCGATATAGCTTGCAGAGTAAGCAAGCTGAATTGGCAGTGAGCTGGCCATGTTTGTCGAAGTGCCGATGGCCGGTGGAGCAGACGAGTCCTGGAGTGGAGACCACGTATCGGCAACTGTAGTGTGGGACGCCCCCGTGGAACTCAAAAAAGTGGCTGGGACAGACTGAATGCGGAAGGCGGAGAACAGGATGTTGTGGTGCAGCATGGGAGATGCCTATGTTCAGCAGTGGACTGCGATAGGCTGAGTTGATTGATTGATGATTTCATCTTTAGGTGAAAGCCTAGTGGTGTGACCGTCGGAATGTCAAATCAAGGGCAAGAAGGGAAGGACAAGGAGGAGGGGGGGAGGGTTAAGGGTCTTGAGTTCGAACCCAAGGCTCATACTGACTTTTCGGATTCATGTACATATTGTATAATTATCACTTGCTCAAAAAACAGTGAAGGAAAACATCGTGAGGAAACCCGCATGCCTGAGAGATATTTCTCGAGGGCATGTGCAGACAAGTCAGAGGCCCATGGGCGACATAAAATCTCTGACACCAGGTTAGTCACTAACCACACGAAAAGAAGAAGAAGAAGATCTTTAGATGTCAGCACGCACTGACGGGGTCCGCTAGGACCGGTGCCTGCCAGGATTGCGGGTTTTTCCGAAAGGGATACCGTGGCCCTGGCACACAGGCAACTGAACACACGCCCTCCCGCTCCGCCAAGAGCGGGAGTAGTTATTTGATAATTTCCCACCCAAAAAAAAAAGAAAAAAATTGGTTGTCTGTAAAGTTGGTTTACGGACGATAGTTTAACGTGACAACGTCATAACAAAACATTGATGCGGCGCAAGCGTACAATGAGCGTAACGGGACAATGAGCGTAACGAGACAAAGAACTGAAAAGTGGTCTTTCTTTCCTCCGTAATAAATTGTCATTGAGTTTGTTACTTTTATAGTAGGTACTTCTACCAAAAAAACCTCATCATCTATTTTCAATACTTACATTTATTTTTTTGTACCTAATGAACGAATCCACATATATAGAAAAAGGTATAAATGCCTGATATAATTGTCAGATTATTATGTTTAGTTGATTAAAACTTTATTTTCAAATAAAATGCACCAGTTAATTTATAATTCTGTTTTATTACTTTATCCATCAACAGTATTCTTTATTTCACTACATTTAGTTTAGTGAAATGACATATCTCTGACTTTATATTAATAGTATTTTGTCATATCAGTATACCCAAAGTCTCTAATAATTCAGATAATTTATGTAAACAATGTCAAGAAATGTCACTGTCAAAATAACAGGACAGTGGTCAAAACATTTTATCATTTTTTTTAATTGTAAATAATCATCTATAAAATTAAAGTGAATTAATTATAAGAACTATGCAAACAAAATACCGTTACCAAACAATGTTTGTCAGTCTAACCGGATGCAGCTGAATACCAGTATTTTACATGGAGCGACTGCCTATCTGACCTCCACAACCCAGTAACTGGGTAACACGATACCCCTTGGTAAGACTGGTTGTCAGACTTTTTGGGCTTCTGACGACCCTTAACGACTGTCAAAGATCCACGAATGACAGCCGGGACCAACGGCTTAACGTGCTTTCCGAGGCACGGAGGAGTCTCGGTATGTAAAGATGGTCACCCATCCACTAACCAACCCCGGCAAGCGTAGCTTAACCTGACGGATCGACCCGGCTGTTATTACTTAGCCACGAGCTCCTCAATATAACCCTAGAGTTATGGGATATAAAAAAAACACGTTGTATAAAACTGAAACAAAAAAGTTCAAACATCTACGATTTAGCGATTTCCTCCTCCAAAAATCAAGTAAAAAGCCGTATTCAATCACAAATACCACCATACTTCACAAAAATACGCAAAAATAAAAATCACTCAGACCCATACCCGAACAATAAGAGCTACCTCTTCAGACCTGAGTAAAGTTTGTCGTGTGATACAGAAAATTATCGCATCGAGTGGCTTGTAAAATGTAGGCCAAGTGGGACAAGGGGGCTTGTGGCTGGAGCCAACCCCGTCCAATCGCGAGATCAGGACTGAGGAGCCTATAAATAGAGCTGATGGGCAAAATGATGCTTGTCAGCTGTATGCACTCGAAGACGCGACACGCGACGTGAGTGCGTTTTGAGGGGATGATTTTGTGTGTTAGATTTTTTTGTACGATAACCATTGATGTCTAAAAAAAAGAAGATAAGGCACTGCTCTAATGTCACGTAAACATTATTGGACTAGAAACAATTACATGTAAACATACCCACACAACTACATTTCCCGATGTACGTCGTGCGTCACGCATCAACAACCGAAATAGAGAGATATGACGCGGGCTGTAGCAGGAATGAGATATAAATAATTGTCACTGTTACATATCTATAACAACTCAGAAACAAATGGCGCTCTAAAAAGCAATATTATTTAAGAGAAACTTAAAGAAAATAAGTTTTGGTGTACTTACGAGTGGAAAGTAATCCCGTGGAACTTGTTTTTGTTTTGTGAATAATTTGTGCACTGAAAACACAGGAAGGCATTGTTGCTGCTTATTTAGACGATTACGGTTACAAACGCTAGTTTGATTGTGACTAAGGTCAATTGTGCCGGTCGGCATAATTTATGCGATCCACGTCGAGGAGCGAGTACCTAATCCATACTAATATCATAAATGTGAAAGTAACTCTGTCTGTCTGTCTGTCTGTCTGTCTGTATGTTACGTTTTCACGCCTAAACTGCTGAACCGATCGTCATGGCATTTGGCAGAGATATAGCCTGGGATATGGAGAACGACATAGGCTACTTTTTTTACGCGATAACCGACATCTACGCGAGCGGAGCCGCGGGCAAAAGCTAGTAAGTAATAATCTTCCATTTTTATACATAAATGATTAAAGGGGATGGGGTGAATAACGTAATACTTATAGGTCATCTGGGCCTGAAGTCTGCTATTACAATAGTGTCAGAATGGTCTCTTCATTGTGAGTTTTTGACAGATTTGCCATACAAACACTGTCAAATACTCACAATGGCGAGACCATTCTGACACTATTGTAATAGCAGACTTGAGGCCCTGGGAATTCACCAGCGTGATTTACCTTCCTGTCTATCTAATGTTTTTTTGATAACCCTAGCATTTTTGAGGTTTCAAGTAGCATTTTCAAAAGGTTCAGATAGATATGTATTTGTTTTACTAATCAAGTTTTTATTTACTTTCGTCTTATTCAAAATGAAAAGCAGAGTGTTTTGTTTACCTTGGGTGTAAGAACCTATGTAGGCACTCGAACTATTTAATTGGCGCCCTCGCTAGTGTCGTTCCTACATAGGTCCCTTTCAACCCTTGTTTATCAATCTACTATTATTGACATCAATTGAGAAATTTAGTAATTTAACCTGCACTAGATTGCGTCTTGACTCATTTAGATTGTATATTTCTAAAACTTTTTAACATCAATAGCTCGTTAAGACACCAAAAGTACGACAAACAAAACCAGAGATAAACTACCAACATCTACGTAAATACTGCAGTTCGTCGTTTCATTTCATCTCCGTGAAAGCATTTCTGTGACTTTAATGAAGTATAGAGACACGAACTGCGATAATTAACGAAAAACTTTTTTCGAAACCCTTTGACTTGGTGTCGAAGGATGTTGCAGACGGAAAAACTGAGTTTTTTTTTTTGCTTTTAGTCTGTGACAAAAATGGGGGCAAAATATTTTGAGACTGGATTGGGATCGGAAAAATCCTTAACGACTACATTCAGTTTAGGGTAACATTTTTAACCAAACTATATATACAAAGAAAAATGTGCAGCTCAAAGTTTTTAAAACTTCGTATGTGGTTCCATCAGGTTGTGGATTTAAAAACCTGGTAGAATAAAACCAGCCTTGCTTGACTGCCTTTTACTTTTTGAGTAAAGACACCACAAATCGTAAAATATTCGTTCATTTACGAGAAACTTGACATAATTTAAAAAGAGCAATTTAGGTATGACAATTTAAAAGTTTAAAAGTAAGAGTGCGACGAAGCGTAAAGTCACACCTTTCTAGCTCCCTCATTATAAAGCTTAGCGTAATGTCTGACATGTTTAAATAGAACATTTATCAATGTACTGATGCTATGAAGTAATAATAACAATATAATATTAATTATAATATTAAATTTTATTAATGTCCAAAATGTAGATCGCAGAGTTTAAAATGTTCTATACTAAAAGCCGCAGAAGCCTTTAATGGCTTATACATATATGGCTAGTGAGTTCGAAGAAATATATCTAACATAGGTACTACAAACAAATCTATCTCCGTTTGCACTTTATTTATTTATTTTTTCGTCGTAGGGCGGCGATATCTTTTCATATGCATTTAGTAAAAGCTCTTATTTTGACATTACAAACAGACGCTTCAATTTTATTTATCTACTAGCAGCCCGTCCCGGCTTCGCACGGGGTAGACAATTATCATTTTAAGACTCATTTTTCTACACCTTCGGTTACATTGTTCAAATTTTACCAAGGATCCCTAATTTTTTTCAAAATGAAATGTAGCCTATGTCAAATTGGAAGAATGTAGCATTCTATTGGTGAAAGAATTTTTTAAATCGGCCCAGTACTTTTTGAGCCTATTCATTACAAACATACAAACATACAAAAATAGGTACAAATCTTTCCTCTTTATAATATTAGTGTAGATGTAGATAGATGTAGAAGTAGCGGGGTGGCTATGGCGACGCATGGTCTATGTCGAGCAATGCTCGCCTTTATGTTGAAATGCTGATGATGTATAAATACCTCTACCCCATGTCCACAGTATCCCACACAACAGATGACCTGATCTTCCAGTGGGACCCTGACGTTCCTCTCGTGGTAGACGAGAACATCGAGCTTCCTCAACTGGAGCTGGTCCAGAATACTACTGCTGACTGTACTCAAGTTTATTCTACTGGTAAGTAAGTTGCTTCTAGGTTTAAGTAATTAATTTGGTTTATGAATTAGGTGGTGGATCCATACCACCATATAGGTGGTGGAATATTCTAAGGGGTATTGCATTTTGCATTTTCATATCATACACGGTGATTTTTAATCCACTGTTATCCTTTCAGGAGGTGAAAGTACTCATGATTATAAACAATTATCACTATGGGACCAACTACGAAATAGCAAAAGAAAATTACATCTGTTTGATACATTTTCATCGGGTAATTATTGCATTTTGTATGAAACAGCTGATATTTGTCTCGATGTTTCAGAGTTGGTCTCATAGTGAATGTTGCTCATAATTGTGTGAATTAAAAATCATCGTGTTATTTGGTTATGTTAGGTACATACTTATAGAAAACTGTGCGCGTTCTTAGACATTGAGATTCTTATTGCTTCGTCACGTATCCTTCGAGAAAAACATCTAACACAAACACAATTACGTATTGACCTTGTACGGAACCCTATGTAAATCGGCCTAGGTATTTGTCTAATTCGTGGACGAAGCAGATTTTTCTATGCACACAAAACTTGAATGTTCATCTTTAGGGTTCCTTAGACAACAAGGAATCCTTATAGTTCCGCCATGTCCGTCCGTCTGTTTATCCGCGGCTTAACTAATCATCCCGACAAAGTGGAAAAATAAATTAAAAATAATCTTGAAAAAAATAAATTGTAGGGTACCTCCCTTGCACGTAAAATGGGTATGATATGTTTTGTTTCTCGTCTTTCTCATGGTGTGGTCGTTCAAAAATAGTAGGGGCCCGTGGAAACCATTTTTTTGATTCAGGGATTCGTTTGCGTAATATTAAGCTTTGGAGTGCTCATTTTTGTTAAAGTCAAGTGTACCTCCCCCTGCCAGCTAAATGGTAAAAATGGTAAAAATTATTCACGGTAGTATATACATATAGCAAAGTTAAAAGGAAAACTATCACAAAAAAGTAGGCTTTACAAGATAACGAATAAAAGTCAATCAACTTACATTTGCAGTTGAAATATATGGGAGAACATGTTTTTCAACTACAATATTAAGTTTGTTCATGGGATAAAATTCATCCCAACTACGGACGGAACCCTTCATTGTGTGTGATCCGACACGCACTTGGTCGGTTTTTTAGACTAACATTGTTTTTTTTTTTTTTTTCAATATAAGCTGACCTCTTATTTTACGGAAATACTATACAATGCGAGATCAGCTTATACTGGATATTATAGCTTATAGCTTGACCGCGTGTACAAAGTCAGTATTTTTTTTTTTTTTTTTTCGTTGCCCCACACCAGGAATTTCTCCTGTATAGTGGGTGCGTTTATAAACATTTAAACTCACATACACAAACAGCCAGACCCGGAACAACTACTGTAGTTAGTAGAGTTATGTTCAGGTGTACAGGTATGAGTATGTTCTAGGCAATCCACATCACATAGGCTCTATTCAAAGCCTTTGTTTGATATCATTACACAAACAAACAATAGTAGGTCAAAAATTAAGATCAATTACCACCAAATCTCCCAAAGCCAGACTTTTAAACCTAGTTCAACAAGTTGTGTTACGATTATCAGAACAAAGTAGGTCAAATTGCGGATTATTATTTTACTGCTATCTCTGTTTAATGGATTAAGTTCAATTTCTAATGTTATCTTATAATCCGTTGATAATTACGACTAATTAAGGTACCAGTCATCATATACAATGGAGAAAGGCCAAATTTGTTTGTTGGTAAACACCTAAATATTAATTTATTGCAGGAGATGATCTAGTTTAACATTTATTGCGAGGGACTTTTAAAAATCGTGGATAATTAGGCCCAAAAACAACAAACTGCGGATTTTAGATACAATAATTATGTATATAGCGATGCATACTCGTATTCACACATGTTTAACACCAATAAATAATTTCGCCAATTAAAAAAATTAAAATTTTGCTGATTAGTCCTGCTTTTGACTTCGATCTCGCCTGATTGAATGATGATCTTGATTGATGGGCTATATTCGTTTCCAATAATTCAACCCAGCGTAGAAATGGAATAATTCGAATGTTGTCTTACACTGATACATTGTGTTCGTTCTCATCTCAGTCATCTCGGTCTGAGTTTCACCTACGAACTGTATGGGAAAACTTCTTTTCGATTTCTGACTTTCCTAGTACTGAAACCTCAGTTGGTCCCATAGAGTTTTTTGATCCTCGTAAGAAACAGGATCGATTGGCATCATAAGACTTTTTTGTGAAAATTGCCCATTTCCTTGCTGACTGTACATTTTTTTTCAAAATCTGTGAGTGCAAATCAACCAATGGCTGGTCGCCCAGCCAATGGTCCTATTTTTCATGATATGGCGGAGGCAAGGAGACATTTTAAGGCTAAACTCAAGTGGTGTCAGAACAGGCAGGACCAGCTTAAAATGAATCTCCTTGCTTTCAACCACGCGAACAGGGACTTTCGGCATTTTTGGAAGAACACGAATAACATGAATGTGAGACCGGGTCTCCCGGTGAGCGTCGGTGGGTTTACTGACCGTAAGAATATTGCGGATGGTTTTAGGGACCACTTTTCTGTGCGGTCACTCTTGGGCTCGGCGCCTCGTGGAGTAAGCGGAGCTGAGACCATTGAGACTGAGCGGAACGCGAAAATACCTGCCAAGAGTGTGGCTTCAATTATTTCGAGGATGCAGCGTGGGAAGTCGCCGGGTCACGATGGTCTCAGTGTCGAACATTTTGTACATGCGGGAGTCCATCTGCCTAGAGTTTTGTCACTGTTTTTCACTTTGTGCCTTGGTCATTCCTATTTACCGGAACCACTTATGCGGACGATTGTGGTCCCTATAGTTAAAAACAAAACTGGTGACACATCCGATATGAACAACTATCGACCCATCTCACTAGCTACCACCATGGCTAAGGTGCTTGACGGTCTGATGAAGGGCTGCCTCTCAGAACATGTTAAAGTGCACGACGCCCAGTTTGGATTCAAGGCGGGCGTGTCCACCGAGAGTGCTATTCTCGGCCTGAAGCACACCGTCAAGTACTACACCATGAGGAGGACGCCGGTATACGCGTGTTTCCTTGACCTGTCGAAAGCTTTCGACCTTGTCTCCTATGATGTGCTATGGGACAAGTTGAGGGGCACGGGTGTGCCGGTGGAGTACACAGCGCTTCTCCGGTACTGGTATGCTCACCAGACAAATCGGGTGAGATGGGTCGGTACTCTGTCGGATGAGTATCGAATGGAATGCGGTGTAAGGCAGGGGGGGTTAAGCTCCCCCCTGTTATTTAATTTATATGTAAATGAGCTCATCGAGCGACTGAGCAGCACACATGTCGGCTGTCATATAGACGGTGTATGTGTCAATAACATAAGTTACGCGGACGACATGGTGTTGCTCAGTCCCTCGATGAGTGGACTGAGGAAGCTTCTCACGATCTGCGAGACGTATGCGGAGGTGCACGGCCTTAAATACAATTCAAAAAAAAGTGAGGTGTTAGTGTTTACGGCACCTAAACAACAGCCCCGTCGTGTACCTCCAGTATATCTCAACGGTGTTGAACTGAATGTGGTAACTCAATTTAAATACTTGGGTCATGTTGTCACCAGTGACCTACGTGATGATGGGGACATAGAACGCGAGCGCAGGGCGTTGGCGGTGAGGAGCAATATGCTCGCCCGTAGGTTTGCTCGCTGCACGGCAGACGTCAAAGTCAGTTTATTTAAAGCGTTCTGTCAGTCCTTCTACACGAGCGGCCTATGGGTGTCATATACGAGCCGAGCCTACAACGTCCTGCGCGTGCAATACAACAATGCCTTCAGGATGCTGTTGCGGTTGCCGCGACGTTGCAGTGCGTCGGGAATGTTTGCTGAAGCACGTACGGATGGCTTTCACGCCATCATGCGTAAGAAAGCGGCTTCCCTACTGCAACGTTTGCGTAGCACTCGGAACGGCATCCTGAAAATGATTGTTAGCAGAGTGGACTGCCCCATCCAAAGGCACTGGGTAGAATTAGGTATAGGTTTATGTTAAATAGAATTAAGTACTAACAATAATAACATAGCATGTAAGCACAGTTTGTTACTAACCACTAACTACGTATGGACTGCTTAGGTCTGAAATAAAGATATTTTATTTTATTATTTATTTTAAATCAATTTTTTTTCTAAAAGTTAAGGATAGTATCTTAAGACCATGTTCTTGTAGCGACCACGGTTAAGGTACCTGCCCTTATTGACCCATCTCAAAACATAATGCAATACTGCTCATCCCCCATAGCAAATAGCGTGATAATTTATACCTAGTAATTTGACCAGACCTATAGGGAATATCTATGTATTTGAACAAAATCTGTCCGGTAGTTTTTGCGTGATGCTGGAACATACATTCAGACAAACAGACAAAAATTCTAAAAATTACATTTTCGGCATCAAAATCGTTCCCAGGGCCTCAAGTCTGCTATTACAATAGTGTCAGAATGGTCTCTTCATTGTGAGTTTTTGACAGATTTGCCATACAAACACTGTCAATTACTCACAATGGCGAGACCATTCTGACACTAATGTAACAGCAGACTTGAGGCCCTGACCTCGTGGAATTACTTTTTTTTCAAAAATATTCAATTTATAGTTTTGACTTCGCTACGATTTTATTATACATAAATGTATTGATAGGCACATAAATGTTACTTTTGAACGTCAAAATTTACACGGAAATAAAATTGATTCTAGTTGCCCCTTCCAAAAGGTAGTTTCGCATGGAGAAGAATGGGCAAGAAACTCCACCGTTACTTTTTTAAACTGTTCTAAAATACTTTGTATACATCAATTATATCATTACATGTGAAGACGATGTATACCCAGAATAAAATTACTATACCGCAAGGGGTAAAAACAATTAAAAATGAAGCAATGACGGATAAATTTATAATAGGTAGGTAGTTGTAGTGATGATAATCTTTGTTTCAGGTAACTTCACTTGCCTAGAGGTGATATTCAAGCTGAAGAGACGTCTGGGATACCACCTCTTCAACACCTACATACCGACCTGCTTGATCGTTATTATGTCTGTAAGTTAACACTTCTTCTTCACTCTGTTGATATTTGATGTCAATATTTCTCCGAGGTAGAACAGCTCAGAAATACCCCTGACTCTTATCCACTCGGAAATGTTCCTCAACCATAAACTTCTATATTTGGCCAACACCAAGCCACGCACCTCTGACTTTTCGGATTCATGTGCGTATTGAATAATTATCACTTGCTTTGAAAACGGTGAAGGAAAACCTTGTGAAGAAACCGGCAGAAACCGCATGCCTGAGAGATATTTCACGACGGCTGACATAAAAACTTTGACAACAGGTTAGTCCCTAGCAACACGGAGAGAAGAAGACTAATAAACACGCTACCAGTCTATATTGTATGTTTTTAAAGAACTAAGAAGAGTGAGGCATGATTTTCCTAAATGAGGCGTCTAATTTCAAACGCCGCTAAAACGATTTTTCTGGATATTGAGTTATTTAATATTTTTTAGTATATCAATGATCGCACTCCTTGGTGCACGACACATTTACACAAGTCTTCATTGGTCCGTCATACTATTCGTTAGGTCACTTGGTGCAAAAGCAAGCGCTGTGATTGGTTGTTTTCGTTGTAGAGGAATTTGAATTTTACCCATGCCATTTATAGTGTATTTTGTTACCAAGCGTAAGATTGGAGGCTCAATTTAGTACTGTTAGAGAGGGATTTGTTCGGAAATGAGTTTGTCACTTAGTAGATACAGAATTGAGAACACTTTCGAAAGAGAGAATAAGGTCGTTTTCAAGGTAAAATCGTTTTAGCGGGGTTCTAAATTAGACGCCTTAAATGTCTTTTTAGTGTCCAGTCCACTCTATAGGACCAGTTATCCAACTCGCAAGCGCAACAGCTGAGTAAGCGGTCCTGGGTTCTTCATCCCGAGGTTGAGCGAAGTATTATTGTGTCCGGTTTTAGTGGCAATAGAGGGTGGGGGGCCGTCACATTGGCAGTATTATTCATTCTCCTATGTCATTATAAGCCCATGTGTCCCTGTTTTCCTCATCTTTTTCTCTTTCATCTACAGTGGGTGTCATTCTGGATCAAGCCCGACGCTGCGCCAGCGCGCGTCACACTAGGCGTGACGTCACTACTCACGTTGTCGACGCAGCACGCCAAGTCACAGGCGCAGCTACCACCGGTCTCCTATCTGAAGGCCGTTGATGCGTTTATGTCGGTGTGTACTGTGTAAGTATAGTTGTGTACCAGTGTTGTGTGCCTGTGGGATGGCTCAGCAAAATACCAACTTGCTGCACTTGACACGGTGGAACGCAGAGCGAAAAGGCTTATAGGCGAGGAAACGTTGGTGTCTAGGCTTCACAGCCTGGCTCATCGGCGTAATGTTGCTTGCCTGTCGGTCTTCTAAAGACTGTACTTCGGTGAGTGTGCGCAGGAGCTCCACGACCTGATCCCACCATCACCCTTTTATTATCGGGCTAACAGACGTACTGCAGGGTACCATCCGCACTTGATTGATATCCCGTCCAGTCGTACTCAGCGCTTCTCCTCCACATTTATTATGCGCACAGCCAAAGTGTGGAACTCTCTGCCAGCTTCTTTGTTCCCTTCCATATAAACCGTCTGCCTTCAAAGCAAGCGTGAACAGGCATCTTCTGGGCACGCTCGTTCCATCATAGACCTCATCCATCGCTTTACATCACACGAGATCGAGGTACATCAGGCGTTCGAAACATACCAAAAACAAACTTTCAAAATTTCGTTGGTGTAGGTATACATTTTGTACATTTACACTAATACAAATAAACACGGAATAAAGTTATACTAGATATTTTAAAAAAAATGGATTCACCGAAGGTATTCCTACGATAACTTTCTTCCGTGTTTATTTGTGAGGCCCTTAGAGCGTTGACTTTAAATATTTTTATTTTTGTATGAAAGTCTCGAGGAATTAAAGTCTGATGAATTATTAAAAATATAGAACAAAAGTTGTTTGTTTATGATGTAAGTAATAGGTTTTTAGTGTTTTACCCATAGCCCTATTTAAGGAGCCCTTGTGCAAAATTTCCTGCTTTAAGACCCAGCGGTTTAGGCTGTGCGTTGTCTGACAGAGATAAATCGCCTGAATTAGTTCATGTCAATCCACTAAAGCAAAAAAGGCACAAGCCTAACTCCTGGGATACTTCATAGTAGATTCTGGGGCTACTTAAACTACTTACTCAGTCTGTATATATATATTTTTTTCTATTTTCAGATTCGTGTTCATGGCTCTAATGGAGTATTGCCTGGTCAACATCGTTCTGGGAGATGGCGCTAAAGTCAAGGTGAGTTAAAATATATTTTTAACCGATTTAAAAAAAGCCGGGCCAGTGCATGTCGGACCACGCACATTGAAGATTTACCATGTTATGTCAAGACTATAGACTTGTTATAGGTTTTCCTGTAATCTATAAGTAAAGAACTACATTCTGTGGGGATAAGGGGGGGAATGGTCAAATTTCATTTATTTCTTAAATTACTTTATATGTATTAGGTTGGGGAAAAAGTCTTTTCGCATTATAGTATGTATGAACTTGTAATAAAATCTCTTTGGCTATACTATTTGTATCTGGCTGGTTTTGGTATCATTGAAAGTTTAAATTATAAAGAACATAATTCCAAATTCAAATTAGGGAAATGTGTGATGTTCATTTGTTTTTCGTACTGCCAAGATGAGTGAATCTAATGAAGAAATTCGATACATTTTAAAATTTTACTACAAAAAAGGTAAAAATGCAACGCAAGCCGCGAAAAAATTTTTTGCAATATTTATGGACCTAGTGCAGTGTCTGTGAGAGTAGCACAAATTTGGTTTAAGCGTTTTCAATCCGGAAATTTTGATGTCAAAGATGCACGTCGCTCTGGTCGCCCTATTACGGATAAAATGGATGCCATCTTTGAAAAAGTGGAGCAAGATCGGCATATCAGTAGTTACGACGTAGCTGAAGAACTGGGAATTGACCACAAAACAGTTTTGACACATTTGAAAAAAAAACTGGGTACACAAAAAAGCTCGATATTTGGGTACCTCACGAGCTCACTGAATGAAACCTAATGAACCGTGTACTCATTTGTGATTCTTTATTACGACGTAATGAAACCGAACCATTTTTGAAGAAGCCGATAACTGGAGATGAAAAGTGGATCACGTACGCCAAGAACGTGCGAAAAAGGTCGTGGTCAAAGGCCGGTCAGGCTTCACAGACTGTGGTGAAACCCGGGTTAACTCGCAACAAGGTGATGCTGTGTGTGTGGTGGGACTGGAAGGGCATTATTCATTATGAGCTGTTACCACTAGGCAGGACCATCGATTCTGAACTCTACTGCGAACAACTGATGAGATTAAAGCAAGAAGTTGAGAGAAAGCGGCCGGAATTAATCAACAGAAGGGGTGTGGTTTTTCATCATGATAACGCTAGACCTCACACATCTTTAGCCACTCAGCAAAAATTAAGAGAGTTTGGCTGGGAGGTGTTAATGCATCCGCCGTATAGTCCTGACCTTGCACCTTCAGATTTCCACCTGTTTCGGTCTCTTCAGAATTCTTTAGGCAGTGTCAAGTTAACAGGTGAACAAGAAAATAGGTGGTTCGTTCAGATGTCAATGTATACGCTTTTATAATAAACTTCCAAGCCACGTTCAAGATCTAAGCATTAATCAATTCAAATCATTCATTAAACGTAAGTTGTGCCAGAAAGCCTTTTATACCATTAAAGATTATATTGAGGACAAAAAGGCTTGGGATTGAGCTGCTCCAAATTTTATATATTGAAACTTTTTTTTATTGTGATTGCTTTATACACATTGACATGAATATTTACTTGTGAAGTATAATGTTATTATTTTAATTATTGTGAATGTGAAGACTATGTGGGTCTTTGTTTATTTTTATTTTTTTTTCCTTCTCAGTATATTTTTTTTTTTTTCCTGTTCATGGTATGGCAGTTTGAGTAATTTATGCGGCCTGCCCAAATGTCCTTTCTTTGGTATTGTTCGTAGAATCGTTGAGCTCCTTATGTTCTGAGTTGAGCTGCACGATTACTGACAAATGCGTGCACTGAATGGACAGGTCCACTCAATCTGTGTGGTTCTTTCTTCAAAAGACCATTTCAGACACCAGTCTACATGGTCTTCACATGATTTGACCAAGATTATGTCTGGACTTTAAAAGAGACTGTGACCTCTGAGTTTGTTTCGGTCTTTCTTCTCAGAGTAGTCAGATACGAAATGCCGACCTCATCTAGTTTTAAAATATGATTGATGTGTAAAAGTGTTTGTAAAAACCTACTTACAGAAATAAAATCATTTATCATTTATCATTAAAACATCACGAGGGGACTGCCAAAACCACTTGTCGCGGTATTTTGATCAGAAGTCCTAAAATTTATAGCAATGGGATCATGTCCCTACCTACAAGATGGCAAAAAGTTATCGAAAAAAATGGTACCTACATACTATAGTTAAATGTAAATAAATTATATTAAAAATTGTTTTGAATTTTCTTAAAAAATACGAAGAAACTTTTTCCCCAACCTATTATATATTTTAAAATTATAAAATAAATATATCTGAAATCCTTACCAATAAGTTCTTTCATTTGATGTGTCTCACGGTTTTTTTTTAAATTTTGTAATCTGCCCGATATTCAAAATTCATTTATTTACGTAACGCCTCAATATTTTTTTTTTATATTAAATATATTTTTGTAGGGTACCACTTGCACGTACGTAAAGGGCCGATGATATATTTTTTTTCTTGTCTATCGTTGGATAGGCTATTCATAAATATTGTGGGTTTGTGAAAACGATTCAGGTGATCCGGTGCTTTTTCAACCACAATGTTAACCCTAGTAGCATTTTCCGTTGGCATTTAGTTGGGCCACCTTCAGAGGTATGTGGCCCAACCAAACGCCAACAAAAATGCTACTAGGGAAGTTTGTTCTCGGGATAAATTCATCCCAACTACGGACGCCTTCATCGTGCGGTGTCTGACATGCACTTGGTAGTTTTTTTTTTTTTTTTTTGTGAGTGGTTCTCATACTGACGGATCCTTTCCACATTCCAGGATGCACAAGAAGCAGCCAAAGCTAAGATGCGAGCCATCGGCATCGATAGATTCTCCCGCGTGTTCTTCCCACTTCTCTTCTCTGTACTCAACGCTATCTACTGGATACACTTCGCGCAGTACATCTGATGGACTTAGATGTAGCTGTCCATATTATTTGCTCATTAATTTAGAACGAAACTGAAACGAACTCACTCCCATTATAAGTTCCTGTTTAATTTATGTAGCAGACATACACATTTAGTTTTATTGTTAATCAATCAGCGGGGTAATTGTGTAACATACTATCATTAGGAATGGGTTTTAGTCAAAGACAAAGTCAAATAATTTATTTAAAATAAGTAGGCACATAAAAGGCACCTTTGAACGTCAAAAATAGTACACTTTTTATAATATATTCGCGATATTATTATTGTTTGTATTACACAGCCGTAACGTTTTCGGTTTTTGTGTTTGTTTATTTTCGCCGGAGCATCTGTACCGGCACTCGCGTCCCTTTACTTGTCAAGTTGTCACCAAAGATGTCACAAGTGCCACAGACGCTTAAGGCACAGATAAGTAATGAGGTTACGTCGGGTACTGACGCGCGGAATATTTTAATTGTTATTTGTTACCGAATATTTAACACGATTATATCTATTTTATTGATAATTATTTATATTTCTGTATCTGCCCGTGACATCACAGCGGGCCCTATCAGAATACCAGCGCTGCGGCACTTATTTTATATGTTGCAGCATCATGCTGAGATAGGAGCCTTTTGGCCTCGTACAGGACTCTGTTTTTTTTAAAATACTTTTGTGATTGTGTGTTTATTAGTTTGTGATCCTCCTGTGCGAGTCACAATAAATACTTTTTCTTTCTAAAAATTACAAAAATAACGTATGGAGAAGCAAGAAATTCCATATTTACTTTTTTTAAATTTTAACAATACTTTGTGTACATTAATTCATAATGATATGTTATAGATATATATACAGGATTTGGCGTAAAAAGTGGTACAACGGAGTTCGATACACCGTACATACAGCTATTTCATACCACAATGTGAACCATTTGTCTTAGTCCACCGTTTTTTTTTTTTGACGTTACAATGTCAACGTCAACGAAAATGTCCCGTTACGCTCAATGTCCCATTACGGTCATTGTCCAGTTACGCTCATTGTACGCCGCATCAATGTTTTGTTATGACGTTGTCACGTTAAACTATCGTCCGTAAACCAACTTTACAGACAACCAATATTTTTCTTGAAAAATTTAAACTTTGCTTTACTAATTTGGCTGTAATTTACATACATAATAAATAAATATAAAAATAAAAAAATAAAAATAAAAAAGCCTTTAATATTCCTTAATTACAAAAAAAAAACACAAATTTTAAAGTTCATAATTTAACTAATTAAGGACCCCTCGACGGGTATAGGCCTCCTCCAATAATTACCATTTTTTTTAATTTTTTGCTGTCACAAGCCATGATTTGCCAGTCAATTCCACTATCTCGTCGTGCCAACGTTCTGCCCGACCGAGTGGGCCTTTCCAAGCGGTTGTTCGAATGGTCCATCTGTCGTCTCCTGATCGCGCCAAATGGCCCGCCCATTTCCACTTCAGTGCTTGAGCGTGTTGAAGAGCATCTATGACTTGTGTCTTCATTCTGATTGCTGTGTTTCGTTGTTTGTCTCTTAGTCTGATGTTCTGAATTTACATACATACATGACGTTAAAGTATTATAAACAATTTTTTTTTTTTTAATAATTATGTCATTTCTAGAAATAACAGCCAAATTAGTAAACGAAAGTGTCAATTTTTCAATAAAAAAAAATATATATACATATATATTTTCATTGGGAGACCTATAAAAAAAATTTAAATTATGGTATGTGATAGCTGAATATACAGTGTATCGATCCTTAAACGTTGGACCACTATTTACGCCACAATCTGTATAAGACGATGTACCTATACTCCATTTATTATAACATTAGACAAATAACTGTTCTCACCCTTTCATTATTTCGATGTAAACGTTTTATGAACTACGTTATTTCACGATAAATACAAAGCACTGTAATCTATTTATCATTTACATTAAAAAAATAACTCTAAAGTGCAGTAATTTCAAAAATATTACACAATAACTGTCGTTATTTAGCCGTTATTTGTCTAATGTTATAGTAAATGGAGTATAGAATAAAATTACTATCCCACAATAGGTAAAAAGATTGAAAAGTGAAGTAATGACAGACAAATTAATTATGCGATAGATACATAATCGTCGACCGTAGGTTCAATTGACGTAAGGGACAAAATACCCAAAATGAGTTGAGTATACAGTTTTGTTCAGAATTTTTCGCTCTTTCGAATGGTGTAAATGAAAAAAATCTAGCTTAAGAAAAATGTCCCTTACCCTACTGATTTTTTGGATACAAATTTCGAATCGGCCCCGTAATAACAATGTATCTGAAAAACCATGCAATATAGTAACTTGAAATGGTGTAATTACCGCCGCCAATCGAATCAAATAAGGTAAGGTAGGTAACGATTTCCAAATTTAAGATATCCAAACGCCAAAAGTGTGTACTTAATTTTCTGTCAACAATCTCTTTACACTATTTTTTCACTATTTTTACACTATTTTTGATCTAACGTAGAGGTCAATTTAATGTAAGGGACGGGACTACCAGATACTTGGTCAGTAAGGGACATTACTAACAAAATACGTTGGTGTAAGGGACGTCAATTTTCTTAAATAGATAACTTATTTAAATAAATGTTACACAGGTAGATATAGCACTAAAATACAAGATTATGTGTCAAGTCAGATCCGAAAAAGGTTAATAACAAAAAAAGTTATGCGCGATTTAGTCCGAAAAAAAACTTTGTCGGCCTCTCCTGAAAAATCGTATTTTGTCCCATACCTCAATTGAACCTACGGTCGACAATATGGTGCTCACATACTTACAGACGTTGTAAAAGAAGATGATTTTCCTAAAATTTTAACATAGGTACCCATAATTATGTTCAGTGTGTGAGTTAAAGCAGAAAACAAGATTAATATCATTAAAGAATAAACATTGAAATTTTTGAACAGTCAAAATGCTACTGTAAATACATATTATGCAATTACCCTTATGATCTTCTTCAGTGCTTATTATCTTTATCGGTTTCTTGTTGAGGATATTACTTAATATTGAATGCATAAAGCAGGACCTCAAGTCTGCTATTACAATAGTGTCAGAATGGTTTAGCATTGATTTCATAATTGTTGATTTTGACAAGTTTGGTAATCTACTAACATAATGGCCTCATTATGACTTTCCAATGGTCAGCCACTGACACTCCATTGAAAGAATTGGTAATCTCGTACATAATGACAAATGAAACTTCCTACTACTTCAGATTGCTTATAACACTAATAAATAATAAATAAATATATATATAAATGTAATATGGCATGATTATATGTTCAAAATGCCATTGTAATACAATTCTATTACGATACCATTTATCGACCAATGATCGACCATTATGAATTTAGCAGATTACAAACTCTTAGCAAATGACAATTGGATCGTGTTGGAGGGACGAATTTATAAAAAATAGCGGACTTGGGCCCCAGGTGGCAGTCATTATGATTTTCCCTTCTATGTTGGGATCGACTTGCTAAAATCTCTCCATGCACTAAGGAACTACCAAAATGCTTCTGCAAACCTGTGTTAGCTTCGGAAGGATATCGTCGGGAAGTCTGGATATCTATCAGTTTTCGGGTTTCCACCCGAACATTGATGTTCAGACTTCGAGCTTCT
The DNA here is from genome assembly GCA_947523025.1 of Dryobota labecula. NCBI lineage: Eukaryota > Metazoa > Arthropoda > Insecta > Lepidoptera > Noctuidae > Dryobota > Dryobota labecula. Next base: position 2,671,245 of record OX383308.1, on the reverse strand, counting down.
GCTAGAGTATCAGAAGACTACTTAAGTATTTCAATGGCATTTTCGAACACATTTGAAATAACCTGCACCCTAATTGCGTTTATACTTTTGAAGGAAATTCCTAGTCCATTGCTTCATATGTTTGAAAAAATCATCAGCTCAACAACATAAATAACGCAATGAATGCTGGTGTACTGCCAAATGAAAGGCATTGGCATTGGTGCGTTATGCAGTTACTCCGCTGGTATCATTATGGACTCATATTGTGTAACTATCAAAAAATTAAGGATTAAGTACTTACTCTTTGTTCCTGTTAAAAATATTTTCGTAAAGTGTGTTTTAAGACTACTTTTAAACGATTCGTTTGAAATATACAGGGTTATTGGTTAAATACCTTGCAGGGCTGTATTAAACAACAACTTAAGTTCTATGAATAAAAAACAAAACATAATACATTTACCAAAAACAAACCTTCAAGATTTCGTTGTTCTAATACATTTAGAGCTTTGAGTTTAAATATTTTTATTTTTGTATGAAAGTCTGATGAATTAAAATCTGATGAATTATTAAAAGTCATAGCACAAAAGTTGTTATTTATAATTATGATGTTAGTAATATAGTCCTGAGAGTGTTTTACCAATAAACATGTATGTAAGTACTAGGGATGGGCCGAATATTCGTTTCATATTCGGTATTCGGCATATTCGGCAGGTTTACCGAATATTCGTATTCGGCTATATCGCCGAATGTTCGGCAAAGTGGTACTCAAAAATTTTACTGTATTGAGCCGTGTTTGATTTATCATGAGTTGTGTGTTAAAAATGTGTTATTTTTATTAGGTAAGTAATTTTATTTACAGTGCAGCTTTATGTTTTTGTCGACACTGTAGCTTTATTTTCAATAACAGAAGATTAAAAAGAAGGTAATTAAAAACAAAATATAAGTATGCAGCTGTTTCGGGCGAAGTTTTACTCCTTACTAGATGATGCAATAACAACGATCTGGTACAGCGGTTGTAGCGGGCGGGAGGGTCTGGCGCCAATCCGCGCGCTTTGCGTGAACAAGTTCAGACCTTTATACTATTCATTTAAGGGAATCAATTATGCCGAATATTCAGTTCAGTAAAAGTTTTACCGAACATTCGGCCGAATGTTCGTATTCGCTGAAAACCATGTTCGGCCCATCCCTAGTAAGTACATATTATGTCACCGTATGATTATGGACATCTTTAATGTATAATCTATATCGCAATTATATGTTTGTTTTATTAATTAATAAAACATTTTTTTTAAATAATTGCGTTTGCTCGGTGTACCACACGTGACGTGGTCATTAATACAAAAAAATAAAGAGTGTACTTGATGTCAAACAATTCAGTGTGAATTTCTTTTTTTGACTCCATTTTGTTTCCTAACTCTTTGGACCGACAAGACCGATCAATCAAGGACGGTTCCCAATTTTAAGGCTCGTACAGACTCGCGCGATATCGCGGGCGCGACGCGACACTAGTAGCACAATTTCTTTGTCGCTGCCCGTCGCGCCCGCGATATCGCGCGAGTCTGTACGAGCCTTTACTGGTGATAAAATCGGACATGATCTGATTATGAACCCTGTCGACAAGTGCTGGTTCGATCACAATTTGACGAATTTTAAATTGATAGATTATAACTACTGAAAATGAATGCGTTAAATAATTATTGTAACAATTTTTTGACAGTAGGTAGGTATTATAATATAATCTACTATAGAGATAACATAGATAGATTATAAACGAATGGTGTTCACGATCTTACGGTGACAGATATATATCACAGAATATACTTTGCTACTAGTGTCCGACCGAAGGTTCGGATTTGATTTCGGCCAGTTTCGGCCTAAAAATCTAGTTTCGGCCGCAGTTTCGATTTCGGCCTAAAAGTTACCGAATCTTCGGCCCGACCGAAACTGGTGTTCGTGTATAGATACTCATCCTCTAAAAGGGAGGATCCTCCGACCAGTTGATTAATCTGAAATGGAATTAGAATTTTAGACTCATATTTTCATTATGTTATTTAATAATTTGTATGCCCAAATGGATGATCATGGAATGCACATTATTAGTATATAATTATGTAATGAACACCTGCATTTAACCCATGTATCACAAATAAACGATTTGATTTGATTTGATGGCTCTTGTGTCTGGTGGGCTGCTGCCCGATGATCGATGTCGGGACGTTGTATATATGCTAGTCGCGCGGTGAACTCTGCTTGCGCGATGCATGATTTTGCGTAACGTCAGTGTGATACGTAGTTTGCATGTGGCGATGTAGATGCCGCTACACGTGAGCTGTCGATTTTGATAGAATACAAACGACTGAAAGACGGACTGACGGCGTAGACATAGTAATGGGGTCCCGTTTTCACTATTTTTGTACAAAATCAAAAAAAAAATGTGTTTACTTATAAAAAGAAGTAATTTAGGTTTTTAGCAGACATGTTGATTTTATTACTCGTAGTATCAGCGGGTAAGGATTTATTCGCTTTCTGAAAGATTGATTCAAGCTCTAAGAGCAACAGCAAATGCATCTTAGCGACTGCGTTAGGTCAGAATAGCAAATCACACGTTACAGTGATTATTTTGATGCTACATCGCGTTTTAGCGACTCGTTCCGAGTACAGTTTAAAAATTACGTTTTGTAACGATGCTAAATCATTCGGTGGAGAGATAGAGCATTTTCGCTAGATATATCGAGCTTCCGAAAAGCGATTAAATCGCTGATTGCTGATACTTAATTTATGCGGTGTTTAATTATCGAACAACTGAAAAATAAATAACTCGCAAATCGCAAAAGCTAACAGTAGCATATCTGTTAGGGCCCTTATTTAAGTTAGGGTTCATTATTCAATTGTAATTTTCATTTTCGTCATTGTGTAATTTTGACAGGTTTTCACATAAAATCTGGCAAAAGTATTTTTTTTTTTTAAATCGAATTATTTGTAACAAACCTACGAAAAACTATGAGTCTTAGAAAATAAGGCCAAATTAACGAGCCAATTAACTTAAATAGTTTCGGTTTCGGCGGAAACTAGCCGAGAAGCCGAATAATCGGTAATAGTTACGGTTTCGGCTGAAAATCGTGTTTAGGTCGGACACTACTTGCTACCTAATAAATTTGTCACTAAATTATAAAAATAATCTATGTCATAGTTCATCTAGGGTAGTTAGATACTCTGAAAGGAATTTATCTGTAGCCAAAGATATAGGGCCAAAACTTGCTACCTACTGAAAAAGTTAGTTGATATGGCAAGTCGCATACCCTATAAATGAAGACAGCCAATTCTATTATTTTGTCTTAACATTCTCAAAAGTGGGTAGTACAAACATGACATTACGCCTGTGACCTCCGATGGGTTAAGCAGAGATTTTGCTATAGTATAAGGTTTAGCAACAATAAAATAGACACTAATTTGTATGCAAAAAAATCCTTCCTTAGCGCTCACTCACACGGTTATTGGTAAAACACTAACAACCTATCAGGGCTGTATTATACCTAGACCTAGCCAATTCATAGTCAATCTCACAAAGTTTACATAAGTTAGGTGTTGTTATATTTTTATCGTTTGACTTTAAAGGCTCGTACAGACTCGCGCGATATCGCGGACGCGACAGGCAGCGACAAAGAAATTGTGCTACTAGTATCGCGTCGCGCCCGCGATATCGCGCTAGTCTGTACGAGCCTTGAGAATGTTAAGGTTTTATAAAAACTTAAATACATAATCGATTATTGTACAAACCATAGAGATATCGAAGTTAAATTATTGTATCATTAAAAAGGTTTATGTGAATAAATAAAATATTATTCGTTTTAAATTGTCCTTTCTTTTTATGAACTTTGAAGGAGATCAGACAGATCTGAAGGTAGAACTGACCGGGTATGGCAATGCGTTTGCGATGCCTCTGTCCTTAAGTTTTTACTTACTTACCTACCTACCTACCAGTAGGTGGTTTGTTAGCCAAATACTCATAAAAAAATCGGTGGCTGTGTCGTGGACACGGGTTTAGTGCTTGATTTCAATGTCATATCCCGATGGCTAATTCCCCGAAGTCATCAGGGCCTCAAGTCTGCTATTACAATAGTGTCAGAATGGTCTCGCCATTGTGAGTATTTGACAGTGTTTGTATGGCAAATCTGTCAAAAACTCACAATGAAGAGACCATTCTGACACTATTGTAATAGCAGACTTGAGGCCCAGGGGGCCAAGTCTACTAATGTACAAACGTTGCAAATGGTCTCTTCATTGTGAGTTTTTGACAGATTTGCCATACAAACACTGTCAAATACTCACAATGGCGAGACCATTGCAACGTCTGTAAATTAGTAGACTTAGGCCCCTGATCGAACGTCCGAATAGTCGAAATTCCATAGCATCGATGTACCACAATTTCGAATGGCTATTATATAGCGCGTCCGTTTCACCGAAAAGCCATTACAACGATAGTCCTATCCATCGAATGTCTATTGGCTCGACGTGCCAGTAAGTCGAAAGCTATTCTACATAAAATATTCAAGAAGAGTAATGTAAAATGGGATAAAAAACAAACCAGCAGGGATTAATCAACACTTATAATAATTGTATAAGATTGGTGAATACGAGTACGTAACGGATAATATTGTCTTTGTAACCGATTTCTTTGATCCTTTATCGATCGAGGGGTGTAATTAAATGTTGGATGTAGATGGTAGATATGTAGCTATTACACCAAACTGTATCCCCCGATTATGTTATCATCAGTGTTCTGAATTGCCTCCCACTATATACAAGCAAATTTTAAGCTTCGTTGCCACTAGTACCATTAACAGTTCCATGATGGAACTACAGATGTTTTTTTTTAATCACTGGTTCCATTTTAAAAGAATCTGAAAATAATGGAACTAATGTTGAATTTGTTATCACTAGTTCCACATTATTATTTTAGCCACATGAAAAATATGAAACCAGATATACAAACGTTATGGTGTGTTTATGCCTTATGGTGAGATGCATAGGGCAAATAATGTAGGTACTTGAAGGCTGTCATCATAATATTAATTTTTCACTTCTCATGCTCTAAAAGTTCGTCTTTATGTCGTGCGTAGGCGACATAAAGTTGCTGTTTATGCTCTAGAGCATAAAGTAAAATCTTCGTCGAAGACCAAGGCAATCGGTCCAACAGCCACACGAACAACTTCAAATTCATAGAATAACCTCTTTATTTTAATTTGTTTCCTTTGTATTCTAAGAACAAGGCAAGGATACCAATAGCCAAAGTACACAATAAAACTTCATGATATAAACTTATATTTTTTACTAGCTTCTGCCCGCGACTTCGTCCGCGTGAAAGTTCGGCCCACCCATCGCGTCGCATCCCGTCGCTTAGCGTTCTTTCTGACTTTTGTTCTTTTCGCTTGGCTCCTAAGGAGCATAGCGTGATGTTATATAGCCTATAGCCTACCTCGATAATTGGGCTATCCAACACTAAAATATTTTTTCTATTCGAACCAGTATCTAGTTCCTGAGATTAGCGCGTTCAACCAAACAAACAAACTCTTCAGCTTATAATATAGCTGACCTGCGCAACTTCGTCTGCGTCACTTAAGAGAGAGAGTGGTTTAAGTAATGAATTTTCTACTTATTTTGTTACGGAGTTATTTTAAAATTATGATATCTCCTAAGATGTTGATTGAAATCCAGTGATGTCAAGGACAATTTTGTTTACATTTAAATACTTGTGATTAATAACATATACAAATGGCACAAATAATAATTGAAAGAGGTATTGTGTTATAAACATTTGTCAGGTTTATAATTTTGTTTATTATCTAGTATTTATGTATATTTCTTTGTAATTTTACTTACAAGTCATTTTATTTACTGTAAATTTGTGTAGACATGTGACTTATAACATCGCCTTGGATGACTCGGTAAAGATGTTATAATTGTGATTTAAATAAATAAATAAATAATATTTATTTGGATAAGGATTATATTTTGTTGATAAAACTCCTTTCCCGTTTTTGCAACATTTTTCATTTATTCTCCGCTCCTATTGGTCGTAGCGTGATGTTATATAGCCTATAATATTCCTCAATAAATGGACTACCCAACACAAAAATAATTTTTCAATTCCAACCAGTAGTTCCTGAGATTAGCGCGTTCAAACAAACAAACAAACAAACTCTTCAGCTTTATAATATTAGTATAGATTATTATAAAAACGAAGTGTTTTTACCTGGTGTTTTTACACCCTTAAAAATTTCACAAGTGCCTAAAATAATAATATGGAACTAGTGATAACAAATTCAACATTAGTTCCATTATTTTCAGATTCTTTTAAAATGGAACCAGTGATTAAGAAAAAACATCAGTAGTTCCATCATGGAACTGTTAATGGTACTAGTGGCAACGAAGCAATTTTAAGACGTATTTACGTCAAAGTAATATTTAGCACGTGTAGCATGTCCACAGTAAACCTACGGTACCTCTATGAACAGGAGAAACCGGGAGGAACGAAAGCTAAAATTACAGATTGTAGAACGATTTCTATAGCGCCAGGTTTATTTTTTATTATTTTTATTATGGCGTATCGGACTTGACCTAGAGAGGTCGTGACTCCTTAACCGGACTTTCCTGTGGCTGCCTTAAGCGAAAACTTATAGGCTCCAGCTAGGGCATAAAACTTATAAACTAAACGACTGCACGCTAAGAGTACCCCCTGTGGGGTACGAACCTCGGCTTAGGGCTGCGTCGGGGGGAGGACAGCAAGGGACAGGCTGGATCAAATCAGAGTTATTATTATTAACAGGGAAATTTAAAGCTACAGGATCAGCTGGGGCGCGGGCTGGCGCTTCGTCGAGCAAGGGTCGGGGGGAATACCGCGATGTCAAAAATGTCACTTTGGATAGAAAGAGATGTGTCATTCTTCGTAAAGGAGTAGGAAGTCCTGCCCCAAGGTGCATGGTCCTAGGACCAAAGGACTTGATTCAAGGACACTAGGCAGTACGCTAATGGCGTCGTGTGTCTTCATGATCTGCAAATGAAATGGGTATATATTGGATTAGTTATCGGCAAGCAGGTGACGAATGCTTAGGTAATTAGTAAGAATTTAGAACCTGTCATATCATATTGTTGCTGTAGTCAAGTGACTGCTTAGTGGCTTATAAGCGGGAGGATCCGGGTTCAATTCCCAAGTCGTACAAAGTGCTATTGGGCTGTACGTGAACCTTAGTATTCATTATCGGTTGAAGGGCACCGAACGAGGTAATATACAATAGAACTTTGATTGTTATTACGCCTGGGCGCATATAGTGTCCTGCAAACTGATAATAATAGGTACAAGTACATAGAGTACACACGGCTACATATCAAGCTACACATTTCCAATATAAGCTGACCTCTTATTGTACAGAAATCCTATATAATACGAGATCAGCTTAAACTGGAAATGTATATCTTGATACAATGTAGCCATGTGTACGTTAACACCACAAAATCAAGCAAAAACAATGATGGTCGAAGTGAGTAACACAATTAATAAGATACCTACAAATCATCATTAGAAGTTTTTATAGCAGTATTTGCATAAAAAAACACTATAAAAACAAAACAGGAAATTCACGTAATACCTGTAAATTAGCATATTTAGTTGCTGCGAAATGCTGACCAATATTACCACGAAATGAACAAAAAACTGTAAACAAATTAAAACGCGTTTACATTAGTAGAGTTAAAAAGTAAGGAAGTGAGAAAGAGTGATGAATATAAATTTTGATGGATGGAGAGGGAGAGGAAGGCCAAAGAACAGATGGATGATTTGTGTGAGAAATGATATAGAAGAGAAGGGAGTGGAATGATAGCGTGACGGTTGACAGGTGAGGAAGGAATGAGAAAACGTGTTGTGCCGATCTCAAGTAACATGGAACAAGGGCAGATGGTCACATCAGTACTGATTTGCTAGACTTGCTGACCCGATGAACTTCGTTCTGTCAAAAGCTATCGTATAAACTCCACTACTCTACTCTACCCTACCCTACCCTACCTACTCTACCTACCTACCTAACCTACCCTACCCTACCTACCCTACCCTACACTACCCTAACTACCTACCTACCTACCCTACCCAACCCTACCCTACCTACCTACCTACCTAAAACTAAAAAAAAATAGATAGTAGCCGATTCTCAGACCTACTGAATATGCATATAAAATTTCATAAAAATCGGTCAAGCCGTTTCGGAAGAGTATGGTAACTAACACTGTGACACGAGAATCCATCCATACTACTAATACTATACTATACTAATATTATAAATGTGAAAGTAACTCTGTCTGTCTGTCCGTCTATCTGTCTGTCTGTCTGTATGTTATATTTTCACGCCTAAACCGCTGAACCGATCGTCATGAAATTTGGCAGAGATATAGCCTGGGATATGGAGAAGGACATAGGCTACTTTTTTACACGATAACCGACAGCCACGCGTGGAGCCGCGGGCAAAAGCTAGATTTATACTCGTCTATAAGAAAATAAAAAAATCAGTACCTACTTAAAAGAAAATGGACACCTTTTTTCGCCATTTTATGTGAAATATAATATCCATAACATTAATACCCCACACACACACACACGTGCCGCCTGTGGGGTGGCTATTTGCAGAGGACATACAGTGACCTGCGACTGCAGTATAACAATGCGATCAGGATGCTGCTGGGGCTGCCGCGGTGTTGCAGTGCCTCCGGCATGTTTGCCGAGGCCAACGTCGACAGTTTTGCGACAATCATGCGTAAACGTTGCACCTCGAACCTAGTTCGCATGCGAGCTAGTTCCAACAGCATCTTGAGCGTATTGACGGCCCGGTGGGATTCTCCGATGCTTGAGCGCTGGATGCGACTGCACGTAGTGAAGTAGCATACATGCGTTCTGGTGTCGGATTGTCCTAAAATCTATCTTTTATTGTATTTGTTTTGTTTACTAACATTGTCTCTTAAGTATTTTCGTGTTACTAACAATTTATATGGAGAAATCTGAAATAAATTATTATTATTATTTATTTTTGTTCTTTAATATTTTCTCAGGATCCTAGAACCTGGTATTTTATTAAAATCTCACGGGTGTAAACCAAGGTGAGATTTTAAGTTTGAGTAAATAGATTACCGTGTGATGCCGGACGTAAAGAATAGCACCACCCCATGTCCTCCCGTGGGTGTCGTAAAAGGCGACTAAGGGAATTACTAGAGAATGGGCAGCAGCGTTCCCTATGCATTTTTAACACCATACTGCGATCGCCAACCCGCCTGCCAAGCGTGGCGATTATGGCAAACCCCCCCATTGGGGAAGGCTTATGTCCAGCAGTGGACGTATTTCGGCTGAAATGATGATGATGAAATAGATTAAGTGTTTTGTACTGCATTAAAATTATTGTCTAAATCTAACAGTAGGAATTTGCGTAATATGCGACATGTGCTTAATATAGCTACTTTCTGTATAGTGTAAGATATGTATATTTGGAAAGATTTATTGTATTTAAACTGATAAATAGTTTTTTAGGGATGATAACCGGTATCATCCCTAAACAACTATTTATCAGTTTGTTGATACCACTATTGGGACTATTATTATTATTAATGGGGACACGGGCGATGGGGACAGCGGGAATACACCACACTCTCAGTAGGAATCGGTTTCATTTTGACAGTTCAACCATTTTCATTGCGTTATTTACGTTTTTGAGCAGATAAATTATTCGACCGAGTCGACCGTAAAGTAATGGATTAGCAATCTGCTTCAAAATCATTTAGATTGCGATTGATTGAGTGTTACGCAATCAGGGTAAATATGAACGTATGTAAACGAAACAAAAGGCTTAGGCCGCTTTTACACGCTAAAGAAAAGTCACCGGGCCTACGCAAGAATTTGTGTCGTTTCTAGACACGAACTGTGTACACTGCCACGGTGCTGAACAAGAAAACATCTGCGCTAAACACGACGCGGTCTGTGTTGCTGCGGTCTAAGGCGGGGTAGGTAAGGTGGTTCAGGTTGTTAGTGTACCTACGTTTAACGCGTAGACGTGATCTTCACTCGCAATAAATCGCAAATTAATACCTAACATACTTGACGAGAGCAGCCTACCATACCCTACACACGACTGCCCGAAAATAATCTCATCGTGTACACGTTCATATTTGTCTTGTCTGCAGCAGACACGACAAGTTTTCGTGCCTAGGTCCGACAAAATTCTTGTCGTGTACATGATGAATTGGTCCTGTCTGCAGCAGACACGGTGAATTTTCGTAGCGTGTACAAGTGGCCTTATGGTAGGATCGTAACAGGTGGCGTAGGTACTGTAGTTTCTGCCTACCTCCATGGCAGTAAGGCGTAAGCTTGTGTACAGTGGCCAGCACATCAAAGTACACGAAACTGTCGAATTTCTCCAAACGATTTTAAACTTTTACAAGCTGACGATTAAGTTCAAAATCAAAATCTATCAAGAAAATTTGACAGTTTGTGGTCATTTGAAGTGCTGGCCACCGTACTTATATAAGGTGTATCTATTCATACACGAAATATTTTAAGAGGACCATCTAAGTGGTAAAAAATCTATAGCAGCGAAAATTTATTTTATCTGTTTTATATTTTTACATAATTATTATAATTTTAAAATAGCTTGAGACATTTTGCAAAGGAGTTGCATTTTCCAAAATTTTACTTATTCTATGAATGACCCGCCCTGACGCGGCCACGGTGGCGGCACGAGCGCGGTGAATTTTGATAATTAATCATCATATCAAGTAATTTTAAATTATTTAATGTTTTTTAAAAATATACTCAGATTAAAAAAAAATCGTTTCCATGGCTTCTTTACCACCTATATCTCTTAAAATATTTCGTGTTTAAACAGATACACCCTAGATATATATATAGGTTGTGTTTTTGTTGTCTAAATTATATTTAATTGTTTTTTTTTTTTTTATCCCCTAGTAGGACATACAGACGTCCGTAGGTGTGTCCATGGCATTACTGCGGGCCCTATCAGAATACCAGCGCTGCGGTATTTTATTTTTATTTTAAATATTGCAGCATTATGCTGAGATAGGAGCCTTTTTCGCCTCGCACAGGTCTTTTTCTTTTACGTTTTTTCAATTTCTTTTTTTGTTGTTGTTTACAATGTAAATTTAGCTAGTTTTAAATACTCCTTTATTTACTGTTTGTATTTCCTGTGCGTGTCCCAAATAAAATGTTTTTCTTTCTTTGTTTATACCTATGGATAACTGAAATGTCGGTGTAACTACTTTGCATCTTTCAGCGCCACCTCACTCTTTATCTCGCTCGCACACTATTGCTCCCAGGTCACGCGAGCAAGCGAGACAGGGCGGCAGGGAAAAGGCTCCAAGACGCCGATAGTTTAGGTAATTTCTTTTTACGGTGAAAATAATGGCCATTAAAAAAAAAAAATAACATAAGACCTGCTCAATAGTTAGTTCAGTTAATATGCAAAGTTTCAATATCTAATTTGAATACCAGCGGTTTATTGTTCGGTTTGGAGGTAACTTTGGATTTTTTTCTATAGAGAAAATTTTATGGAATCGTGTTTTCGTCAATTAAAGTACTTAACATTAATCCTCAACTTAACCATATCGTACCCCCGGTGTAACACTGTCACTTATGCAAACTATAAAATACTTATGCTTCAGGAGAAGTGTATTAATTTTAATTATGTATTTGGTTTCATTTATTTTATTATAAACTTATAAGAACACGTCAGGATATAACCTATCCATCTTCCCTAAATCAGGAAATGCCATCAACTATGTATAGGATAGGATACTAAAGTTTAAAATAAGTTCCTGAAAAAGTTACTTTTTGCATAAGTGACAGTGTTGCACCGGGCGTGCGATATATTTATTTCAAAATTAATGCTGCAGTAGGTATTTTTGACATAACGGAGGATCATGCTAAGCCATTTGAGATAGTGATATTTATCTTTTATAGGACAGAAAGGACTACGTATTGTCTAATGCACTGCAAGATTGCATAAACAAGTTACGAGCCCATCTTAAGCAGTTAACTGGTCCTTACCCTAGATAACTAAAATGCAACTTGCGGAAGAAAGTAATTTCATTGTCTAACACAAATCTTAACCAACATAAATTGGCCTCCCAATAAAGAGAATGCTGTTACTAAAGACATGAATGATAACGATATAGGCTAGGCCCATAGGTACAGGTACCTACCTATTTAGATAAGTGTAAATTCAGAATATCTTTCGTCTGGCAGTCTGGGAGATCGGCCATGGACTATTATTTTGACTAGCTGCTAGATATTTTTCCCCCGTTTTTGTCTAAAATATAAGTACCGACAGTTGTTATTTTGACATTATATTATTATTATTATTAATTAGTTTATTTCAGATCAAAATTAATCCATACAAATTATAAAAATACATAGAAAAATACAGATAATAAAATAAAATACAGAGAAAAAAATAAATTATAAACAGACACTTAAATTTTATTAAATTTCGTTATTTGTATGTATAGATAGATAGATGTCTTTGGCTAAACCTAAACCATAGGTAGGTCCCTACTGTAAAAAGACGCTTAACGAAGCCGTGAGTCACTTATACTCCCCTTCATTGTGATATTTTTTTTTTGTATGGGACATGGGAACCCTTTGGTTACGGAGATATTGAAGGTTCCAACATTTTCTTATTAATTTTCACAAAAATAAGTTTTAAATGTTATAAATTACTTACCTTTACATAACCCCACAACTCTTGTACCGTTGCATGCAGTTCCAGCACAATTTTTTGCTTCCGTTACATACTTAAAAAAAAAAAACAACAGACTTCCAAAAAAATAAAAAAGTGAAAAATAACTTCAGTTTCGGAAGTCGGTGTCCTTGGTTCTGTATTTTCGTTTTTTGCCACCGATTAAACAAAAAAAAATTCAATTCGGTTTTTATACGACGGAGTTCTGAGGTCACAAAATTAAAAAAAGAAAAAATACAACCGAATTGAGAACCTCCTCCTTTTTGGAAAGTCGTCGTTTTCCAGCAAGACAACTGTCAAAATGAAACCACCTGATTTTTATCTAGGCCTTTTCTTTAGCTTCTTATTCAGACCATTCACTACCTAGAATAAAAGTAAGTAGGTACCTACTTTCAATTATTTTCTTTGTTAGTTGTTACTATTGTTACTACCTACTAAATCTGAATCAATCGAAAGCCTTTGCAAGCCAATTTCGAATTTCCTTATTTTCTAGATTAACTTTTTTGATACCATTCACAACAATACCTAAAAGGCTAGTAGAGACAATAATAAAGAGTTATTTTTACCACTTCAAATACAGTTTTTATGTGTTTCACTTGTTTTTTTTTGCTAGGTGTAGAGTTCGATCAACAATTCAAGATCAAGGGCACTATTTGTTACGTAAAAAAATATGGCTAAAGGCTCGTACAGACTCGCGCGATCTCGCGGGCGCGACAGGCACCGACAAAGAAATTGTGCTACTAGTGTCGCGTCGCGCCCGCGATAACGCACTAGTCTGTACGAGCCTTTACTCGTAGAGGAACATATTAAGGCGATCCCCTTGCGTGAGCGTTCGGTCTTTCTCTATCCCGTCACAGCGGGGACGCTCTGTCCCGCTCCCTGCGTACGCCGAATTCACACAATTTTTGCAATTATTTTAATAAAAAAAGAAGAGTGATCTTTTGAAATTAAATAAAACGTGAATTATTAAGATTTTTAAATTATCTATCCAATAATGTAACTCTCAAATTAATGGAACATCAACTTTAGCAAAAGATGCATGCAATCAATAATTTTAGTACTTTTTTTTTCACACGGAGATTTCAAATGTACTTATAACACACAAAAATAAATAAGAACGTGCAATGTGATGATAGGATATCGTACATTAATAATGTGTTTTTAGATGTAGGTAGTTTATTTCTCTTAGTTAATGAGTTACTAGCCTCTGAAAAACGCGTTTTGCTCAGGGTAGCGCCTTAAGTAAGAGACAGTGCAGAATCAGATAGTTGTCCGATGAAAATTTGAGTTGGGCATTATGAGTGATATGCTATCAGGTCTCCTGGACGGCGGTTCTTCTCCGATGAATCTACCTACATCACTGTCTTGTTCATTCTCGGTTACCTACTAACGGAGGATCTCCTTTTGTTCAAGGTGCCCACATAAGCCACCTACATGTCTGTAGCTATTGCTGCAAGTTACGTGAGTTGATATGTTGTCAATGGGGAGAGATCTCTTTTGACACCTCATGAAAATACTATCTCTGTCGAGAGACAGATACAGTGAGTTCATGATGAGACATAGGGAGTTATCCCTGTCTTAGAACATAGGAATACTTACTTAGCTCTTCTCTTAGCCTTGTGCGGCGGCACATGACTCCATTGCTAAGTATTAAACTGCAAAAAATAATTAGAAAAGTAATTAGGGCTATTGTTGCGGCTGGGCAGTCGTCAAAAGTCAATCGCTGGGACTTCAAATATATTACTTACAATAATAATTATTGTGTGGCTAATTGTCAAACAAACACAAGTCTCAATAACAATAGGATGAATATCTTTTGTTTTTAAACGTTTTACAACGACCGTGGCTCGGCGTCGTTTGTTTCCTTTCTACACCTACATAATATGACTGCTTATTATACAATATTATTACGTGTTCCGGTGGATTTCGCATGAAATAATAGATCCCACCATGTTTTCAGCCTCGCATTTTTGTAGGTGCTCGGTGATGCAAATTCATATATGACAGATGTGTTTTTGATAGGTTTATCAGATAAACAGAAGTAATAGAGTCACATGTTTTTCGCAAATTAATCTGATAAAAGCATTTATCATGAGTGCTACATAAGAAACTAAATAAAACATCAAATCACATGCGGAACGGAACGTTGATAAATCAAGAGATTAGTTGCGTTCGGAATATCATGACGTTTGCATGTCTCTCGCGCTCCGCCTGTGTGACTGAATTTAAATAAACAAGACTTTAATTGCTTGTATTGACTGCCAAATATAAATTAAAGTTGATAGTGAAAATTAGCTACGGTCTCAAGTAAATAAATAGATATCAAATCAGTTCAAGTTCATGGTCGCCATTCCAATCTTTTGAATGTGCACTGTCACTTGTCAACTTTTTGTCAACTTGTCAGTCGGTCAGTCGATGACGTTCGGTTTGAACGTGCGCTAAACGTATTCGCCGGTAGGTACGCGAGCAATTTGCCTGAAATCGCGTTTATTCAATTACATATTATCATAGTACACTAGTACGTTGGTTGTACGTCTAGCGGGGAGATGGCCGAACACCGCCGGACACTGTGATTCTTTGCCACTGTTGTATATTTAGAAGAAAAAAAAGTTGTGAAACGCGGCTAACTGCTGTGTTCGCATTGTTTTGATAATTCAGTTTTCTGTGAAAGTTTAGAACACTTTCGTGATAATGAAGATAACACACTCAAACAGCAAGGAGGAGACTTCGGATGAGGAGTCCGGGCTTGGATACCAGAATACGTTGGTAAGTGCATACATGCAACTTTCTATTTTCTAGAAATTATTTATTACAAAGTTGTTTTCCTAGTATAAGAGTCTGTTCTAGGATGTCTATAAGTGTGCAGACAGTATTACAGGATGTTAGCCGCGGTTTCTTTCATGGATGGTGCTGGAAAGAAGTTTGTTTATAAATAGTACCAGTTTATTTTGATACTTGTACCATACAGTACTACTAATGGGTATTGTAATTTGCAACATATAAGACGAAAATTATAATCATAAGTGTATTTCGGGTTTATTTACAAAGTTTAAAAAAGTTTTCAAGTTATACTATATTTTTATGACATTAGCATTATGTTAATTAGTGGTTTAGGTATCTATTCTATTCAAATAAATTTATATGTATTCTATTCATATCTTCACCACCAAATATTGTCCAGGGACAACCAGTGTAATTTAATTATTTTAGTTATTTTAATTATTATTATTTGGTAAAAAAAACACGTCATTACATCAGTAAATAAATAATTTAAAACATCAAACATGTACAAATTTCTTCCTAAAATAGGATAAAGTTAATTTTTCCTGTTTTAATCTGCATTTGAACAAAATTAAAATACAAACAAAATTTATTACAATTCGTGATAAGTATTCTCATATTACCTACATTGAAAGAAAGATAAGAAATAAAAATGCGTCTATTGCCATAACAACAAAAAATACACCTTAAAACTAGAATATAAAAAACAGAAAACAGTGATTACACTGTACGGTATAATATATAGCTGTACAGTAATATAAATGGTTGCACCATTATGCAGGTGAGCTCTTGTGCAACTTGACCTTTTAAATAATCATTTGTCATTATGGATACTTTCTTTAGGTATATAAACACATATATTGTGTTGTGTTTCTTTTGATTAATATTGTACTTTCCATAGTAATCCATACTATATTATTA
Organism: Dryobota labecula; assembly: GCA_947523025.1. Classification (NCBI taxonomy): domain Eukaryota; kingdom Metazoa; phylum Arthropoda; class Insecta; order Lepidoptera; family Noctuidae; genus Dryobota; species Dryobota labecula. The sequence goes on along the minus strand of OX383308.1, from coordinate 2,654,779 downwards.
TAAATGCGAAAGTAACTGTACTGTCTTATCTGTTTCCTTGTCACACCTTAACAATTAACCGGATTTCAACTAAATTTGGCACACAGGTTGATGATGACCGGAGTTAGGACATGGGATACTTTAATTTCTTCCACGCGGGCTAAATTAAAAAAATTATGTTTCGAAGTTCGCATGCTGAAGTTCTTTTATTGTATCTTGAAGTTTCATCCTCAATATAGGCCAAGAAACACATAACACTTTTGAATATTAAAATTACAAGTCTGGCCACTAAAAGCCGACACACACTGGGGAGCAAAAACAGCAACTTTAAGCCTAGATTATTACCTTAATTAAGTTTCAGAGTAGAACATACTATAGATGCCTTGAAATCAACAACAATTGCAAGGTTAATATGTTAAGCAAAGAGTTCCAACACCATCAATTAGTGTCAATCAATCCTTGAAAGTTTGTTTTTACAAGTAAATATTGCTTGTAATTTATATTAGAACAGTTGTAAATTATACTATAAACTAAGAACCTCAGTACCATTAAATACTAAAAGAAGTAATAATACCATTAATGTAAAAAACTAATTTGCATGCCCTAAACAGGCAAAATACAAACTGCATAAACTACCAATTCTTACATCTGGTAAAACCTGTATTTTCAGCAAATAATTATTCTTATTAAATACTAACTGCGCCTTCGCCCGCGTGGCTTTTTCTATACAAATGAATAAAATTGAAGTGTCTGTTTAAATGTTACAATTTTATTTAAATCCACGCGGGTGAACCCGTGGGTACCAGCTAGTCGAAAATAAAACTAGGCTATGTTACTCCTTATAACATCAGCTATCTGCCAGTGATAGTTTCGTCGAAATCGGTCCAGCCGTTTCGGAGATCAGCCGGAACATACAGCCACAGTTTTTTTTTTTTTGTTATAAGTACCGTTTATTCTTTCATAATTTAGTAAAAAGCTGTAATTTTGAAAAAACAGACACTTCAATTTTATTTATTTGTATAGATTATTCAACAATGTTAGACAAAAATGAACAAATACACCAATAATACCTACCATACCACTAGTATTTTGAATACCAAGATTTTAGGTATACACTCACGGATACCCTAGGTTAAATTTGAGCCCTGCGTCCATCAATGAACTACCTATGGCTTTGCTGCTGTCAAAATAATTTATTCCAGTAAGATTCCCTGTTAGACATTAATGAAATACTAAATAGGATGACTTATTCTTAGCTGGAACCCACTCAGTTTTATTTTTAGCCTGATTTGTACTCCGTATTGTGTTACATGGAACTTGAACATCATCAATGAAATGTCGTCATGGAGGGTGAATTAAGAATATAATATGATATTTTATACTAGATCCTTGGTCCAGCCAGCTTACATAAGTATCAGTTTGAGAGATACCTGTGTAGGGCTGCCATCACTTTAATTGCCGACAAAAACCGCCATTTAGGTGAAATAGAGTTTTTTTTTTCCGGACACCTAATTTACTTAATTTTGTTTATTTTCTTACATTCAAATATTTTTATTCATTTTAACAACGTTGCGCTTTATTCAACAATGTTAGACAAAAATGAACAAATACGACTCATCATCATCATTTCAGCCGAAAGACGTCCACTGCTGGACATAAGCCTCCCTCAATTGGGGGGGTTTGCCATAATCGCTACGCTTGGCAGGCGGGTTGGCGATTGCAGTATGGTGTTAAAAATGCATAGAGAACGCTGCTGCCCATTCTCTAGCTAGTAAATCCTTTAGTCGTCTTTTACGAACACCCACAGGCAGAAATAGGATGATGTTATTCTTTATGTCCGGCACCACACGACTCTTTTCTTTCTGAGGTAATCAGAATACCTAGAGTGAAGATCACCGTAAGTAATCTGGTAACAGAATAATTAGGAACACTCTTCATTTTGGCATCAAATCATCAAATAATATTTTTTTGTTAATTTCGTTCTTTTTGCTCATTCTGTAGTTCTTTTTGGTGCTTTTCAGACTTTCAAATATTTTGCGAAAATGTCTTTCTTTTCCATCAGGGGAATTAGGATTCCCCTGACACAAAAAGTGTCACCAAGACACTTTTTGAAAACTCCTTCCGGACGCTCTCCGGACCCTCTCTAAACTAAGACAAATCCGGGGAAACCCGGACGGATGTCAGTTCTATACCTATGCTATGTCTACAGACTCATCATCATTCTCCTGCCCCTATCCCAATTTATTTGTGGCTGACGCAACATGTCTTTTTCTTCCATACTTCTTTAGTAGTTGTCATCTTGACAGTCCCCCCCTTTATGTCCATGTCTATACAACCTATGGACACAAAAAGGCACCTTTCAAGATACAGAAAGTTATAATAAACCCTTGCCTGTGAAGATAAACTATCATCATGCATAATGATGTTAATACGTCATATTTAAATAACATAGAAAATCCAATCATCTATCCATACTAATATTGATGAACTCCACGACCTCATTCCGCCGGCCCCCTTCTACCATCGGACATCTACACGCACTGCAAGTTACCACCCCTACCTAGTTGATATTCAGTGACGGATTAAGACTAATTGATGCCCTAAGCAATCCACGACTGAGGGCCCCCCTATCCGTATGTAAACTAGAATTGGTCTTTAAACCTTTACCGCCTAAAAACATTAGTTTTTTGTAAAATAAGATGATGAGATGTAACGTACCTTAGAAGTGGAGTAGGTGCGACAACAGTAAAAACCATAGCATAATTTATTTATTTATTGAAATGCGCCTTGCGGCTTTTTCGGGCATTGAATTCACGCAAGATAGTATTAACGTCTAACGTTTTTAACATGTCGGACTCTATGCAGAATATCGATAAATTATCGAGCCTTTCTTGAATCATCTTGTCCTTTTTTAATTTTTTAATATTTTTAATTTTGAAAAAGAACGTTCCGCGGAGCAATCATAAGCGATAAAAATATACGCAGGGCTGTTTCCACATTAGGGAAAGCTGATTCAATTTTATCATCATGTATTATTTTATACAATTGTGCGTGAGTTTGTGCTTCTTCTGGTGCCCCCCAGACGTGATGCCCTAGGCAATTGCTTAATTTGATTAAGGGTTAATCCGTCACTGTTGATATTCCACCAACTCGTACTAAGCGTTTTCAAACGTCTTTTGTTTGCTTTGCGCACAGCAAATGAGTGGAACTCTCTGCCTGCGTCTTTGTTTCCGAACGCATACAACCCTAATCCATTCAAAGTGAGAGTGAACAGGCTTCTTCTGTTTAAGCTCACTCCATCGTAGACTTTGTCTCTGTCACCCAGACCTAGACCAAAGTCAAGAGCATATACATAGCAAAAAAAAATAAAAAAAAATACTATAGGTAATATTATATTTATGAAAGCAACTCTGTCTGTTACGTTTTCACGCCTAAACCGCTGAACCGATCGTCATGAAATTTGGCAGAGATATAGCCTGGGATATGGAGAAGGACATAGGCTACTTTCTTACGCGATAACCGACATCTACGCGGGCGGAGCCGCGGGCAAAAGCTATAACTTTTAACAAATTAGCATTTTTGGCTGTACTTGCCAGTGGTAAGTAATCCCATGTGTCGTATTTTTCTTCCTTTCCCTTAGTTTGATACGACCAGGCGCTGTTCCTGTTACTAAGTCCCGTATCTACGCTTTTAATACATCAATGTTTATTATGTAGAAAATTAGGCAAGGGGTGACACAATGAGCGGTCTTATCGCTAAAAGTGTCATTTTAAAGACAACCTAAAAAGTCATTAAAAAAAAACATACGTAAAAGTCAGCAAAAAAGTCTGCTGTTTTATACAAAATTACCTACCGTACTTACCCAGCTTAATCAGCCTGTAATGTTCTCACTGCTGGGACACAGGTCACCTCTCTGCGAGAGAGAGTGGGCTGTAATCCACTACGAGGGCCAGTGCCGGTTGGTGAATGTCACATGTCTTCGAATTTTTGGTTCTAGGACATGCCGGTTTCCTCACGATGTTTTGCTTCAACGTTTTGAGACCAGTAAAGTATTGAACATTCGTTTATTATACTTACCTACTAAAGAATGAAGACAAACATAAAAAATCTGAGCTGAATGTCTATGCATAGACACAGGAAACAACAATTATGCTTTATAATATTAGATAAATAAATAATTTATTGCTGCGTAGTAAATATTTTTTAGTGTCATATTTTATTGTTCAATAAAATATGACACTAAGAAATATTTTATATTATATATTACATTCTTACAACCTTTTAATATTGCGTGTTATTATTTATTGTGTACACCTCATATGAATTTAAGTGTTATTATTCTTTAAGAAAACATGACAATACAGAAATAAACAGAAGTTATAATAGCAAATAATAATAATTTTCACAACAAAGACAGCGGCGCCTTAGGGTCCCATTGGCACCCTTCGCGTTGGGGTTAGAATAATAATAATATATTTTATTAAGTGATAAATATTAACATAATATTATGTATATATGCCGTTGAAGCTCTTGGGTTGGCTCATATGTTTTTTTTTACATATTTGACATGTCTAAGACTTCCTCTTTTTGTGTTTATATCCCGATGTCATATGCTGTGATGCCAAATCTCTCAGAGATTGCCTCATATTGCATGCGATCCATGGCGAATCCCTGAGGAGGTAGTCGAGACTTTGTACGGTGTTGTCCCGCGTGGCAGGGACAATTGCCATCGGGAGTTATTTTGAAACGATAGAGGTACTGTTTATGAAAGCCAAGACCTGTCATAATTTAGGTGATGTAGAACGACCAAACGGGTTATGTTAGCTTAGAACTGTGAACAACCATGCGCGAGCCGAGCGAGCGAAGCGAGCGGTGCCGCGGCAGCAGCCGGCAAGGGCTACATCCAAGGTGGTCGAAATTACTTGGCTGTGTTGTATTTTGAGGACCCCAAAATAGAAAATATTTTTGGGATTCACAAAAAGAGGTGCAATCATTATATTAGAGTGTTCAATAATATTTTTAGGTGCCCAAAATAGGTATTATTAGAGGTTCAATTAAATACATGCCAAAAAATGTTAGGTACCTGCCTGCTTATTCTGCTCGAGAAACGTCTAAATTATGATCTAGAAATAACGCTAAACCTAGGGTCAATAGTTCAATGTACTCTCAACAAAAACATCTCCCCGCTAGAGAGCTTCTAGTTTGAATGCGTGCACGTTTTTAGCTTCAGATAGCATTTGAAGTTACGGTTTTAGATTCATGTAGTTTTTCCGAGAGGCTATGTTAAGTCATAAATGCCATAATCTCTTCTATTTATTGTAAAACCTTGCCTTTTTACCAGATTTCGGTAAAGGATCTTGAATAAAATGAAATGACATTGTTTATTCAGTAAATAGGATACCGTTATCACTTTTACACGTCATATAGTATATTATAAATAAAATAAAAAATAAGCTAGATGGAGTCGACATTTCCTATCTGACTAAACACCTCTCTTTTAAAGAACAGACATAATATTGGTCAGATCATGCAAGGACCATGTAGATTAGCGTCGGAAATAGTCTTTTGAGAAAAGAACCATACAGAATTGAGTGGACCTGTCCAGTCAGTGCACTCATTTTGTCAGCAATCGTGTAGCTCAACTCAGAACTTAGAAGCTCAATCTCGCAGGCAATGTTATGCGAGATACCTATATGCGTACAGTCTATCTACCTCACTGATTTTAACCTGCAAACAAGCAAGGTGTTGTTAGATATAATCATCTCAATTTTCTCTTAATAACTTCTGAAAATCCTTGCTACGCTCAAACGTCATGATGTATAACAGTTTCAGATTTTTTGTTAGGTGAGTAATTTTTTTCGGTAATTTAGTTTTGTTTGTCTATGATAGTCACACAAACACGTCTACTTTGTCACGCCACGGCCACGGCACGGCCACGCCAAATAGTGTTTACGTATCATGCAATAATAATAACTCTAAATAAATAATAACAACGCTTATAATACCACTATTAAGTATGTTAAAGTGTTATTTGTCTAAGGTTGCGCAAACGCAGGTTAGCTTATCGCTTACAAGCACTCTAGTAACCTATTTCTTCTAATTGGTTCCATTACTTAACGGTAAACAATTATATGAAAATGGTGCCGATTCTCTTGTCACAAAATTCTCTAAACTTGACTAAAAATCACCAAAATTTAGTTTATTCCTGTAAAACGACGATTTTCTATTCTGAAATTGACTAAAGTGACACAACTAAACTACATTTTAGTTTGACAACATTAAGACGGTACTGAGTTTTTAATTTAGTGAAAATGGCAATATTGCTATTCTGAATTTCACGTTTTTAAACTAAAATTTAGATTTTCTAACTATATCTGACTATTTTTAATCGCGATTAAAAAGGTGTGGAATAAAATTTGTTGTCATGAACTAAAAATTCACACCAACACCTCGACTTCTGGTGCAAAAACGGTACTGTTTTTTTCTTTTCTTTTGCTTATATTTCGAAAATGGTGCGTCCTATCGCAAAAATAATGAAAATTAATCCAATAGGTCCAATAGTTTCGGAGCTTATTCGATACAAACAAACAAACAAATTTTTTGTTTGTTTGATTATAATATTAGTTTATATGGGAACAATATTTCTCCCTCAAAATTCCATAACTTGTTCTGTTTGTAATTTGTCTCCTAATTAAAATTACGCAGGAATTGAACTTGAAACCACACCTTGAGACATCCTCCATCCATCTGACGTTATTATAACATCAGTCAACAGTATGATAACCTTATCTTTAATTAACAAACAAAACTTCGTAATTGTTTTTACATACTTTTAGTTAAACACAAATATTGGATGTAGGTTACATTGACTTCGCTCTGCCTTTGTTTCAGAGGATTTTCCAATAATATCCTAAATGATTTGTCACTTCTCGATCTAGTACCTATCTATTTAAGTTAATTAGCACATAATAATGACTGCCACAGCTACATAACAAATCTTCGAAGTCACGAGTGATTAGGTTACTTTACCATCGTCGACCGTATTTTCACTCAACATCGGCGGAATAGCGGTCAAATACGAGCCCAATCATCATCATCTGACCTAGCCTTTCCCATCTTTGTTATGGTCGGCTTCTAACCAAATGCAGTTCAATACATGTATTTTACATGGAGCTACTGGCTTTCTGACAACCTTGTTACTGGCTACCCTTTTTTTTTTTTTGATGCTGAGAAATGCATTACGCATGCCCGCCCGCTCGTCGGGGGACGAGACGGGGTATGTGGGACTCCCTGCCAAAATGGCAGTATACCCACTAAAACTCAGCGGAGTTCCCTCATCGCCTTGATGGGAGGGTCATGGGAAACCGGCACAGCCTTTACATCCACAACACTCCCGGCGCATGCCCGCCTCAGCCTGGGGGCGATATGGGAATGACCGGGAACACCTGGCCATTCCCGTCCTACACTGGTGGAGGCCTGTGCAATACAGGCAAGGGTGCCCCCGCACCCGTTGCCTGCTGGCCTCCACCTGGGACCTCGCGCCAGACGACCCCGCGTCCAGGCGCCCCTGGTCCCCCCGCGACGGGTCAGGTTAGTGGCCCCGCCGCCTACCACTTTTCGGCCGCAGAGGATAGGGAGAGCGGCCAACGCAATACCGACACTCCTCTTCCTCTGCGGCCCCACCGCGTCCGCCATTCAACGGTGGCGACCCCGTCAAGGCCACGGAAGGTAGGGAGAACGGCTCACCGCAATACCGGCACTCCTCTCCCGCCGCGGCCTCCCACACTCAGCCGCGATGCCGCCCATTCGACATCGCGGCCCGCATCAGTTGCGATGTCGCCAAAGCGGCACCGCAACCTACGGCCGCTACGTCGTCGGCTTAGCCGCAAAAGCCCTGACGAGCGGCCCCCTCCTCGGGTTGCTCTTAGCTTCACCGTGGCCCTCCAAGCCACGGCTACTGAGCCCCCCCGCCTCGACAATGCGGGAACCCACCGGGGGGGGTTACTGGGTACCCTAACCTAACCCTAATTCGTATTTGTATTTACATCACAGCAATATGTCAATAATAAGAGTATGCTGATTGATCTCCTAAACAAAAAAAAATAGCCTTTATGCCCTATAATTTACAATTGTATGTTTTTTTAAATAACCTATTAAGGGGTCATCCATCTCTGGATGAATGCCTCCTCCATCTGTTTCCATCTGTACGAGTATCTATCTTGGGCCGTTCTGGTCCACTCTATCCCTGCCAGTGCGACGATATCGTCTCGCCATCGTTGCAATGGTCTGCCGCGGCGGCGCCGTCTGTTTCCGTTTTGTGGATACCAGTGCAGGACGCGCTCGCTCCACCTGTTGTCTGTGATCTTCGCTATGTGGCCTGCCCAATTCCACTTCAGTTTCTTGGACATATACAAAGCATCAGTGACTTTGGTCTTCGCTCTGATGTCGCTGCTCTTTATGCGGTCGCTTATTTTTAGGCCGAGCATGATTGATCTCCTAAGTACCTACTAAATTCATTGAATCTATTTACCCAAATTAGAAATCAATGCTTCAGAATCGAGCCAAAACAAATAAGGTTCAGAAAACAACTACAAAGAGCTCTCATTTGATTGAATTAGATATTTGTTTGCCATCTGTCCCACTTCGAAATGAGATCAAGTCAGTTAGACGAAGGTATGCCATATCTTTACTAACGTTTATCTAGTCCATATAAACACGTGATGATCATCATGTTTCTTCCCTTGAAATATAAGCTGGTGTTAATTGGAGTGTGTTTAATAATTGTTTGTCTTTTTAAGTCGTCATTCAGACGGTGTTCGGTTACTGCTAAACAAAAACGTGTTCCACTCTATGCATTAATAAAATGCTCTTCATCTTTTGCATCAAGTCTAGACATTCTTTTAAATCGTTGGACATAATAGTATAGCTAATAAACATCCTGCGAAAATTCTGTTGCTCCAAAACTATATGTTCACCTAGTTCTGCAATTAGAAACTTATCAACTTCAGGGCTAATACAGAAGTTGGATCTTAGATCCCCGCCTTCTGCTTCTAGTTTAGATATTTCTTAAGGTTGTTGGTCATATTTTTAAGCATTATTTTTTGATTACCTTATTGGCTCTTGCTCTTGACCTCGCCAGATGGATGAGGTCTACAACGGAACGAGCGTGCCCAAATGCCTGTTCACTCTTGCTTTGAAGGTTGTTGTCGGATTTTTGTAGACCAAAACACCCGATACTCTGGCTTTGTGTAGTCAACTTCCTTTCTTCAAGTATTTGTATCGATAGGGACAGGAATCTCATTGATCTTGCTTGGGTCCTTTTCTTAGAATCTTCAGGCAGCTGATCTGGCTGCTTCATTCCAATTTCCAACATAATAGTAGTATTGATTCTGTGCCCTGTTTACATGGAGTACGCTTGGTATGCGAGCGTGTGCATGCCGCAGCGTTGATTATAATCAACAAACCGTTAGCTAATGCCATTGGGTACACTCGCAAATTGTTATCGTACTTTAACTAATATGGTTTCCTTTATTGTTTACTGTTAGAAATAAAGTATGAACTTTATTTTGTTTTTCTCTTTTTCGTGCCAAGAGATTTGTTTAGGTTTGTCTATTTCTTTCTATAATTAATGATAAACATGAATCTAGTGGCAGTGTTTCAGCTGCTCGAATTAGGCTGCTCCTAATTTTGTTGTTAGGCTGTATTGTTGATTTTGATATTTACACATTTCTCTCTCGTGGTTTTTTGGGCTTTTACGACATCCATCCACTTACACATTACTTTAATCGAAGTTTAATAGTTACATAGTTTAAATAGCTTCAAACTCATTGGATTTTACTTGAATTGAAGAAGATTGACCGTAGTCGACCTATTCCAAGCTCCTCTACCATTTCGTCTGTAATGTCACCACGCACTCCTTGCCATCATCATTGTCATCCTAGCACTTTTTTAACCATTGGTTTCCAATCTTCTATTCTACCTATACGACGTCGAATATAAGAATTCAATGCGGAAATAACCTTCATGAATAATGTTACTTGTAAAACTTGATTTGAAGGATTAGCTATTTGCGAATCTTCTTTATCGTTTTATAGATCTAGTTACAAAAAATTCTCAGCTTGTGAGAACCTAGTACCAGATTCTGAGCTGAGCATAGGCCAATAACGACGTTTCAATAGCTATCAAAATTATTATTATGAGCTTGTTGTGTCCTACTGTCTTCCTTTCCGTCTTTAAATTTTTCTCTCTTTTGAAATTAGGGCTCAATCTTTTAGGTATGAGTCCAGCTCTTCACGCCATCTCCTTCTGGGCCTACTTGGTCGCCGGTTCCTGTTGTGCGAAACCCAGTCCATGGCTACTTTCGCCCAATTCTGAGGCGTCATTCGGCAGATGTGGCCTGCCGAGTTCCATTTTAATTTAGCGGCTGTGTTGCCTACGTCTGTGATGGAACATCACAGAATATCTATTAGATCCAGAAGACCTTCTGACAAAATCCTTGAATTAAACTGGCAATTTCTGTCCAAAACCCACAAGGCCAATAAGAAAATACGCAAACTTCAATCTGATTGAATGCAGAGATATTCAAATATCACTATTAAATAACAATATCTTATCTGTTATCAATGTTACGTTACTTATAGCATTCAGAGATTATGCAAAATTTATCTTGACATACACAGTATGCGTGCTAAGCGTTATTTTATGTGACTTTTTAACTGCCACACATATTTTATGAACATCGTAAGTGTTTTTCTCTTGTTCCAGTTAATGACAGTCTTTTCTTGCTTAATAAATATTATGTCTGTCCGGTATTCTAAATAGTGGTCATAAAAATCTTGAATGGATTTGTATTTATTAGGATTGAAACTCATCTAATGTTATAGTCGCGTACATAAAACTTATAAGACTTATTATCGCTGCCATGTCTGTGTATTCGGGATCAGCAATATTTTTTTCTTTTGACAGATCAATTATTTTGAATGTTTCATTTGCTTTTCCAAAAATGAGATCAAAACCAGCTAGTATAATCCAGCTATTCACACCATTCGATACCCTTCCGTGCCGAATCGAACATCAATCAATTTTATCGAAGAAGTCCTCGTAAACGTTGTTCACAAATCCGAAAGCGAAACCAGAAAATTTTGACAGGTGAAACCAAATAGATTACCACTATTCTTCCGACGGCTACTTGCGGTCGGGGTCTAGGCAAATTAGTGAAGTAATTACTAATTGCGTAACACACTTATACATAATGACAATTGATCGCAATTCCTTTCATTTTGACAGTTCAGCCACATTCATTGCGTTATTTAAGTTGTTGAGCAGACGAATTTTCCAAACTCATGAAGCGATGGTTTAGCAATTTCCTTCAAAATCTGGATCCTGATTGAAAGCGCACTTAGGGTGCTGCTTACCGAAATGTGTCATTTTCGACTCGGAAGCCGTCGAATGATTGTGAATCGCTATGCAGAACCATAAATCGGATCGAAGGATGATGTCGAATTCACCGTTTGTTCGTCTGGCCAATTTAGGACACCAATAAACAACGTCCGTTACGAATGTCAAAAATAAAAGATGGATGGGTCCAGCAGGAAACCCACTAACACCTTTTATGTATATCAATGTATTTGACATGGTCAGTAATATCTATTTGGCGTCTCGTCATTAATCTACGAAATATAATCTTTATCAGCTGTCTGAAAGGTATCAAAATCATGTGACTTTCTGTCGATAATCTGGATTTACAACAATACATATTATGAATGTAACATTCTATGATTAGGCTGTTTTCTTTTGTTCTTATCCGTTTGTCCTCAGAAAACATAGGATTATTAAAAAATCGCCAAAAATTATTGTTAAGGCGATTCCTTCAATGTGTGTGGTTCTTCAAGTTAACCTCTAGGAAATGTAATTTTAATGTCATTTTATTTAGAAACGGTAATGATTAAACACGTGAAAAAATTATATGTTGCTTTTGAGACATTTCTGTAGGTACGTCGGGTACTCGTTACATAATTAGATAAAGTTCGCTCGATAGAAAAAAAATCCAAACATACCCTATTTTGTAGATTAAAATCATTTTATTTCAATATTATACCACATTATGTATTGAAAATCACATCAAAATAAATGTAATGTCCGTCGGGTTTAACATTGTTAATATCGTAAAACATATAATTTTCAACCCAAAATTAACGAAATTCACGGCACAATTTACTCGCGCCCAGCTGCCACCTCTAGAACAAAAATGCACGCTCGAAGAACCTCGCCTTAAGTTTTTTTACAAATGGCGGCGCTGTTTTACTTTGCATGTTGTTCAAAATAAACGCGGCAATTATGATTAAATACTGACTAAATCATAATCAATATAGCTCTCGAAAATTAAGGAAATACATACACATATATATTCGAGAGCTTTATAATTAGGTAAATATTTCGACTATTTTAAGAGTAGACATAAAGAAAATCATTAGTCTCCAAAAATAAGGACCAAGATCGGGTCAATCTACCTCCTCCCTTTATTTGAAGTTGGTTTAAAAGACAAGTTCTACATAGGTAATCTAACATTGCTTAGGTATAATTTTATAGATTAGTGACATATTCTCAATGGCACAATTAAATAATTTATTAACCTATTAACATGCTATGATGACAGCTTCTTTACATTCAGTGAAGAATTATTTTCTTACATAGTTGAAGATTATTGCTTGTAGTCTATGAAGCTGGTCTTAAAAATTAAATGAATGACCATTACTAAGATACTATGTACCGTGGCATTTTAGTCGTCTTACAAAGACAGTCCACTTCATGTATCCAATGACTACTAATCATTCATGTAATTTTTTTAATTTTTTTGTATATTTGTTTTTTTTTTAATTTTTATTAATTATGACGCATGACATAGTTTAAAACACCCTGTTACGAGTGCAGTCCGAGCCTTGTGTTACAAGGGCGCCGCGGAATGGAGCGGCGACATCTTTATCAGAGTTCATTCACCCTAACGCAAAAATGTGTTTCTTACTATTGCAACTTCAACTTAATCTAAATCCATTCTGCGGCGCCCTTCTATCTCAAGGCTTGGACTGCACTCGTAACAGGGTGTTTTAAACTATGTCATGCGAAAAAAAAAAATGTTATATAAAAAAAAAAATGCATGCATGATTAATAGTGGATACATGAAGTGGGCTGTCTTTGTAAGACGACTAAAATGCCACGGTGTATAACAATATTCTTTTTCTTTGATTTTCAATCTTCATGCTCATATTTTATATATTTTTAAATAAGATATTAATGAATTGGAAGCAATTTACCTATTAAAAGACAGTTATAAGAGAAATTCGAAAAAAAATCTTACAAAAACTAGATATTTGTAAGAAAAACGGATAATTTTGAACTTACTGCCGAAAAATTTAAATCCTAAGAGTCGTAATAAATCTTTCAAAAACACTAAAGAATTTAATCCACGTACCGACGGAAAATCGTTAAAAATAATGCTCATGATAAGACTGCTATCACAAGCAATAAATTAAATTTTGCCCAGCAAACTTCTTATTTGCGCGCAACTATGAATCATAAACATACTATACCAACTATCCGAGCTATGGAGTATTATTTTGATCAAAAAATCAAAATATTTTATTTCACATAACTGGGCACTTATGAAACGTCAGAAGCTAGGTGCACGGTTCCAATTGGTCGTTTCCAATGGAGAAGAGCCGGCAAGAAACTCCACGATTACTCTTTTAAAAATAACTGGCTTTTAAAATATTTTCAAATAACAGTGTTAATTGGATTACAATCCAAATTCTATACAATATATGAAGTAAATTGCATGGAACACTGAACAATTCTAATATTGACCTCCACCAACCCGCACAGGCCCCGCGTGGTTGGTTATAGCCACAGAACAGCACACTGATTGTGTGACATACAATCAATCAGAATCTGAATAATTATTATGTAGGAGAAAAAAAAATCTGATCAACAAAGTAAATAACGCAATAGCGATGTTCCCTGGGTAAAAAAAAAATCTGTTTAATCCGTCAGTTAGATAACAAAAAAATATTAAACACGTATTTTTTGCTTTAACCTATTAATAAAAAATGACTTTGATAAAACACGTTAAAGTTAAACACATTAATTCTAACAAATTACGTATAAAATCTAACAAACAGTGACGTCAAGCCACATTTAAACTCAATGTATCGTCGTAATTTTTTGATTACGTAAAAAAAGAAAAATACGTGTCCAATATTTTTTAATAATCTATATGACGGACAAAAAATATATTTTTAGTCCACATCCCTGTTAATATTTTTGAACTGTCAAAATGAAAATAATTTCTACTGTTACGTAATTACCCTCAGATCTGTGCCCACTCCTTTTCACAGAGAGGTCTTGTGTCCATGTCCTGGGACACAGGACTCTCTGTCCCAGCAGTAGGAACATTATATAGGCTGATTTATTATGCTACTTATGCCACTGAAAATCCAAACTGCATGACTGACTGCAATTGTCTTGATTCTTATCTTTTTGAACAGTATCGAAGCGTCGTTTGCTGAGCAGCGAGACCATAATCATCCTTCAGAAGTGTAATTACGTAAAACTGCCATCAGATTCAAAGCAAATGAAATATCGTAGGTTATGTGCGTTCTTTAATTTCACCTGTATTTAATCTATTACGCAATTAGTCAAACACACGTATCAGTCCAAACATGAGGAAATGTCACTAAACTACAATGACATTGATAGCACTCGAGATTATCTGGACGTTATCAGCTGTGATAGTTTGTACTGCAAAAATATGTCCGTCTGTTTGTAAGATGACAAACTGACAACTTATCCTATCCTACACTATACCTTGGAATCATGACAATTAGTCTGACTCTTGATTACGCCGCAACATTGGGTACTTAAGACGCAGATATATGCGACCTGGAGTGCTTAGCTCGCGTGTTCTCTACTGAGCTCACGCAACGCGTCGTACGTTCAGCCAGTAATAGAACTCGCCCATCCAGGAGCGCAGGATCGCAGGAGCTCCAAAAAAGACTAAGATTAAAGATTATTAATTAAAAAAAAAAGGTAAAAAGGTATACATAAAACAAAAGGAATTTTAATAAAACACGTATACTAAATGATCAATAATTAAATTATATTAAAAAAGGTGAAGGTTTTAGAAAAATAAGCTTGATAGATTTTGCGTTATTCTCAGTTTTTTATCTGCGTTAGGCATAACTTTACAAATTAATTTCACTATATAATATAAACATAATCTAAAATATTCACATAGTATGTTATTAAGAAAATGCTCTAATTTAACATATATTTTTTCCAAATCATTAACACTACTCGTTTAGTCGTGATTTTCAGTATAAAATCATTAAAAGTTGGTTATCTTCGCCTTAATCTAAACTGTTGCGGGTTAATATATTTTTATATATATAAAATAGCCAGTACGCCCTATGTCTATGGTAAGATAAGACCGCTCTTCAGAACCTGTTGTGAGTATTTAAGCCTTCTGTGGACTGACCGTCCAATTAGACGCCCTGTTTTTAATGTTTATATTTGAGTCCATCCATCTCACCTTAGAAACTGCTGATATGGTCCAAAGTCCAAAGGGAAACCGTACTATCAGAGCAAGAATCAATCGTGCTAATAGCACTTTCGGGGCTGGTACTTTTGAAAGTGGCGTTTGACTTAAAACCGCGCATTGATCAGTGGCTGTGATGTCTCGTGGTTCGATAAAGTTTTATTGGATGATGGATTCTTTATCGCCTAGACGGAACTAACAAAAGACCTGTCACCAGATAAACTTAATTTCACAGGCAATACCGCAACAAAAACATAGTTAAATACTCCTTATCTTATCGATTTCGATATCTTAATTTCCCAGGACGATAACACCTCTTATCAGATAGGATTATATCCGGATAACAGTGTATATTATGGAATTCTAGTCAACTTAGTATTAGATAAGCTTCATTGACAATAAATTATATGGTAGTATCTTAAAATTGTCTTGATATTGCAACTACATTAGTGTTTGGTAATCGTTGTTGTTAAAAACAGAATCAGGATTATTATTAAGCTTTTTGTTTTTAGGCCTTGAATAAGGTATTGTACAGTACGAGTATTCACATTTTTATTTATTTTGTGCTCCATTGAAAGTCTGCCCAGCTAATACTAGACCAGATAATGCTGCGACCCTATGCTGCGAGACAGAGCCCCAGCCCAGGCCTCCTCTCTAAGAGGCACTGGGCTTATAGTCTACCACGCGGGCCCTGTGCGAGGTGCAGTTTGATAAAATACTAGAAGCGAAGGAAGGATTCCGTGAACGACGGTGGCTATAAGATGAAGGTATATAGAGATTTATGGAATAAGACATGGTCCACCGACCCCATGAATTGGGATAAGGGAGGACAATGATGATAATGAAATCAAAATCAAATTCAAATTACGCTGAGCATCAGCACTTTTCGTCAGAATTACATAAGTCAAAGACAGCCCCCCAAAACGCCCGCCCTTCACCGCTTCTTGAAGCAGTGCTAGCTGCAAGAACTAGTTTAGTTAGTTCATCATCATTATTTCAGCCGAAAGACGTCCACTGCTGAACTAGGCCTCCCCCAAGCACCGCCACCTCGACCGGTTCCGTGCTTCCCGCATCCAACGGATTCCTACGACTTTAACAAGGTCATCAGTTCACCTTGTGGGAGGCCTTCCTACGCTACGTCTTCCGGCACGCGGTCGCCACTCCAGAACCTTTCGGCCCCAACGGCCATCTGTTCTGCGAGCAATGTGCCCTGCTCATTGCCACTTAAGTTTGGCAATTCTTCGAGCTAAGTCGGTCACCTTGGTTCTCCTGCAGATCTCTTCATTTCTGATTCGATAACGTAGGGAAACTCCAAGCATAGCCCTCTCCATTGCCCTTTGGGTGACTTTTAGTCTTTTAATAAGGCCCATTGTGAGCGTCCACGTTTAAGTGCCATAGGTCATCTGGCAACACGCACTGGTCAAAGACTTTCGTCTTGACACACCGCGGTTTAGTTAGTTACCAAACAATTATGTTTGTGAAACGCTCTAGTTAAATGATGAAATGGGTACCGGTTCTGAAATATCTTCAATTTATTCAGCACGATTATGTAACTCACTTCTGAATTTTCAATGGGAACACATCTGTGGTTTTTCGTCACTAAAGCTCCATTTACACGATGCAAGCTTATTGCGTGTGGCATACCATAAAACTGAAGCAACGATTGACTGGAACCGTCTAAACAACGCGTATAATTGTTGCACAATACGGGCAAGTTAGTTGCCGTTCAAAACTGGTATAGGTGTAAACAGCACGTACAATATAATTGCACGTGCAATAAAGTTGCATTCATCTCTACAAATACGAACGAATGAAAAATCTTCAGGAGAAGTTCGATACAATTTTCAATCAATTGGACAAGGACGTGCAGCGCTGTGTTAAGACGAGACAAAACTTGCATACAATAATCGCCTTGCAATAAATTTGCCTTTGTGTAAGTCGCATGCAATTTTATTGAACGACATTCACTTATTTATTGTATGCCATTTTATGGAAATCACACGCGTGTAAACACTTGCATGCAATTCTTGAATGGCAATAATTGAACGTGCTTTATGGCATACGATTATTGCTCTTGAACGTTCCAGATACTTGCACCGTGTAAATGGGGCTTTTATTCATGAGAGTTGCGAAAGGTGTCCCATTGCCGACGTTTGTTTTCGTTTTTCTCTACTGCTCATGTTTTCCTCTTATCTTGATGAAGGTTGTTATCATCTGGAGGTCAGCTGATCAGCTCCCCATGCAAGAGCAAAGCGAGCTGGTACATTTTTTTGCAGTTAGAATAACAAGATAAGTGGCCCATTGTCGACGGCAGACAATTTTGCTATGATTTTATCATTATTTTAATGACAAAATTGCCCATGTACTTCTGCATGTGTATTTGCTTCCGCGGTAAAATATGTAGAAAAAATCTAACGTAAAAATATACTGTATATTTTAGGGTACCGTATCTGAAGCGAACGTGGAATGAAATGGTCAACAACGAATCTACAGTCTACTAGGCCAAGTAGACTGTAGATTCGTTGACCATTTTCTATTTTGTTTAGTACCTGGTAATTGTTGAAAGGCCTCACCTTTCTCCCACTATTAACACTATTTAATATTTGAAAATATTGTAAAAACCAATTATTTTTAAAAGAGTATCCGTGGAGTTTCTTACCGGTTCTTCTCCATAGGAAACGACCAATTGGAACCGTGCACCTAGGTTTTGACGTTTCATGAGTACCCATGTAGGTTTATGTGAAATTAAATATTTTGATTTTGATTTTTGAAAGGGTGCCAATGGGACCCTGTTGCTAAGGCTCCGCTGTCCGTCCGTCTGTCACAGGGCTGTATCTTATCACTGTCTACAGTGGACATTTTCAGAGTGCGTACTAGGTACTATGGCCAATATAGCAAAAAATATTAAAAATAAAGTAAAGTTTCAAATTAACATACTTACAAGAAAAGTGTTGCTTTTTATTTACTGAACTATTGAAAAAAAAAAATGTAGTGTTCAATATTTTATGGTGGTACGGCCCTTGCGTTTGCGAGTCCGACCCGCATTTGGCCGTTTTTTTTTATAGTTTTATGTTATTATACTGTTGATTTCTGTATTGTGTGTGTCTACCTATAGACACTAAAATTTCGCATGTACTGCTATGGCCCCCATAAAATAAACGAGTTTTTTCGGTGTTTTTTGCTTAAGCTCTAATATGTAGTGTTAAATATTGTACGGTGGTGGTACGGAACCTTTCGTGTACGAGTCCTACTCGCACTTGGCCGCTTTTTTGCCAGTCTGCACTTATTTATGGCTTGAAAGAATCAAGGCTGACTATGTTTAATTCTAATACGGTCACGCTTGCACTATAAGCTTCAATTACGATTATCGCAGCAGTTACTACAAACCATAATATGATCAGTTGAGTTACACGGCAAATCGTCTATAACGATGGGTAAAAATTAAACTATCCATGCGTGAATGCTCTCGAACTGACCTACATGGGTATGAGTTGCTAGAACCATTTCGAATAGAAGCAGAGATCATGTTCAAACGAAATTCATCTTTGGAGGAGCTTGAAGATGCTGTAAACTTACTCCTATTTCTTTCCTAATACTAAAGAGTATACTCGTAAACCGACACTTTTCCGTGCCGAACACTCGGCTAAATGAATGCCTAAATAAAAGCGCGCTGTTGAATTTTCAACGTTCATCTGAGCACCGAAAGTTGTAAATCTAACAGCGCGCCATATTTAGGCATTCATTTAGGTGTCCTAGTGTTTTAGCACTAAAATGCCACAACGGATGTTGACGCAATTGCAATATTAAACCAGCAACATACAAAAACAATATCGAATCACTTTCTTGACATTTTATCATGGAAATAACTCGACAAACTGCCCATCGCCCAGAAATTTGAACATTGTGGAAACCACGAGAAACTTCTCCTATAACACTACTACTGACAGTATAATACGATACTACTACGTTTTCCGGCTGTTAGCAAACACAATACCGATAGCTAATAAACAGATAAGCTAAACGATTATAAAGCATTCCAATGCGTTTCATGCCTTGATTAACTTGTTTTTCCAGTCGCTTTGCGCTTATGAAGTGTGGCGATAAGAAATAAACTAGTATTCTCCGGTTTCTATTTTTATTCATTCATCCATCATCTATTTCCATTTATTTATTCAAACTTTATGCAGTAAAAAATACTGTACAAAGGCGGACTTAATGCCCGAGGCATTTTCTACCAGTCAACCTTAGGGTGATGCAGAGACAAAACATGGCAGATGCAACATGGGGGATAGATAACTCGAAAAAGAATAATTATACTAATACTTAGACTTACATATAAACAGAATAAACTTTGTCACGAGAAATAACGATTGTAGAAGAGAAAACGAATCCAGCAAATCAGGGCTGGGATGATTCTGCCAACTTAACTCAGGACTTAAGGAGCGAACAATAATAAAGAAAGGACATTTGTGTAGGCCGCATAAAGTACTCAAAATGCCAGACCATTAAACCTGAGAAAAATTTAAAAATACTGAGAAAAAAAAAATTACAACATAGTACTCACATTCACAATAATTAAAGTAATATAAGTAATACTTTTCAAAGTAAATATTCAAAGATCACCAAAGCCAGTCAGTAAGGTGCAAAGGTGACTGCCCTGGGTTGCATCGGAAGCCATCGCCACGAATCGGTCTCGTGGTTATTTTAAAGCATCCCAATTTTAGATGTTGTCAACTCTCTCGTCTTTAGTTGGCTGTTATTTCGGTTAACCGATCATAAGATCGTAATTACCATGAGATTGACAGGTGATTTGGGTACTGATCGCAATATTTGAGTAGTAATGAAATTAAATAAGAAATGATGATTAAATTGAATTGATTATGATGAGAATGATGATGATGATTGTATGATGAAATTGTAAATAACTAGCTTTTCGAACAACATGTATGTGCCAAGTTTCATGGTGATCGATCAATTATATCGATATCGATCGATACACAATAATAATAGTGGCAATAATTCGGTTATGTACACACGGCTACATCAAGTTCTATTCCAGTTTAAGGTGATCTCGCATTGTATAGGATTTCCGTACAATGATAGGTTAGCTTATACTGGAAATGTATTTAATAGTAAATATCTCGAAACTGTATCTTACTTAAGGCTCGTACAGACTCCCGCGATATCGCGACCGCGACACAATTTCTTTGTCTAGTAGCACAATTTCTTTGTCGGTGCCTGTCGCGGCCGCGATATCGCACGAGTCTGTACGAGCCTTTACCGACAAAACAATTACCTACATACATATTTCATCATTGCAAGGGAAACTTTAATACAAAAGGTTGATTTATTGCAAATTAAGACATATTTCTTGATATAACATACATACACATGTTTCCTTGAACTTAATCAAAACAGCTCATTCAAACCGAAAGTTTTTTGTATGGTAATGTAGTTATCTGATAAATTCTACGAAATTACAGGTTTCTCTGAATCACAAATTGGATTTTATATAAAGGCTCTTCCAAATAGGCGCGACACACGACGCGACACAAAGGCACCGTGTGTTGCGCGACGAGCGGTACCTTTGTGCCGCGACTGTTTGCAGGAGTCTTAGCTGTATCTACTACAAAATCTGGTCCTACCTGCAATGCCGTCAAAAAAAAGGTACAAGTAAAATATGTACAAGTGAGCGAATTTAATGAAGTTTGACCCAGTTAACTTATAAATTCGCGATAAAGATTAAACTTATAAAGATGCGACACAAAGAGGACACTCGTCGCGCGGCACGCGGTGTCTTTGTGTCGCGTCGCGTGTTGCGCCTTTATGTTCTAAATCTTTGACCCGAAACTGAAAACTTTCTCTCTCTCTCACTATCTATTTGTCTTTTTGTAAATGCCTGATGGAAAGCGATGTATTAGGTCTATGATGGAACGAGCAGGGCCAGAAGATGCCTGTTCACTCTTGCTGTGAAGGCAAAATTCAAATTTTCTTAAGTTTTTGTAATTTGCAGGTCAGTATGTATGTTGATCTAATCTATCGCGGCCGTATCAAATTTTTATCTACTATATAAAAATAAGTCGGGTTTTCCTTCCTGACGCTATAACTCCAGAACGCACGAACTGATTTCCACGGTTTTGCATTCGTTGGAAAGGTCTCGGGCTCCGTGAGGTTTATAGCAAGTTATTTTTTTTTTTTTTTTATGGTTTTTACGAAAAATTAGGGTAGGGTAGAGTAGGGTAGGGCAGGTAGGTAGGTAGATAGGGTAGGGTAGGGTAGGGTAGGGTAGGTAGGGTAGGGCAGGGTAGAGTAGTGGAGTTTATACTATAGCTTTTGACAGAACGAAGTCTGTCGGGTCAGCTAGTTAGGTATAAATAAATATTTGTAATATAACTCTCTAAATTCATATAATCCTATTGAATTACTATTTTATGAAATCATGAGTTTTCGGTGTATACACTAACTTAAGGAGTTGTATTACTCATTCTAATGATTATAATTCTGTCAATTTTATACGTATTTGTTATGGTCGCGAATCATTCTTTAATCCACATACACCCAGACAATGAGCTGCAGATTGCAATAATCGTAAGAATATTTAGAATTTCGCGGGCTACCTTAGCGCCCACCTTAATAATAAGTAACTTTTTAGTTGGAGTTTTTATCGTAGTTGGGTTTTAGTTTTTAACCCCCAACAGAAACGGAGGAGTAGCTCGCAAACGACTAAACCGATTTTGACGTTTTTTTTTTTTTTTTTTTTTTGTTTGAAAAGTGACTTGATCGAGAGTGTGCTTAGCTATGATTCAAGAAAATCGGTTCAGCCGTTTGAAGAATATCAGCTCTTTCCTAGTCAATGAATTGACGTGAGCATCTTGCACAGGTCGGATTGAGTTGAAATTTGGTATTTCGTTACTTCTTACTTCAATGTATTAAAAGAACATAGTAACCTTGAACTGCTGCTGCAGCTTCACCTGGAATTTGCAGGATATCCAACTCCCTTTTGGTTACAGTTTGCGCACTGTTTAAAATTTGTAACAATTTGCGATATAAAATCCCACAAACAGTGAATGGAGCGGGCTATGCTCGGAGTTTCTTTGAAGGATAAAATCAGGAATTCAATTATCCGGAAGAGAACCGGAGTTACCGACATAGCTTGCAGAGTAAGCAAGCTGAAGTGGCAGTGGGCTGGCTATATTTGTCGAAGGACCGATGGCCGGTGGAGCAGACGAGTCCTGGAGTGGAGACCGCGTATCGGCAAGCGTAGTGTGGGACGCCCCCCAGCTAGATGGACCGACGAACTCAAAAAGGTGGCTGGGATAGACTGGTTGCGGAAGGCGGAGGACAGGGTGTTGTGGCGCAGCATGGGAGAGGCCTATGTTCAGCAGTGGACTGCGATAGGCTGAGTTGATTGTTGATTGAAACAGTGAATTGAAACACATTTGACATTTCTAGAGAACTCACTCTACACTAGCGCCTGTAGCGGTGAATTCAGGCGCCTTAATCCTCAATGAGACACTTTAGACAAGAGGTTGATTGTTAATGTCATGACGTTTCACGGGACATCGTTATCGCGCTCACGCTAATTCGGTACGGGTTTTAGCACGCGAATATCGATATTATCGCAACTCGGAACGCAGGGTAAGAGTTACGAGTTATACCTATACTAAAGTGACGTCACCCTTTCAATGGGAACATTCCCACGGAAAATACGCGTGCACGACATGCAATCTTTCACTTAGATTGCAGTATTTTCCTTTAACCTTTCAACGTTATCACCTAACGCTAAATACGTGTGATAACATCAACATCTGTGAGCCTAGGTCCGGGACCGCTGAGAGAAACAGCTGTGAAAACAATGCTGTTATCATAATCAGCATTCTTGATGGATGCGTTGTTAAGTGTTCGGATTCTTGATAAGTGTTTTGTTGTTATAATTGCTTAGGTGGATGCTGTTGCTCATGCTCTTGACAATAAGGAGCATCATCTGCCTAGCCTTTTCTCAACTGTGTTGATGATTTTAATACAAATCAAAAATTATTCTTCGGATAAAGACATCTGGTAATGGAAAAATGAGCCCTTAGTCCTTTCTATCTATCTGTATAATCCCCAAAGACAAGACTGTCTTATAAATTTCAGAAATCATCTGAGCATGTTTTTTAATCAGCAAGATCCCCTTCTCTTTATAATACAGCGATTCAAAACAACTCTATCATAGTATTCGTAATTGAATTTGTTGATATAAAAGGTTAATGAGCCCAAATGACCTTGATTTCGATAATTACGCAATTGATTATGGAAATCTGTAAACATCGTTGACCCGGCCGTATACTTCGCATCTCAATGATATAAAATGCCAAAACGAACCAGTTCTAAATTGATAAATACTTACTAAGTTTCCAAGCCGTTTTTGTCATTTCCGCCAATTCGTTGTGAGCAAAGGGTTTAATACACTTCACATTAAAGATTAACCTCCTTACTAATAAACGTTGTATAGCGTCTGTATAGTTACACAACGCTTTGTCTTCTTCTATCGAAAGTCAAAATACTGACGAGTGAAAGAGAGAAATCGGTGTGTAACTATACAGACGCTATACAACGTTTATTAGTAAGGAGGTAAAAAAAAGTAATATTATCATAATAAGTACGTAATATGAGAAAGCGAATGTCTAGATTATACAGCTGCGCAAACATCGGTAGTAGTCAAAGGCCAATAATTCAATTATTTTATGTCAATATTGATTCAATATGGTTTGTATGTTAAGAAAATGTGAACATCTGCGTCTGTACAAATAATAAGATTGGATTTTGTTGATCAAGCAGGACTACCAAATTGACCAAAATCTTTATAAATATAAGAATTATAATATAAGTATAATTAGCCGGAATTTTTGGTTCTAAGACACGCCGTCTTCCTAAATTGATTATAAATAAATTAAAATTTCGTAATGGTATCTAGATAGGTCTGCTTAACCCTTCCGGAAAACGAGATGTTATGTTATCATGTATATACAGCAGTTGGCGTTTTTTGCCGGATATAAAGATGATGATGATGATGCTCATTTTAGTTTGAGATACCTCCTTCCATAAAAGTCCTATCCCCCTTCTCATACATGATGACAAAGCCCTTCTCATACATAACGAAGTCCTTTTCATACATGACAAAGCCCTTGAATAAAATCAAATAGAAAACATTTACTCAATGAGGACATAACACAACAGCAACAATGGGAACGGGACCTTATAATCCTGCCTAGATTATTCTACAGGTATTTACTCATTTCACGGAAAGATTGGAGGAAGATTGCTTTTGACCACACAGCTATAACAACTTCTCTTAATTTAATATCTGCTTAGATCACTAACTATTAACTGAAACCACTTTATATTATAACAATAGTATAATAAAGACAAAGGTTATTATTTAAAACATGAAACGACTGCTTCTTACAAAGGTCTCATTAAAAAAAAAGTCCACTCACACTCATCCATACTTCCATACTAATATTATAAATGTGAAAGTAACTCTGTCTGTCTGTCTGTCTATCTGTCTGTCTGTCTGTCTGTATGTTACGTTTTCACGCCTAAGCCGCTGAACCGATCGTCATGAAATTTGGCAGAGATATAGCCTGGGATATGGAGAAGGACATAGGCTACTTTTTAGCGCGATGACCGGATTATCCACGCGGGCGGAGCCGCGGACAAAAGCTAGTAGTCTTATAAATAATAATAATAAAGGTTTATTCACAAAAAATACAGAAATACATTTATAATGTAAGTACATTACAATTCATTACAACTTGCAAAATCTGTACAAAATGTATATAACCCTGTCTCTTAGACTAGGATAGCCTCCCTCCGACTCTGCCCTAAGCCGAGGTTCGTACCCCACAGGGGGTGCCCTTAGCGTGCAGTCGTTTAGCTTATAAGTACGCCCTGGCTCGAGGCATTAAGTTTCTTTAGGAGCTGAACAGAAGGCAACAACAGGATAGCCCGGTTAAAGAGTCTTAATCCCTCGTGGTTAACTCCGAGATGCCATTTATAAAAAAAACTAGGATAGCCTGTATTCTAAGAGATAGAAAATAACAATGGTCGCAACGCTGCTCTTGTTTATGTTCCTGTGCTTTTGACCCAATCGATCTTTACGTTCGGCTTCGGGATACAGCTCCGGTAAACTTTGTAAAGAGAGCGCGGCAATCACGAAATAAGTCCGACTCAAAACCACAAACAAAAACCACAAATGAATGAATGATGATCATCAATAATGATGTATGTATGTCAATTATAAGTTTATAACGTATTTATGTACTTGATTTGTGATCTTTTTAATATTTTTATTATTATTACTTTCTCCTCTTAAACAGTGCACCTGCCATCTTATCTCTTCACCACCCTTGGTTGACTGGTAGAGAATGCCTAAGGCATTAAGTCCGCCTTTGTACCTTTTTTGTGCGAGAAGTTTAAATAAATAAACAATTACTTTTACCTCTTTGATTTTAACCCATAAATCTCTCATCTAAGTGCCATCTATCGACATTATCCTAAGCATTGTCCGTACAGATTTGTGTCAATACATGATGTAACACCATTTATATATGTATTGTAAACATCTCTTACATTTTGTTTTGCAGACTCTGTTCTTATCGGCTGTGACCTTCTATGACGTAGACTATTACTTGTACGATGCATTTCGGTGCGATACTTAATTTTTACATACATACACAACATTTTAAATTAAATCTTATATCTTCGTGAACAACACTATCTACTTTCAAGCATATTTGTTGATCATCACAACATCACATCATATCACATGACATCACATAGGTGAATTTGTAGGGGGAAAAACCGTCGACCGCGATATCAATTAAGATCAAGTAAGATTGTGGTAAAATGCAATTCTACGCAGAATAATAAAGTAACAGGGTAAATCGTCGTATATTTTGCTATAAAATTCAAGTATATTTAAATTTAGTTTTACTTCATAGGCTAACTTATAATTAACTGATGAATATGACCGTGTGAATTAAAATACTATAATAAATTGACCTTGTAAATGTCGGACAGTAATTTGGTTAAATATAATCTGCTTTTAGTTTTAATACCTACAACAAAGATAAAAATGAGCTAGATTTGCAAATATTAGCATTTTCAATACACGTGGATAAGACACCTGTTGCCATATTTTACCCATATTGTTTGTTATTTTTTCTAATTACCGATTAATAATAGCCTAATTTGAACTTTTGAACACCCCAATATTTAAATTCTTCTTTCGTGTACCTATATTAATTTTTCACATACAGGAAAAGTCTTTAATCAGTGTGCAAATTTTGACAAATTAAACTTAAAGATGTTTTATTATACACCTATTTCGTATTTTGATATGTCTTAGTACAAAAAAAATAAGTTATCGTGAACGAAAGATGTTTATTTTGAACCTGGTATAATGGATACTCGTCGCGCGACGCGCTGGTGGCGCGCTCAGTGAAGCGGAACGCAGTAGTAGGTACCTATCATCTGTGCGCTCGTCCATTGATATTATTACGAATAGATTGTATCTATATTTTACTGATTTCAAGTAGACAAAGAAAAGTATCGAAAAAATTATGGAAATGTGTTCTATTACTGATACTGAACCACCAAAAAAAAAAAATTGCGCAATGGTTAAAAACTTATCCTGTGTATATCATTCTCCTGCCCTTATCCCAATTTATTTGTGGTAGCGCAACATGTCCATAATTTTGTATCAGTCGCCATCTCGGTAGTCACTCCCTTTCTAGCCATATCATATCTCACACAGTCCATCCATCGTTTCCTTGGTCTCTACTACTCTGATACTCAAAACTTTCCTGACGAAATTTCCCTCATTCCTCCGCATCAGCCCATACCATTACAATCTATTTCCACACAACTTTTCCAGTCACCGGTGTTACTTTCAATCTTCCTTTTATGTACTCATTTCTTATTCTATACATTTGCGTAACACGACACATCCCTCTTATCATTCATTTTTCACATTAATATCAAAAATCAATTAGCTGGCGATAGATACCTACATGCGTGATGGTTATCGATATCTAAAGACAACAAAACAATAAAAAAAACATAGGTATCATGGCTCATGGAAAGCGTTCGGTGACGATGACGCGAGTTCCATGATTTTTGTTCACCCAAAAAGTGCTCAACGCGCTTATAGAAGTTTTATCTTAAAAAAACAAATACAGCTCATTACCCATAATGAGCTGTATTTTTTTTGTTTAAAAATTTTCTTAGCTTATAAGTTCAAGTAATTACACAAGTGGAGCCGTAGACCATCGTCATTAGAATGATATCGGTACCATCACGTCTGGGTAAGTTTCGCTTGCTAATCTTTTTGACCCCGTATAAAATATGGGTAATCATTTTTACTACACTGTTATTTAAACATTAAGGAAGCCTAATCCATACTTCCATACTAATAATATTGTAAATGTGAAAGTAACTCTGTCTGTCCGTCTGTCTGTTACGTTTTAGCTAAACCGCTGAACCGCTCGTCATAAAATTTGGCAGAGATACAGCCTGGGATATGGAGGACATAGACTACTTTTTTACGCGATAACCGACATCCACGCGGACGGAGCCGCGGGCAAAAGCTAGTGTTTAAATAAAATAATGATCTGTTGAAAAAAAATACGGGCAATTATTAAATTTTTCGGTTGTTGGTTATTTAGTGTGACATTAAATCCTACAATCTCAGTATAAAAAAATACTCAAGTAGAAAAAAAAATGTTAATGAATGGGCGGTTAGATAAATATTTCGGCAGTTCATAGGTGAGGTTGGAACTGTGACCAACCACGCGTGAGCCGAATTGATCGCAGTAACAAAGCCACCCCGACCAAATGGGTAAGGTTAGAAATGTGACCAACCGCGCGCTAGTCGAGCGAGCGAAGCGAGCGGTGTTCCACCAGCGGCCAGCTAGCGCTACTTCCAAGACAGATTTCTTACCGACTAATTCCGATTTTTTATATTATGCCCTAAACGTAACTTTATGTAACGTTCAGTCATTTTACTGCTCAATCATTTATTTAATTACCCATTTAAATATTTGTTATGTTAAACTAAATAAAAACTCTGAATTTTTATTTATTAGTTTACTGCTCAGTTTTTACTGCTGAACTTGTTAATAAACATGCATTTTCTAAATTATGATTTACCAAAACTACAATAAACTACTGCCGCTTTAAATCAATGCCATAAAATATAAGGCAGTCAGCAAAATGGTATTCCATCGGCCCACTGGTAGCCCATCCAGGGTGCGCTGGACGAGCATCAAGACATAAGGCATAAGTACTTGGAAGCTATTTTAATGTAATTCTTTAAATCAAGACAATTAACTCACTTTCCAATCAGTATGTGCACTCTAATCAAGTGTATGTATTGTAACTGTCTGTGCGTCTGTATGACGTCACGTAGCTGAGATTACAGCAAAACGCGTCTGGTTTACAAGCTTTAGGCTGGCTGATAGAGATTAGTTGATCACACTTACTTAATAATAGAGGCTAAGAGAATCTACATTTATCAGAAATTAATATTAACCTAGGGATGATGGAGCATGGTGGCCCAATGGCAAGGTCCTGCGTTCAAACCCAAGCAAAAGACCATTTCAGACACCAAGTTACACGGTCTTCACATGATCTGACCAAGATTATGTCTGGACTTTAAAAGAGAGTGTGACCTCTGAGTTTGTTTCGGCCTTTCTTCTCAGAGTAGTCACATAGGAAACGCCAACCTAATCTAGTTTTTAAAATATGACGTGTAAAAGTGGTTGTCCAAACCTACTTACAGAAATAAAATTATTTAACGTTTAAGCAGGCACTTTGTGTAAATTATTCCATCACTGCAGTGGCTCAAAACGGTGAAGGAACCGGCATGTCCTAGAACCAAAATTTCGCAGACATGCAGTGCCGGTTTTAGCATTACTGGCGCCCTGGGCGAGGTTTCTATGGCACCTCCTTTCTACTCACCAAATCACAAAAAAAAAAAAAAACAATTATAAAATCTTTTCTAGACTTTCTATCGGCAAACTCTCTTATTAATAATAATAATAATATAGACTTAAAAATAGAAATAAGCCGGATGTGGCGATTAAGCAGCGTTGCCATGATTCCTGTAGTAATTTCAACCACCGGTATCATTCCCAAATAACTGCATCAATCTTTAAAAACACTAGACGTAGCTCCCTCCACCTACCAAACCCTACAGAAAGCTGCTATCCTGAACACTTGCAGAATTGTCCGAAAATTTCTGCAGAATGACAATGACGCACAAATATCACACGCACAAACATCATTCACCACTGCAATACAAAGGCAAAACATAATATCATCACGCCAATCATCATCATCAACTATCACTTAGTTTAATACTCTCAGGGGTAGCACTTGGCTTTGGCCCGTGTTACCCTATAAAACCGGCAGATCAGTGCCGAGATACAAAAATGTGTACCAACAAATAATAATAATAATTTATAATAATATCAAAATATCTGGCGGAAACAAGGTGCGCGCCTTCAACGGTTGGGTCATGCCGGTTTTGATGTACTCTTTCGGCATACTCAAATGGACTCAGACGGAACTTGACGCCCTGGATAGGCGGGTCCGCACATTGCTGACCGCAAATCGGATGCATCACCCACGGTCATCGGTGATGAGGCTGTATATCCCGCGGAAGTGTGGAGGTCGAGGCTTCTTAAATGCCAAGACCCTGCACAACCGTGAGGTATGCAGTCTCAGGGAATACTTCCTGGAAGCCGACGTGGGGATGCACCGAGGTGTGGTCTCAGTGGACAAGGGCCTCACCCCGCTCTCCTTGGCTATCGAGAACTGGCGCAAACCTATGGTATTAGATACTAATGACCGCAGGAAGGTATGGCAGAGCAAAGAGCTTCACGGACGCTTTTACCGGGCCCTACATGGGCCCGATGTAGACCTCTTAGCGTCCGTATCCTGGTTGCGATTCGGTGATCTCTTTGGAGAAACCGAAGGTTTTGTCTTTGCGATTATGGACGAAGTTATGATGACGAACAACTACCGGAAATATATTGTGAAGGACGGCACGGTTGACATCTGTCGGGCATGCCACCGTCCGGGGGAATCAATCCGACACATTATTTCTGGCTGTTCTCGTCTGGCTAACGTAGACTACTTGCATAGGCATAATCTTGTAGCCAGGATTATCCATCAGCAACTTGCTCTGAAATTACAGTCTTGTGGAATCAGAAGTACCGTACTATAGGTATGTGCCCGACCCAGTTCTCGAAAATGGCCGAATCACGTTGTATTGGGATCGATCTATCATCACCGACAGGACTATTGTTGCCAATAAACCTGACATAGTGGTGATAGATCGATTAGAGCGTCGCACAATGATTGTAGATATCGCGGTCCCGCATGACGAGAACCTAGTGAAAGCTGAAAAAGATAAACAGATTAAGTATCTTGATCTGGCTCACGAGGTTGTCGACATGTGGGATGTGGATACAGCAATCATTGTGCCGATAGTCGTGACGGCCAATGGCATAATAGCTAAGAGCCTCGACCACCATCTGAAGAGGCTCTCGTTAGGTAGCTGGATCAAGGGCTTGATCCAGAAAGCAGTACTTTTGGACACGGCGCGTATCGTGAGGAGGTTCCTCTCTCAGGAGACCTGACCGCCGGTAGCTTGGACCCTGTTCCCGATACCGGTGGGCTACTATTTTTTATATTTTTAAATGTTTTTATTTTTTTTATGTTTTTATAAAAATATTTAAAAATGTAAATGATATGTTTTTAAATGAAATAAAGGAAATAATTAATTTATTTCTGAGTAAATGGTACATTAAGATCTTAATATTAATTAATAGTTTCACATATACTACCGCTGCTGGTGTAGAAATATTTAAATTAGAGTACAATTAATTCTCCCATTAATTTAATTATAAATTAGTTTTAAATGAAAATATTTAATTATTTAATACAATGTCAAGTTTTATAAGTACGATTTCTTCATTTTTCATTTATGAATGAAAAAAAAGAAAGTTAATATCCGCTATTACATTGTCAATTAATTGTTAAAAAGTAATGTCAAAGTTTATAATTAAAAAATTCAAGGCGAAGTCTTAAGTTTCTGCAATTTCATTTTCGATTGACAATGTTGATTGAGATATTGTCGATCGCAGATAGGTTTTTATCAGCTAAGCCCTAACGCCGCTACTGCAGACATGTGACATTACCAACTTGCACTGGGCTCGCGTGCTGTATATGGCCCACTCCCTCTCACAGAGAGAAGGCCTGTGTAATATTATAGGCTGGTTATGCTAGGGATAATAGGCAGGAAAGTCGTCCAAACTCTAAAGTGTTTATTTCAATCTAACCATTCATGGGCACTTTTGAATTGTCATGGAGTTTTTCAGTCAGAAAGATGAAGCTAGTTGCCCATTCCAAAGCGTAGTAGGTAAGGAGAACGTAAGTATCTCATTCAAGTGTTAAGGGCGGACTCGGATAGTAAAAAATAATATTTAATGAGTTAAGAAAGATGACTATAGTTTTTAGTCATCATTCATCATCATTTCAGCTGAAAGACGACCACTGCTGGACATAGGCCTCCCCAAAAGGGGCGAATTTGCCATAATCGCCACGCTTGGCAGGCGGGTTGGTGATCGCAGTATAGTGTTAAAAATGCATAGAGAACGCTGCTGCCCATTCTTTAGCAAGTCCCTAGTCGCCTTTTACGACACCCACGGGAGGAAATGGGGTAGTGCTATTCTTTACGTCCGGCACCACACGGTACCGGAAAGACTAGTGTTGAAGTAGAATCGATTTGTTTTTGCTATACTCGCAACAGTTTCAGCTCATTGGATAATGGTGTACGTTTCTGTAACTACGGTTGGACCATAAGTTGCGCCTGAGCAAACAATAACTGAAATATAATTAAACAATGCAACGGCAACGGTGCGGTTTAAAAGAAGTTGTAGTAGTAAAAATTGGAAAGAATATGCTTAGATGGGTTTGGTGATGTTGAGAAGATTAATGAAAGACAACTAACAAAAGGTAGGTATTTACAAGGCAGATGTGAGTGGAATCGACGCGCGCCGGGTCAACGGGGAGGGGACGTCCTAGGAAGACATTATAGTGACCTAATTGGTGATGTTCTTCAGAAAGGTCAGGTGTGTAGCACTCGCAACCGGCGTGCGTGTATCACCAGAAGTATGAATGTAAACAAAGCAAAAGGTAAGGACCGTAGCAGGTAGCGTACTATAGTTTCTGCCTACCCCCCCCATGGGAAGTACGCGTGAGTTTATGTATGTATGTGTAAATTAAACAAGTGCACAACACTCAAATGTGTGCTGCATTCTTGATGACGTCACGCCGCAGTTCTGAGATTGCAACGGAACGACTCTGATTTACCAGTTTCCTGTGAGCATACATGCCGTTCTTTATTTACTAGCTACCCACCCGTGCTTTGCACGGTTTTTAAGAGTTGAAAAATATTGAGATTTTATCTATACTGATACTAAAATTAATAACGCTAAACAGCTTGTTTTTTTATTTATTTCTTTGAACGCGCTAATCTCTGGAACTACCAGTCGGATTTGAATAAATATTTTTGCAATTTATAGCTCAATTCTTGAGGAAGGCTATAGGCTATTTAACATCCCGCTGAGACCCTTGGGAGCCGAGCAAAAAGAAAAAAAGTAAGATAGAACGCTCAGCGAATACGTAGTAAAAGCGCGGGCAGGCGATGTTATGCGACGCGGTGGGTCGCGGAACAAGAAATATCACATGGACGAAGTCACGAGCAGAAATCGAAAACATGATCTAGAACCAAAACTTCGAAGACATGTGACATCTACCAACCGCTCCAGCACTCCAGCTCACCGAGAGGAGGCTTTGTCCCAGCAGTGGTAACATTATCGTCTGATTATGCTACGGGTAGTCAAAAGCCTAAAAGTCTGACAACCAGTCTTACTCAAACTCAACGCATTTATTTCAATTGAACCATTTACAGGCACTTTTGAACTGTCAAAGAGACGGTCAGTTAGTCAGAAAGTTGAAGTTGATACCCATTCCAATACGTAGATCACTATGGAGAAGAACGGGCAAGAAACTCCAAGGACACTCTTTTAAATCAAGATATTACAAAATCCTGGGTACATTATTCTTGTTGCTTCTATATGTGAGACAATGTAAAAACTAATAAAACACTTAAAAATATGAAATTAAAAATAAGCCCAGGCAGTCAAGAGATGACCAGTCCCAACTGACGGCGCACGTTCACGAACATGAGGCATGGATCAGCACCATCCAGCTCAACCATTTTGTAGGGAACCGAATGATCCAACACACGCGCCACCATCAGTGAGACATTTAAGTTAGGAGTATCGTGTACGACGAGTACTGAGGAGTATCGTGTTACCTAGCGACTGGGTTTTGGAGGTCAGATAGGCAGTCTATGTAAAATACTGCAGCTGCTTCAGGTTAGACTGGAAGCCGATCCCAGCATAATTGCGGAAAAGGCTAGGCAAATAGTAGGTTGAGATAGGTGGTCTGACAGGTAAATAAATCTACACGTTTGCGGCCCCGGTGTCTGTCTACACATGTTTGATCGACTTTCCTTATTTTCTATCTGATTTTAAATAGCTCTGTAACTACGAGAACTAGTGTAACACTGCAATCAGCAAATCGAATCTCTTATGCATTTCCATACAAGGCGATATAACAAGTTTAAGGAAAACCGACACTGACAGTTTTAGGACTCCTAATTATACAAAAGGTATTTCAAAATTGTACATAAAGTAAATTACACGATTGCAAAACGAGGAAAATCTAAGGAAAATCTACCCATTGCAACATTTCTAAATAGATATTACAAGCCATTAATTCGCTACGAGTATTTCGGTTTTGTGCTCGTGATTATAATGTAGATCTATTTAGTTTTATTTTTCTGTTTACCTACTTACTCGAGTTAATTATCTTTCTGTACGCACGTGTTTCTGTGACAAATAAACAAATTTTTCTTTCTTTTATTAAGTTTAGATATTCCCTTCAAAGTTAACCTTTTAAGGCGTTCTGTTAATCGTTTTATCTACGCCCATGCTATAAATCCTCTATAAAAGTTTCTGAAACAGTTAGCTTGTTGCCAACATTAAAACACCCAGTGTCATAGTAATCATAATAGCGTCCAAACGGGAGTTATAATGTTGTACTGAATTTCATAATGCAACTCCTTTGCTTTTACGAGGATGATGCTGTTTGATGAGTAAGGAAGGGATCATCATCCTCCCTTCTATTCTCATTACTCAATTCGTGGTATCTTTA
Source organism: Dryobota labecula (assembly GCA_947523025.1). Taxonomy (NCBI): domain Eukaryota; kingdom Metazoa; phylum Arthropoda; class Insecta; order Lepidoptera; family Noctuidae; genus Dryobota; species Dryobota labecula. The sequence continues at coordinate 2,619,876 of OX383308.1, read as the reverse complement.
TGAATTTCATAAAAAGAACATTGTCACGCACGCGCGTTTCACTATACTATACCATAGCGTCGTATCCCGCCATTTTTGTTCGATATTAGTATTGCAAAAACTGTTTCAGAACCTTTTATAGAGAGAGGATTCATATCATGGGTGTAGATAAAGTCTTGTATGCAACTGTAATAATTATGTAGGTATTAATACACTCATGTGATACTATTATGACACGAGGCGAAGCAGAGTGTGATAAGCCCACATTCGTGTTTTAATACCCCTTATTATACAACAGTTGCATAAATAACTATTAAACGACTGCCCAGCGGGTGCGTTACGCGCGTCGAGCATACAATTTTTTATTTTTTTGTTTCTGTTTTTGAAAAATACTTAGCGTAAGATTTTTTAAATATTTATCTGTTAATTATCACCAACTTGCCTATCACCCGTTTCCGGGTTGACTTTGATTTTTGGGACATTCTGTATACATGTTATTATTATTTATATACATGAGTATACTAAGCTGAACAAGCATAAACAATGTTGTTCTACACATAATACATAGTTATGTAAATATTGTATGCTCCAGTTAGTTCAAACGTAATTATTCAAATTTTATCTCCGAGGTGCTTTGGAGATTTGAAAAGGATGGATGTGTTATGTTTAGATAATAGTCACTTCTAATTTTCAATTTGCCTTGCTTCCAATAATAGACTATACAGATGAAGGACTTCAGGATTTCTTTTCAACCAACAATAATATTTCATCATCAATTAAATAAAATAAAAAAATTGTAATCTCAAAATAACAGCTTTTTACTAAAAGCACATGAAAGTATATACGGTACCTACTTATTTATAATACAAAAAAAAAAAATCTGTCTGTCTGTTCCGGCTAATCTCTGAAACGGCTGAACCGATTTTGGCGGGGCTTTCACTGGCAGATAGCTGCTGTTATAGGGAGTAAATTATGCTACTTTTATTTTAGAAAAAGCTACGCGGGCAGAGCTATATTTTGCTGAGCAAAAACGTTTAATTTAGGCTCTGTGGGATCTTTGTAGTATCTCACTGGAAATTTCCTAATTTTGGTACTAAGCAACGTGTGTCTAAAATAGAATGATGATTTAGTATGAAAAATAGGGCTGGATTTTAACATAATTATCGGCATTCTAATAAAGAAAGATAACTAAGATAATTTATCACAAACACGTGCACACAAAAAGATAATTATTTCGAAAAATAAGGAATACCAAAATAGTATAATCACGAGCACAGAACAGAAATAGTCGGCAGCTGCACGTCGCGACTACGACAAGAAGGCTTCCACTCAGCCTGGGCCTCAAGTCTGCTATTACAATAGTGTCAGAATGGTCTTGCCATTGTATTTGACAGTGTTTGTGTGGCAAATCTGTCAAAAACTCACAATGAAGAGACCATTGCAACGTTTGTACATTAGTAGACTTGGCCCCCTGATGCTGTGCTATGGGGACCAGCACAGCAATGATTTTGTACTAACGTACCCAAACCTCTAAAAGACATGGAAGTATTCGTATTAAACTGCCGAAATAAACAGATTGCTAGACTGTGATACAAATGCTAAGCTTCTTCTTCTTTCCGTTTGATTAGGTCAGGAACCCGGGGCCCAAGTCTGCTATTTTTATAAATTCGTCACTCCAACACGATCCCATTGTCATTTTGCAAAAAGTTCGTAATCTGCTAAATTCATAATGGTCGATCATTGGTCGGTCAATAGTCTCGTAATAGAATAAGAATAAGAATAAATTTATTTAGCTAACTTTACATTCAGGTGGATTGAATTACTAGACCTCACACTAGGATTCCCAGTGTTGTGAGATCCAGGCTCCTTCGTTCCGTTAACAATTATATAAAAAAGATACATTTTTTAACTTAAAATAGTAACCTATAAAAAGAGTGTATGCATGGTGATGTAATTTGTGTCAGTTGTGTTGGTGTTGTAAGAGGTTGTCTGTATGTTACACGTATTTAGAATTGTATTACAATGGCATTTTGAACATTTATTCATGCCAGATTTCATTTATATATATTTTTACATATTATTTATTAGTGTTATAAGCAATCTGAAGTAGTAGGAAGTTAGAAGTTTAGTAGGAAGTTTCATTTGTCATTATGTACGAGATTACCAATTCTTTCAATGGAGTGTCAGTGGCTGACCATTGGAAAGTAATGATGCCATTATATTAGTAGATTACCAAACTTGTCACAATCAACAATTATGAAATCAATGATAGACCATTCTGACACTATTGTAATAGCAGACTTGAGGCCCTGGAGTCAGTTTTTATGCTGCCCATGGGCCGCTGGGCTACACATGCCGTCGAGAATTATCTCAGGCATGTTTTCTCACGATGTTTTCCTTCACCGTTTTTTTAGCAAGTGAAAATTATATATATCGCTTCGCACCCTTAACCTTCTAGCAGTGGAGATAGACATTTTTGCTTGTACACTGAGTGAATGCACAAGGATAACATTGTATGTAATAAGTTTTAGAAAATAAGTTGTTATTATTAACTTTCCTTCACTACTGCATTAGGTTGTACCTGTTATAATAGTTGTAAGTGATTATATAAATAAATATACAAATAAGCTAAAAGTTTTCTGATAAGGAAATAAATAATGATTTATCTGCACTATACCGTACAGTATCTTCAAACTATAGTCAAAACAAAGCGTAATTAACGTGTCATGTATCTGTTAATCACTTCAATAATAATGATATAGGTCGATGTCCAAGGTAGTTCAGTGTTTATTTACTAGTTTTATCGTAATTCACTCCTGGCGTCACAATTTGGCGAAATCTTGGTTTCACTAGTTACCGATTTGCCTAATTACTCAATTTCTACATTTATATCTTTGATATTTATGGTGTAATTAATGAAGACTAATTATATTATTTTCTCAATATACTGATTGCATTTCGCAGTCTTCACGATCTGGGCCTAAAGTCTGCTATTACAATAGTGTCAGAATGGTCTCTTCATTGTGAGTTTTTGACAGATTTGCCATACAAACACTGTCAAATACTCACAATGACGAGACCATTCTGACACTATTGTAATAGCAGACTTGAGGCCCTGAACTTAGGCAACAAGACTCAATGCTCAGCGTTTCGCATTCGGCGTACACCTAGCTACTTTCGAAGTCAATTTATGACACCACTTGCTTATAGTCACAAAAAACATCGATAGGGAATTTTGGACTTCAAATCAACAACACGCTGTGTCCAACTCTCCAACCTCTTTCATATGAAAAGATTGTTTTTATTCTTAGTCTGAACAGACGTGAGAAAACCACGTAGACAATGCTCGTACATCTTCCCTTTATGAGAAGAAGGACATACTCCTTGATTTCACAATGACACCGGACACGCAGCTATATAGAATTTTAAAAATTGATACTGATGCTCGTGCATCAGTATCAATTTTTAAAATTCTATATAGCTGCGTGTCCGATCAATTTTTAAATTTTTTAAAATTGACACCTCGCCCAGGGGCGAGGTGTCAATTTTTGTAAGAGACAAGCTGAAGCGAAGCCGGTAATAACTTATTTAGTAACTTGTAAAAGTCTTTCCTGTACTGAATTTATCACCTTATAGCGTCAAGAAGTAGAATCAAAAAGACGCTATTACTATACAAACAAAACTTTCAATTTTTATAATAAAAATCTCAGATATAAATTAAATACTATAGGAATATAAAGAATCGATTGCAATACGGTTGAACAGGTGAACAGGCTTCTTCTGGATAAGCTCACTCCATCGTCGAATTTGTCTCTGTCACCTCTGACCTAGACTAGAGTCAAGAGCAAACCCATCGTAAAATAAAAAATAAAAAAATAAAACTAAATAAAATGTGCAATATTCCTCCATCTCGTTCTCGCTGACGCATTTTTTCTATATCTGTCTCTATCGTAACCCGTTGTGCAGCGGCTTGCTCTCGTCCATATCAAGCGGTGCCACGTGACCTAAAGTGACGTCATAACGGGATCGCTATTAAATGATGATTTTTTTTTCCCGATTATGACGTTTCGGCAAAAAAAATGTTGATGTAATTCAAAGCTAAAAAAAATTGGCGTTTTAGTTATTTGAATGTCAGGTGGTGAATTTAATAAATACCCGTAGTGTAACTATATTTTTTGGCAATCGTAGACACTATTAACTGCCATTTTTCCATAGCGGTAGAGTTGCTGATTCGAACCTCCGACCGAAAGGAAGCCGATAGGAATCATGTTATAAGGTGCTTTCGCCACTGATACATTTATGTGTTTATCTTAGGAGTCTCATTACTACTAATATATAGTAAAACACTGTCGCATCTACAATATTTTCTCACGAACATTACAATTCATAACGAGTCTAAATTATATTGTTTGCTCACACACACCACACGTCTTTCTCTCCAGGGACTACTTATCAAAGATGCAAGCGACGCTAATTAGTTCCCTATTGTCAGATAATTTTGCTGCGAGCTTGCGTTGCGCGTGAGTTGAACATTGTTGTGCAAATGTGTTAATTTGTGAATATTGTTGTTTGAATTGTTTGGTAGGTACGTTTTTGTTTATTTGAAAGTGTTTTAACTGATTACTATATTTTTGGTCCTTTGAGGCGCGACGGACCCCCGGGAGCCTCGCCACGGTAGATAGTATTGTGTCTCATGATTAGAGATCGGATAATCGGATGCATATTTATCTAAAGTTGATTATTAGCTATGAAAGTATGGAAGCAGCTTCTTAAAATATATTTTTTGTAAGAAAATATCTCGTGATGCCAGGAATACCGGCAATGCATAACTAGTCGGGTGTATAATATGGAAGCGACTTCTAAAATATTAATTATAAAAATAAAATAAATACCCGGGATTCTTGAAGAAAGTTAGTAAATTGGCAGTCAAAGTTATCCAAGAATAGTTATAGTATAGAATAAAGGGACAGCTCAAACCTCAAGAATTAAAATTCAGTAACTCAGAAGTCCCGCATTATCTTCACCAGTTTTTTTATTTTATAATATAGTATATTATGATTTAAAACTATTAATGTTTAAAAAAAATGCGGATACAATGAGACTAACACAATAAAAAGTATTTTTAATTTTTGAAAAAAACTTTGTCTTTTCCTTCTATTTACGATTATAAAAAAAAAAACCACTAAGCTAATTTATTTAACAGTCCTTTTTAAGACCTCATCTATAACAATTGCAAAATCATTATAGTTGAGACGAAATAATGCATTTCTATGGTCTGTATGGAGTTTTCTCGAGTTTTAAAATAACTTCAAAACTAAACATGGTTTCAAAAAAATTATGGTTCCTTCCCAGAAGTTTTAGTTCTTCGCTGGATCTATAGGATGAAGGGATAAAATATAGGTGACCGCAATTGAAGCAAAATTTCACAGTGTGGTCCGGTAACGAAAGCTCCTGCGCTTACATACACATTTGCAGCGTGTATGTACATTATTGATAACCACAAGTCACGCGTCTCTTCTTGAGATAAAAATAACGTATGAAATTAAACTTAGGCGAAAATCACAATCATTGTGAAGGTTGGCCGCGTTATAACAACGATATCGAATCACCAGTAACCTCTTCCCAATTTCGCTAAATACCTCTCGTGGCATAACAGCCGCACCGATCCATCTTCGCGGTTAAGAAACGCTTGCCGAGGTCGGTCCGTGGACGGGTGACCATCCATTCTATATCGAGACTCCTCCGTGCCTCGGAATGCATGTTAAGACTACACCGAGCGCACAGTGGCGCCCTCATCGTTTGTTCTGTGATTTCTTTTATTTTAGAATGAAAATGCAGAAAATAAGCACGTTAAGTTGTGCTTCACAAGACTGTTATGTTTTAATGATTACAATAAAACATAACAATTTAAAACTACTGTATGTAATAATAACGTATAGAGTTGTGGAGCACAACTTAACGTGGTTAATTTCTGCATTTTCATTCTAAAATAAAAGAAATCACCGAACAAGCGATGGGGGCGCCACTGTGCGCTCGGCGCAGTCTTAAGCCGTTGGTCCCGGCTGTCATTCGCAGATCTTTGACACTGACAACCAGTCTTACCAAGGGGTATCGCGTTCCTCAGTAACTGGGTTGTGGAGGTCAGATAGGCAGTCGCTCCATGTAAAATACATGTATTTACCGGCATCCGTTTAGACTAGAACCTGACCCCAACATAGTAGGGAAAAAAGGCTTGGCAGATTGCTTCACCAAATCACCAGTAAGCTCTTCACATTTCCGCTGAATACCAGTAAAAAGCACTCCAGTTTTATTGCGAAAATGATACATAAAAACAATAAATAAAGCATTCGAACGCATTGCCCTCAATAATAATAAAACGTATACGCTTAGTTATTCTGCTTGCGTCTATTATAGGAGCTGTCGTATTGTTTCATATTAATAAATTATACACCGATAAAAAATGTTTTGCACCATGTGAGAGTGGCAGTTGTCTTAGATAGATAGATAGATAAATAGTTAGAATTTAATACTCTTCATTATGTACACCAAAAAAATTACAGATTAAATGTAGAAATGTTACATAGGGTGATACAATGGTTTTTAAAAAGATGAAGGTTTCAAAAAAATACGCTTGATGATTTTGCGTGATTCTCAGTTTTTTATCCGCGTTAGACACAACTTTACAAATTAATTTCACTATAATAATAATAATAATCATCATCATTTATTGTCCAAATCATACAATCCACTTTGTTAGTAATTACATACACATCTTAAAACACTAGTGTTAGTACATACATTTGGCAAATTTTGGTAAAAATGACTATTAATGTCAAGATAATTAATAATAATGTCAAAATCAATAATAATAATAATGTCAAAATCAATAATAATTATGTCAAAATCACCACTAATCATGTCAAAATCATTAATAATACAATAATCAAATCACAAGAACACATTATTCCAAGGCACGCCTTGAAGGCAATACTTGCGTCCTAGTCCAGTGCCTGAGTATAAGTCCTTCCGCTCTATCGGCCACAGTGACCAAGAGTCTGTTGGCGCTGCCCTGCACCCGCCGCATTAGAGAAGCGACACGCGCTCGCATGATTGCGTAAAAGTCGTCTATAAGTGCCCCTGAGAACATCCCCGATGCGCTACAGTGTCGTGGCAACCCCAACAGCGCCCTGAATGCGTTGTTGTACTGGACACGTAAGGCGCTATAAGCCCTTTGCGTGTAGTCGACCCACAGACTGCAGGTGTAAAAAGATTGGCAGTATGCCCTAAACAGAGAAGTTTATTTACTTATTTATTACTATGTAATATAAACATAATCTAAAATATGCATACATTCAATTATTAAGAAAATGCTCTAATTTAAAATTATTTTTTCCAAATCATGAACACTACTCTTTTAGACGTGATCTTCAGTATACAATCATTAAAAGTCGGTTATCGTCGCCTGAAGTGTAAAGTGGTGCGATACTTTTTTTGATCGGTGTACAAACCAAAAGAATATTCAAAGAATTCTGTTAATGGTGTTCTGTATTAACTAATAAGGTTAAGTTTACTATGTGTTAGTTGTAAAGGATATCCTCATTATCATTAACGGTGAATCATACAGTTTAATTGCGTTGGTTCAATTAGGGACTCACTTTTCGTTATAACCACCCCTAACATTACGGGACTTCCAGACGTACTGCGGGGTACCATCCGCACTTGGTTGATATCCCGTCCAGTCGTACTCAGCACTTCTCCTCCACATTTATTATGCGCACAGCCAAAGTGTGGAACTCTCTGACAGCGTCTGTGTTCTCTTCCACATATAACCCGTCTGCCTTCAAAGCAAGAGTGAACAGGCATCTTCTGGGCACGCTCGTTCCATCATAGACCTCATCCATCGCTTTCCATCAGGCGAGATCGAGATCAAGAGCTGGCCAAATGCGAAATAAATAAATACAATATTGTTTTTTATTTTTTTACGTTCTTTGACATGTTCCTCATACCTCTATAACCTTGTGAAGGTTGCAAAAATCCGCAAAAACCAGTCGAAGTTGCGGTTCTTGGTCCAGGCCTATGTCCAGCTGTGGAAGTCTTTCGGCTGAAGTGATGATGGTGATGGAAAGAAAGACAAATATATTCGCACGTGATCTATTTGTTGTACGCACGAGTCAAAGTGCGGCAAACGAGTTAGTTCATTGATTCCAATCTATTTACTGAGTCTGGCTGATGGAGGAGTTATTGGAAAACAAAGTACATAGTTGTAAAGACGTATTTTCTGCTACAATTTGCTAGTTGCTGTCAGTGAATAATATGACTGATAAAAACATTTAAAATGTGGTTGACGATGGTGTTTTATTGGTTTGTGGGTGTCGTCTCTGAGTGTGGCATTTGGTGACAGCATTGTTGTATTGGATTCCCATCCGTAAATACAAATGTAAGTGATAATCTATTTATCTATCTTCTTCTCAATATCTGCCTAGCCTTTTCTCAACTATGTTGGGGTCGGCTTCCAGTCTAACCAGATGGTGCTGAATACCTGTATTTTACATAGAGCGACTACCTATCAATGCCCGCAATGTTTGAAGACTAAGGTCTTCAACCAGTGCGTCCTGCCCGTTATGACATACGGTGCCGAAACGTGGACACTGACAGTCGGGCTGGTCCACAAATTTAAAGTCGCTCAGCGCGCTATGGAGCTGCGGGGTATGCTCGGAGTTCCTTTGAAGGATAAAATCAGGAATGAAAATATCCGGAAGAGAACCGGAGTTACCGAGATAGCTTGCAGAATAAGCAAGCTGAAGTGGCAGTGGGCTGGCCATATTTGTCAAAGGACCGATGGCCGGTGGAGCAGACGAGTCCTTGAGTGGAGACCGCGTATCGGCAAGCGTAGTGTAGGACGCCCCCCAGCTAGATGGACCGACGACCTCAAAACGGTGGCTGGGATAGACTGGATGCGGAAGGCGGAGGAGAGGGTGTTGTGGCGCAGCATGGGAGAGGCCTATGTTCAGCAGTGGACTGCGATAGGCTGAGTTGATTGATTGACTGCCTATCTGAAGATAGGACTAAGACTGGTTGTCAGACTTTCCGACTTCTAACGACCCGTAACGACTGTCAAAGATCCACGAATGACAGCCGGGACCAACGGCTTAACGTGCTCTCCGAGGCACGGAGGCGTCTTGGTATGTAAAGATGGTCACCCATCTACGGACCAACCGTGGCAAGCGTAGCTTAACCTGATCGATCGACCTTTGTGGCTGTTATTACTTAGCCACAAGCCCCTTGTCTATGTATCTTCTTCTTCAATACATATAAAAATCAATTGCCGTGCGTTAGCTTCGCAAAAACTGGAAAATAGCTCGACCGATTTGAATTTTTATTGTTTTTGTTTTGTTCGCTTCAGTACTAGGGCGGTTTAGGAAAAAAGAAAATTAGGAAAAACTCTAAGGAACAGCCGAATAATCGAAATCATCATCATCATCATCATCATGGTCATCTATTTGTATATGAATAAACATAACAGAAACTTATTGTAGGAAAGAAGGACTAATTTTGACGGAAGGCGGATTTTGGCCAAAAAAAAATACTGTAGATGTGTGCAGCGTAGGACCGGTCATTGTGTCGATGTTTAATGGAGACCTATTTTCAGCAGTGGATATAATGATATTGTGGATATAATAATATTATGTACGTAGACTGGTATGATGATTGTAAAAGTTTTTTTTTTATGTTAAAGCATGCCCTGAGTGTGCAGCGCTCGCTACAATGATTCGTAACGCTTCTTGTTTAAGATTTCACAAAGTACAAAAATAAGAAATTGGTGCACTTACTCATCTGTGGGCAAATATATCCTACGAGTATCAAATTGACAGAGCCATCATGAGAGAGATTGAACCAAATTTAGGTGGTCTGTATCTAAATTCTGCACTTGACTTTATTAAACGATTCAGAAAGAAGTTCTGCCTTTATAAAACCATTATGATTATGATTATGACGACGGCGACTTCATCCAATAAAGATCTGCTAGTTAAACCCCCTCAGATTTAATAAAAGAAACCGTCTGACCAAAAGGCACTTAAAAAATCTTCATGTCCTCCAGTCATTGAAGTAGTTAAATGAATCAACTTGATATGGCCCGCGATCGTACGAAGACGCAAGACAAACGAGCGTAGAATTTGCATATCGCTTCCGCTATTACAATCTGAGTGATCCACAGTTTCATTGATAGATACAGTAGTGATAGCCTAGTGGTGCGACCGTCGGACTGCCAAGTCATAGGTCTTGAGTTCGAACCCAAGGCCCGCCACTCTGGACGTATAGGCTCGCCCCCTAGGTATTACATAGGACTTAAACAACTGGCGAAATATGGGCGCACTATAGGTTCACCTCTGGCGAATCCTTTCGAGATTATAATCGTGATGATACGATATGTTTATCAGGGTTCGAAAAAATCCAATTTTTATAATAAATATCAAAAATCCGATTTTTGTATATATCGGATATATATCCAGGCCAAGAAAAAGAAGCGAATTTCATTCTGTAAGGGGATTAAACACTAAAAAATGTGAAAGGAATTTGTAAAATAATATGTGTCAAATTACCTCATTTTTTATTTAAAAAAAATTACAAAATAATTGAATTGAAACAAGTGAATTGGTGTTTATTTGAGCAAGAATTTTTGAATGAACACTTAAAAAAACAAGTACTTATTATTATAATAGTCTTCATTTGTTTGTGAGATAAATCAACTAATTTTAATAATAATTTGTAATCATAAAAAAGTAAAAAGTAAATTATTCTGAATTGTAGTTTTTCGCTTCGTGTTGCCAGGGTAAACATTAGTTTCCAAAATTTTTAATTCAGAAGACAGGAAAAAATCAATTGTTTTGTATTAATAGATAAAAATCTATTGATATATATATCGTGATAAATATCATGATTCATGATATATATCCGCTGATATATATCGGCGAACCCTGATGTTTATACATCAGTAGTCTCACACTACAGGGCCTAAAACATCAATAAATAATTGAATGACACGAGTTGAATACCAGGAAGGAAAGCTAGAACAAATCAAAATCCAGACTTCGTAAACACCTAGACCGTTATTACCATACGTTAATATTCAGACGGACATCTTTCCTGTGTACATTGTGCCATTGACTTTGTCCTAGGCGTTAAGAATATAGTCTTTGAGCTAGACTAGTAATTTGGGAAAATATAATACCTCAGTGCCACCTCACTCTTTATCTCGCTCTCATACTACTGCTGCTCGCGGTCACTGGAGCAAGCGAGACTGGGTGCTGGACAGCAGGCAGGGAGAAGGCTCAAAGGCGCCGCCGATAGTTTAGGTCATGGGTGTATAAAAAAGGAAGATTAGTTACGCGCTTCTCGATGTGGACGGCATAAATTATGCCGACCGGCACAACCGACCTTAGTCACAATCGAACTGGCGTTTGTGTAGGACATGTGTAGCACGTTAAGTAAAATTACCGTATTCGCCTAAATAACCAGCAAAAAAAATTCACAAACCAAAAACAAGTTCCACGGGATTACTTTCCACTCGTAAGTACATCAAAACTTATTTTCTTTAAAATTCTCCTGAATACTCGTAATATTGCTTTCAAGGTCGTCATTTGTTCCGGAGTTGTTATGGGTACGTAACAGTGATAATTACAGCTATCTCGTTCCCGCTAAAGCCCGCGTCATATCTTTCTATTTCGGTTGTTGATGCATGATGCACGACATACGTCGGGAAATGTAGTTGTGTGGGTGTGTTTACATGTAATGTTTGTAGTCCAATAATGTTTAAGTGACATTAGAGCAGTGCCTTATCTTCCTTTTTTTATACATCAATGGTCATTTGTTTTTACGGTGAAAATAATGGTAATAAAAAGCGTAACACACTATCTATCAATCACTGAATGATTTTGAAGCATATTACTAATCCACTGCTTCATATGTTCGAAAAATTTATATGCCCGACAACGTTCAAAACGCAATGAATGTTGTTGAATTGTCAAAATTAAACCCATTATTGCTACTATTAGTTTGTTATGCAATCACCCCGCAGATAGTCTTAGCATCCTAAACGTCTCTAACAAATCAATCTGCTTAGCCCTTTTCCAACTATGTTGGGGTCAGCTTCCGGTCTAACCAAAGGCAGCTGAATACCAGTATTTTATATGGAGCGACGATATTCTTTGATAAGACTGATTGTTAGACTATTTAGCTTCTGATTACCCGTAACGACTGTCAAAGATCTACGTCAATGGCTTACCGTGCTTACCGAGGTTCGGAATCTGGATGATCCAGATGGTCACGCATCCACGAACCGTCTGTGGCAAGCGTAGTTTAACCTTCTGTTAACCCATGTGGCTGTTATTATTCTCTAACAGTTACTTATAAAATATTTTGACCTTACACAGTGACACTTGAGGAATACCAATGCGCGATGAATTCAGATAGTAATAGTCCTTGTTTTAGACTAGACTATAGTGAATTAATTAGCACTAATGTCGGTAACGTGTCATTAGTGGCGTGATATGATTCATTGATTGATTTGAGAAGTTATTTTTAGATTTTGGCGCGAATTTTCCTTGAATTATGACCTATGTTAGGATTGTTGAAAATTCAGGTTGTAGATGAAAAAGTCAGTTCTACATACATACGGTCACAAATACTGAAAATTATACCTTTCTATGTAGGAAAAAATAAAAGAATGCAACCTCATGATTCTGACTTACTACTTTTGCTTTGGCCATGTTCATTCGCCCTAGATAGAGGAGAGAAGAGAGATAGAAGAGAGAGGAGAGAATAGAGGCCTATTTGCGTAACACTTTCACTAGAAATCGGTTTCATTTTGACAGTTCAACAACATTCATTGCGTTATTTACGTATTACGTTATTTAAGCACACAAATTTTTCGAACATATGAAGCAATTAATTAGCAATCTGCTTCAAAATAGTTCAGATTGCGATTAATTGTGTGTTATGCATTGATGTATAAAAAAGGAAGATATGCCACCGCTCTAATGTCACGTTAACATTATTAGAGTAGAAACAATCACATGTAAACACACCCACACAAGTACAAATACATTTCCCGATGTCTTGCGTCATGCATCAACAACCGAAATAGAGAGATATGACGCGGGCTGTAGCGGGAACGAGATAGCAATAATTGTCACTGTTACGTACCCATAACAACTCAGAAACAATTGGCGATCAAGAAAGCAATATTATTCAGGAGAATTTTAAAGAAAATAAGTTTTGATGTACTTACGAGTGGAAAGTAATCTCGTGGAACTTGTTTTTGGTTTGTGAATTATTTCTGCACATTTTGAAAACACATTGTTGCTGCTTATTTAGACGATTACTGTAATGCTACACATGTGCTACACAAACGCCAGTTCGATTGTGACTAAGGTCAATTGTGCCGGTCGGCATAGTTTATGCGTCCACGTCGACGAGCGAGTACCTAATCTTCCTTTTTTATACATCTATGGTGTTACGTAATTAGGGTAGGTACTGGTCGTACACGTACGCCTAGTACTTTTTGAAGGACATTACCAATAAGGTATGTGTATGTCATAGAGCCTTTTCTACTTAGATCCGTCTTGAGATCGAACATGACCAACAAATAGCTACCTGTGGTCAGTAATGTAATTATTATAATTAATTTATTTGCCGCCTACAATCAAAAAATGGTGCAGGCACCCATTTTGTTTTAAAAATATTTATATCAATGTATTTGTCTGTTCTTAGTCTATTTGAGTACACTTCTATTAAAGTGTAATTATTGTGCAATTGTGATATTTATTAATGTTAATGGCTTCGACGTGCTTGCGGTGTGCGCGCACGCAATTTAGTAACTAATATTTTAGTAGACTTATTTCATTTGGAGGACAGTGGTTGCCCAGTGGAAATGGCCACGACTTATGAGTTGTTGGTCGTAGATTAAAACCCAGGTAGGCACTTTAGTTTGTGCAAATTCTTTGATCACCACTACGCTCAAAGCGGTGAAGGAAAACACCGGCATGCCCTAGAAACAAAAAATTAGAATAAGGCCTGCATTGTGGAATACGGCCCACTACCTCTCACGGAGAGAAGGCCTGTGTTATTTATTAATTAAAACTTTATGCACAAGTAAAAACTGTACAAAGGCGGACTTAATACCTTGGGCATTTTCTACCAGTCTACCTTAGGCTGATGCAGAGATAATACACAGTAGGTGCAATAACAGAAAAACAATTTAGAAGATATTTATAACTAAGATATAAGAGTAAATACATATATATACATACATACAACAAAAAATATAAAAAGTTAACCTACATCAACTTAATTCTAAGACGAATCTGCCAACTTCTTGTGTATGTGTTCTCAAGCTTTCACTTTAAATGTGAACTGATTGGTTACCGTCCTGATATTCTGAGGGAGCGCATTCTAAAGGAAAACCGCCTGGACAAAGAAAGAAGACTTTATAAAACCAGAGCGATGAGAAGGACAACGAAGAAGACGATTATTCTCGGACCGAAAATTCTTGCTGTGTGCAGCGCATAAATATTGACAAAGAGAAGTCAGATAAGAAGGAGAAGTGGGTTTGTGAAAGAGAGAAAACAGGCATTAGAGGCGATGATGCTTTTTAATTTGGAAAATTTTAAAGGTCTTAGTAATTATTTCTGGTGTAGTAAACAGGCTATTTATTACACTAAATCTTGAAGGACTTCCGGGCCCTCAATTCCCTAAATATCGGGCCGACCTCGAATTCCCAGACATTCAATTTATCCAATCAAATCTCAAATGCTGTTGCCTTTTAATTAATTGAATTCTCCCTTTTAAGGCGACGATAACCGACTTTTAATGATTTTATACTGAAGATCACGTCTAAACGAGTAGTAGATTGTTTATATTACATAGTGAAATTAATATGTAAAGTTATGTCTAACACGGATAAAAAATTGAGATTCACGCAAAATCTAACAAGCGTATTTTACTGAAACCTTCACCTTTTTAAAGATAATTTAACTATTGATCTTTTAGTATACGTGTTTTATTAAAATACCTTTTGTTTTATGTGTAATAAACTAATAATGCGTTTTATCTGGGACAGCGATTCCTATTACTGGCTGGACGTACGATGTGTTGCGTGAGCTCAGTACAGAACACGCAAGCTAACCACTCAAGGTCACTGGCATATATCTGGGCCTTAATAATACAACTACACGATTATGCTTTGATCTGAAAGTAAAGCCAGTAAAGGGTATATACCTATCTATTTAGGTCTATCGAAGAATACCACAAAATTGTGCAAAATATCACTTTTTGTATAGCTATTTAGTCTTCTTTGACTTGACCTAAGATTAAAATAATATTTTTAATAAAATGGTAGTTTTTGTTAGTGGTCAACTCAGCAGGTCGAGATTTGCGCAAACGCAGCGCGCGGCTCGCGGCTCGCAAAGGAAGAATCATAATGGGTAATTTGTACGCTCGTAAGGGGAAGACGGTGCGCGTTACCATTGAACGGTACGGCACGAGATTCGTGACGTGTGAGTTTTGAACTTTTATATTTTTTTTTATTAATCTTTGATCTCTCACTGCTGGGCATATGTTTCACTTTATGTATGAGATTTTTGAACTGAAAACTTCTTTAGCCGCGTTGAGCGATTTTTG
Source organism: Dryobota labecula (assembly GCA_947523025.1). Taxonomy (NCBI): domain Eukaryota; kingdom Metazoa; phylum Arthropoda; class Insecta; order Lepidoptera; family Noctuidae; genus Dryobota; species Dryobota labecula. The sequence continues at coordinate 2,604,219 of OX383308.1, read as the reverse complement.
ATAGGGGAACAACTTATAGGTTCGCGTCACCAAAATGCGTGACATGCTCGTGACGTGTTGCGCCAGACTGTCAGTTATTCCAAGTTTTGAGTTTTCACTTCTGTCGGCCATTTTTTTTTTATAGTCATTTATTGAAGGTTATTTTGATATATTTAGGGTTAGTATTTGGGTCAATAAGATATAAAAATATAAAAGCATAAGTGAGATAGTATGTCAGTATTTAAATTTAATTCAAATATGTGGCAGTATACCAATATGTAATTTTATACCCCTAATTTAAATTTATTATTAATGTTATTTAATTTTTAAATTTTAATTTTAGTAATGTAATATTAATTTTAATAATGTTATTAAATTATAAATTTAATTTATTGTGATGTAATATTTTAACAAACATACATTGTGATATGGATATGGGTTAATACCTGAAATAAACGATAATAATAATAATAATACCTTTAACCACGAACTACTAAATTGAATTGGAGCATAAAGGTTCCTACAAACAGGCGCGACGCGACAAAAAAGGCACCGCATGTCGCGCGACGAGCGGTGCTTTTGTGTCTCGTCGCTGCTATGGTTGGTTATATTGTTTTCATCTCTGCCTACACCTTCGGGGAGTACAGACGTGATATTATGTTATGTATAGGATGTGACTTTACATCATACATATACTCGAGTTGAGAGTACAGTGAGATGGGCCCGCCGCGTACTTGTAGATTCATACCTAAACTGCGGAGTGTCCCATCTGTATTAATCTGTGGTTCCACGCTAAATAAATATCATATTTCAAATATGGGTTTCTCTTCCTTTTCCACTCATTTGAAATTCATGTCACGTCATTCCTTAATATCGTATCGTATCGTTACAATGTATACGCGCACAACGGTATCACTCACGGTCGGCTATACTTCCTCAACTCATTGTAACCAACTCTGCGACCTGGCAGAAATGCTCTCAATGACTCACGTAAGAGATAGCGATAGATACACTTATAGGATGAGCAGACTACTAGCACCATTTTTACTATGTTGAGAAAAAATGGTGCTAGTCCTTCTGTATTTAAGACTTATATGCAAGCAAATGAGATCGCGACAGAATCTTCCAAATTATCTTTAAGAAATCGTACTCGTCGGTTTTTGGCAGGCAAAGAGATGTTTTTTTTTTTTTTTCTTCTTTTATTGCGGAAGCGTCAGGGTAATTTTTTTTACGTTTTTCGCAATTTGCAGGTCAGTATCAGGTTGTATGTTGATCTTATATGATTCGCGGATATTTATTTATAAAATTATATTCATAAAAATCATCAATACAACTTTCTAAGTTCATATTACCCTATTTAATGACTATTTCATGAAATCATGCCATTTGTGGCCAATTCTAACTTAAGGATGTTGCATTGCCTCTGACTGACCGACCCCTTGCTTGACAATTCAAAAGTACCTGTAATTGGTTTATTTGAAATAAATGCTTTCAAACTCAAACTCAAACTCAAACTCAAACTCAAACTCAAAGCATTTATTTCAAATAAACCAATTACAGGTACTTTTGAATTGTCAAGCAAGGGGTCGGTCAGTCAGAAAGATGAAGCTAGTTGCCCATTCCAAAGCGTAGTAGGTTCCTATGGAGAAGAACGGACAAGAAACTCCATGGACACTCTTTTAAAATATTGTTACAAAATATGGGTTACATCATTCATGTTGAAGTTATACATGTGAGAACAATGTAGAAAGACGTGCACGTTAGAAGCGTCCGTAATAGAAACAATTCACAAAAATTAAAATAAGCCGTGGCAGCTAAGAGATGACCAGTCCCAACTGACGGCGCCCGTTCACGAACATGACGCATGGATCAGCACCATTTAGCTCAACCATTTTGAAGGGAACTTAATGATCCAACACACACGCCACCACCAGCGAGACATTTGAGTGAGCATGACATACTCTCAGCCTCCAGGGCACATTCAAGTGAGTTTGAGTTTGAGTTTGAGTAAATTGCAAAAAACATAAAAATAAAGAATTTCGCGGGCCTACCTTAGCGCATCCCCCTTAAGCTTGCGTGCACCATTATAATCTGTTACATCCTTGATTGAGTCATTATCACGAACAAAACGATTGCTTTCGTTATTAATTATTATCATGTTTAAGATACTATTTGTAAATTTCTTCATCTATACATAGTATTTAATACAAAGTAACCTTAGTAGGCTCGCGAAATCGCGAGTGGGTTGCATTTGGTAGGTATTTAAACATAGTAATTATTTTAATCATTTTATCAATAAACTCGGCGAATTATGCTAAACAATCTTACTACCTTTTCATTTGTATAAAAAAAACTAGCTTTTGCCCGAGGCTCTGCCCGCGTGGATGTCGGTTATCGCGTATAAAAATAGCCTATGTTGTTCTCCATATCCCAGGCTTTATCTCTGCCGAAGTTCAAGGGTTTAGGCGTGAAAACGTAACATACAGACAGACAGACAGTTACTTTCACATTTATAATATTAGTATGGATGTAATGGATAGTCTCCCATCCACGGAGCGACCTCAACTAGCGTTGCTTAACTTTGAAGATCGACCAATGCGGTTGTTATTATTTACCCACGAGCAGTGGTGGCCCAGTGGTAACGTCCCCGAATTAGGAGTTGTAGGTCGCAGGTTCGAAGCCAGGCAGGCGCTTTACTTTGTGTAAATAATTACATCACCACTTCTCTCAAAACGTTGAAGAAAAACATCGTCAGGAAACTGGCATGTCTTAGAACCGAAAAATTTAAAGACATATGATATCTACCAACCCGTTAGATTACAGCCCACTCCCACTCGAAGAGAGGAGGTCTGAGTCCCAGCTGTAGGAACATTATCGGCTGTTTATACCCACGAGCTCCTCAACCTCCTAATGATTCCTGGAATCTAGGTCATTTGTCCAAGGATCACTGAATTCATGTAGAGGTCACTACACCGTGCCCTGCGTGCACCGTAATGACAGTTTCCCTCAGTTGAATCATACCATGAACTATACAATTGCTTCCGCAAATTATTGTCACTAGCGACACACTGTTACATAGAGATGGACAATGAACCATTACTTGTAATACGCCTGAAGGCAATCGTGCCTAGACTGTCCCATGTTGGAAACCAGAACCAGAAGACTTGAAGAAGATTAAAGCTTCTGCTCTAATATTCTTCAAGTCTCGTTTACCCTCAGTAGACGAGAAAGTATCCCACGATGATTGATTCCTACTAGGAAATAGAGTCCGTTACTATTTTTATTTAAATCTTCAACGGGGAAGCTCTTCATTTCATTTTTAGGGTTCCGTAGCCAAAGGGTAAAACGAGACCCTGTTACTAAGACTCCGCTGTCCGTCTGTCTATCAGGGGCCTAAGTAGGTACTAATTTACAAACGTTGCAATGGTCTCGCGATTGTGAGTATTTGACAGTGTTTGTATGGAAAATCTGTCAAAAACTCACAATGAAGAGACCATTGCAACTCTTGTACATTAGTAGACTTGGCCCCCTGTCTGTCACCAGGCTGTATCTCATGAACCGTGATAGTTAGTTGAAATTTTCACAGATGATGTATTTCTGTTGCCGCTATAACAGCAAATACAAAAAAAGTGAATAAAATAAATATTTATGGGGGCTCCCGTACAAAAAACATGATCTTTTTGCCGTTTTTATAGATAATGGTACGGAACTCTGCGTGCGCGAGCCCGACTCGCACTTGGTCGGTTTGGTTTTTTTATTTATTCTATTTGTGAACATAAGGTAAAATTATACAGATGTTATATAAAAAGATGTTGGTACATACTATGTCTCGCCAGAAGGCATACAAAAATTGCTTAGATAATCGAATGTCACACTAACAAAATAAAAACGAAATAAAGTTGGTTTACGGACGACAGTTTAACGTGACAACGTCATAACAAAACATTGATGCGGCGCAAGCGTACAATGAGCGTAACGGGACAATGAGCGTAACGGGACAATGAGCGTAACGGAACAATGAGTCATCCTTTTTCGTACATGCAGCCGGCGTTCATCGATTTTATTAGACGTTGTAACGTAAGAAAAAAAGTCAATAGCAAAATATATGTCACAATTTCTGTAGACAGTTAATTAATAAGTGACAATTATTTTAAGTGTGTCTAGAATTTTCTAATACCTTTTTTAAAGTTTCATATTGAGACACGAAGCAACAAAATACGATCTAGAGGAATGTGGCCGTTTTTGTTTAGATCGAATTTTGTTGCTTCGTGTCTCAATATGAAACTTTAAAGAAGGTATTAGAAAATTCTAGACACACTTACCGATATAGTTGATTGAGCCGTTTTTCATAATTCCTTCTCAGTCACGAGATAATATGTTTTTAAAGGAGTCGCACTAGTGGACCTGTGACAACCCTGTTAAAGGCTCGCACAGATTGGCGCGAAATCGCGGGCGCGACAAGGTTCGGTCGCGCTGCCTGTCGCGGTCGCGCCAGTCTGTGTGAGCCTTTATATTATTAGTATAGATGTCATGTTATGACTAAATGTAATGACAGCACAATAGAAAGAAATAAATAGTGCATGTAGTCTAGCATCAATTGTACTGCAATATAGGGAAACCGTCAGGTTTCCTTGTATGGACTAATTTGAAATAATGGAGGAAATCAATACAAGATCGATAGTGCAGATTATTGCTGGCACTAATTAATGCGTTTCCTATGTAATATATATTTTTTTTTAATTGTAATTCTACGGTATTTTTTGTTGTTGATTGTGGTTTCTTGATTTCTGCTGTAGGTTATGTCCCTTTACCCAAGTTAAGGCTCGTACAGACTAGTGCGATATCGCAGTCGCGACGCGACACTAGTAGCACAATTTCTTTGTCGGTGCCTGTCGCGCCCGCGATATCGCTGGAGTCTGTACGAGCCTTTAGGTTAGTATACAAATCAAGTAATTTGAATAATTATGGTTTATTTTAATTTAACTACACTTATTTATCTAACAAAAACCAATTATCTTTAATGCAATTTATCTAACCGCAGTGCATTGATTCAGATAGACCACTTCCTAATTGTGCATTCTCCTTCCTCCCATTTTAGGATTCCGTTGTCAACAAGGAACCCTTCATAGTTTCGCCATGTCCGTTTGTCGGTATGTACTTAGACAGCTGTTATTTGGAATATAGCTTATAAAAAATAAAAAAACATATATATATATAACATTATTTTTAGTATATGCAAAACCTGAATATAGTTTGTCCAGAATAAGTAACTAAATCGATTCCAATAGTTTTTACACCATGTTATATTTTTTCCCAAAAATATTTAAAAAAGGTTACAAGTTGGACACCGAACGACACTTAGTACCTATCCGCACTTGACCAATACGAAAAAGTCCAAAGCCTGCAAGTGTGATGGAAAATGTTATCACCAGTTAATTAAAATACAATCTTCGTACGGTTAGATACCTACTGCCAAATTAATATGATTATTAATGAACGCAAGGCGCGGGCGGCGCGGGTGCGCCGCGTGGTGAGCATGTTTTTGTACGGACAACCAGGTAACATAACAAGCTTATAACTTTGTTATTTTTCATGATACAGTTTTGAAATTTTGTACATAAATTCTTTACATAAAAATACTAAACACGTGTTTCGGGTTTCGCATAAACTAAAACTAATGTTGTATATGAAGTGTAAAAGTGATTTCGATATCCCAATTTACAGAATAAACGATTTCGTTTCATTTCAGTGAAGTTAGAACTCTTTTTTTGTAAGGGTCAATTTATACTAGCGCAGAGTCGAAGCGCAGCGAAGCGTCAATCTAAAGGATAACACAGCAAATTCACCCTTATCTCTACAATTTAACGCACGCGCACCAATCAGCGTTGGTTGCGCTCCGACGCGCGAATTCTGTCGAATGCGCGCGAATTCGCGCGTCTTTTTTCTATCTTAGAAGAAATATGTGTATTATGTTGTGGAGGTAAGGGTTAATTTGCTATGTTAAGTTTCAGATTGACGCTTCGATGCGCTTCGACTCTGCTCTAGTATAAATTGACCCTAATGGGTAAGGATTTGAAATGTCGTAATCAACAATAATCTTCAAAACAATCATGTTTATCATAATCCTTTATTTACAAAGAAAAAAAAAATGAGGATACACGCCTCATCATAATGAATGCTAATGAGTTAAATACCCTGAGAATGACGTAACACCTTACATATTATGTACTAGCTGCGCTCTTTGGTTTCACCCGCATAAGTCTCAATCCCATGGGAATATCGGGACAAAAGTATCCTATGTGTTAATCCAGGTTATAAACTATCTGTGTGCCAAATTTCATCCAAATACGTTCAGCCGTTTTTGCGTGATTGAGTAGCAAATATCCAAACATACAAACTTTCACATTTATAATATTACTAGCTTTTGCCCGCGGCTCCGCCCGCGTGGATGTTGGTTATCGTGTAAAAAAGTAGCCTATGTCCTTCTCCATTATCCCAGGCTATATCTCTGCCATATTTCATGGCGACCGGTTAAGCGGTTTAGGCGCGAAAACGTAACAGACAGACACATAATATTATTATGGATTTATGATATAAGCAGAATAAACTTTGTTAGGAGAAATAAAACGGAAACGGCATAACTGAGAGATATCTCTCGACGGCATGTAGAGTCATGTCAGAGGCCTATGGACGGCATAAAAACTCTGACACCAGAGGCCTAATTGCGAAACGCACTATCAGTAGGAATCGGTTTCATTTTGACAATAAAACCACATTCATTGCGTTATTTACGTTGTAAACAGACACATTTTTTGAACATATGAAGCAATGGATTAGCAATCTGCTTTAAAATCATTCAGATTGTGATTGATTGTGTTACGCAATTAGGTTTATTTGTGGTTAGGCCCCTAACCACATGAAAACAAAAGAAGGAGAAGTAACGGAAACAGAATAGAGAATTAAGCGTAATGAACTTTTACGAGTAGGATAGACCTGCGAAAAAAATCCTTTGTAAAAACAAATTCTCTCCATCCATATTTATTTTCTTCTTTGAGCGATATTAGAAAAAGAACTACAGGTTTGAGATCTTAGTACCAAAACACCTTGTATACAGGTGCATATAAGACATTGTTTTTGAAAAAAAGGTTTTATTTGTATGGCACCTATTGTATATAATAAAATTTCTAACAATATTAAAGAGAATATTTAAAAATCATGTCACAAATTTACTTATAGATAAATATTTTATTCTGTAACAAATTTTTTAGCCGATAAATTACTAAGCTATGATTAATTTAAACCTAGATTTTTGAAGTGAAAACTTCTTTAGGTGCGTTGAGTACTTTTTGGGTGAACAAAAATCATGGAACTCGCGTCATCGTCACCGAACGCTTTCCATGAGCTATACATTTGTATAAAAGAACAATTATTCCAAAGTTTTGTGTTTTCGCTTCTGTCGGCAGACCTGATGAGACTGCCATTTTTTTTACTTTTTTTTTATTTTGTATTTTTGAGAATTTTTCATGCCTTAAAGGTAGAATGTATCAGGAACCCTAATATTTGTTACATCTCATGTATATACCTACATTCTTTGAAAATGAAAACATTCTATTCTATTCTCCACATTGATCGACTTTGTCACCCAGACCTAGACTAGAGTCAAGAGCAAACCCATAATAAAATAAAAAAATTGGCAGTTAGTCAACCCGAATTAATTAGTATCACTTAACATTTCCATAAAAGAAAAGCTAGCTCACCAACTCACCATAGCAACTCACCTACATCAACGAACATCCGCGAAAATCACGTGAATTCATTATTCTCATCATTACGCGTTAATTAGCGCGCTATTAGAGTTGGGCTTTCGATAAACGGCATTGTTATCGATAGCGGAGGACGCTCTAACTGTTACGGCAAACTGTGGTAATGTGTTAGGCAATGATAGTATGTAGTAAGGCTGCGGTCTGAGATGCGCGGGTAGCGAATTTTAGATGAAAAATGAGATCACAAGTTTGTAGGATTTGTAATGATTTTCGTAAAATGGATTGTGTAAAAGATTATATTATGGTTAGAAATGGGATAAATACTGATATGAGGCTATACGCATATGTTGTATAGTTGGATTATATTCTAAGTACTGTTTATTTTATTTTATTTTGTTACCTATTCATGTACCAATCATTGAACCTGACTTGGTTTCCGTACGTCTTTTTCGGGTGACCACTGAAAATCAGCGTTGTACTGTGAGTCCCTCGTAATCATAATCATTTATTTGTCAGAACATGGTCGGTATGTAGATTACATGGTCTTAAGTTACATAGATTGTCTCATCACATTCTACCACATGGGCGTACAAATGTTATACAGATTACATTGGTGATAAATTATTATTAATAAAAAAATTAAAAAATTAAGTTCAAATTCAAAATTCAAAAAGGGATGTCAGCTTAATAATTAAATAATATAAATAATAATGGCATTTAATTTATATGTCAGTATCATTTATGTAGTCATTCAAATTATAGTAGCATTTATTACATAAAAAATCTTTAAATTGCTTCTTAAAGCACATACTTCTCATAGCACAGCATCACGCTGAGTGGAAGCCTTCTTGTCACAGTCATGACGTGCACGTGCATGACGTGCTGCCGACTGTTTCGGTTTTGTGCTCGTGATTATAATGTATGTAGATCTATTTGGTTCTTTCTGTTTACCTACCTACTCGAGTTACTTAACTTTTTGTATGCACGAATATTTGTGACAAATAAACCAATTGTTCTTCCTTTCTTTCTACATGATAGAGATGTAAAGAAGACATGCCGAGCAAAAAAACAAATTTGGATTGAGGGTAGGATGAATAATGTTTCTTAGGTTAATATTGTTCTATGATAACAGATTTGTAAGCAATGAGGAATAAACTAAGTACCTAATTGAAAAATTATTACATCTTATTCAAGTAGATGCAACTTATCATTATTTCGTCGAAAGCTTTACTGGTCGTGCTGTTTTGTATGAGATATTTATAAATTTTCATTCCCCAATCATAAACTCAAAAGTAAACGTATGTGACACAACATTTCTTTTAATTTACTCTACACAACAAAATTACAGAAGCCTATTAACATCCACACCGTTCATATGTTGTATTAAATCATGTTTAAATAATTATTTGGCTGAACACTATCTCTTAGAATACAGGCTATACTAGTCTAAGAGACAGGGCTATATACATTTTGTACAGATTTTGCAACTTGTTACGAATTGTAATGTACATTATAGATGTGTTTCTGTATTTTTTGTGAATCAACCTTTATTATTATTATTATTAAATAAGAATAATAGATTTTCTGCACGTGATATTCCCCAGATTTGTCCCTAGCTTTATATTATAAAAGGGTCTTATTTTTTCTATAACTGACACCTTCCTACATGAATGAACAATACAAAATCATAACCCTCCTTTGACTTTACCGTAGTTGCGTAAAAAAACAAAGAAAAATTGTGTAAATATTGTTGGTGTGTCGATCATTCAAATAAATAGTGTTGACCAAATTTTAGTTTGATAGACGATTAAAAACTAAGACTAACGTAATTAGTTGAACTAACGATTGACGATTGATATCGTTTTAAACGAGTAAATTTTTTAAATAATCGATTGTATTAGTTTTAACATTATTCGTCATCATCATCATCATCATCATTTCAGCCGAAAGACGTCCACTGCTGGACATAAGCCTCCTCCAATTGGGGGGGTTTGCCATAATCGCCACGCTTGGCAGGCGGGTTGGCGATTAAAGTATGGTGTTAAAAATGCATAGAGAACGCTGCTGCCCATTCTCTAGTAAGTCCCTTAGTCGCCTTTTACGACACCCACGGGAGGAAATGGTTTAGTGCTATTCTTTACGTACGTACGTACAATATTCGTACGGTAAAGTAATTCGTACTCTCATTGTGTATTTATATATCTCAGCCAGGTGTTCACAAGCTCACTCAAGTTGGCCGTGAACCTACTATTTAAGTAACTAATACTAATAACATATTAATGATAGATAACCTATTGATCCAGTTTTTATTAAATACTAGCTGCCGCGGCTCCGCCCGCGAGAATGTCGGTTATCGTTTAAAAAAGTAGCCTATGTCCTTCTCCATATCCCAGGCTATATCTCTGCCAAATTTCATGCCGATCGGTTCAGCGGTTTAGGCGTGAAAACGTAACAGACAGACACATAATATTATTATGAATTTAAAAAGGAAAATTAGTTTAAGTTTTAAACTAAAAACTAAAATTGATGACTGAATATTTTGTTAAAACTTAAACTAAATTTTTCCATCGTGATTAATTTAGTCAGCTGCATCCGGTAAAACTAATTTAATCACAAATTTTTTTATTTGACTAATCAATCGATTGAATTTTTTTGTCATTAAACCTAACACTGGATGTAAATATTATGTTTTGCAAGTTAATGATTTATCATTTAAAACCATAAGGTCTCATAAAAAGCGATGCACATTTATTGAATACTTACCTGCATAATTAACAAAAAATAAAGGCAACTACAAATAATAAATAATAACAAATAATCATTAACATGGTAATGTTGATGATATCATTCGTCAAAAAGTGGTCCTTACAAATTATTATATCGTTGAGCCAAAAAAGAAAAATAAAATTAGATGAATGTAGGAGAAATATAAAAGATAAAACCAGTCCATAAAATAATTATTTCCACAGTTAATTGAAGTAGGTAAGATCAGTTAAATCAGAGAAAAAGAAAAAAAAAAGCCAAACAGAATTATATCCTCATAAAAATATAAACAAAAAGTATTTATTGGTACTCGCACAGGAAGATCACAAGCTAAACTAAACACAATAATAAAAGTATATAATATAAAAAATAATATATATATACTTAAAAAGAAAAAAACAGAAGGTCCTGTACGAGGCAAGAGGCTCCTACTATCTCAGCACGATGCTGCGACATTTAAAAATAAGTGTCGCTGCCCTGGTATTCTGATAGGGCCCGCTGTGATGTCACGGGCAGATTCAGAAATAAATAAATAATTATCAATAAAATAGATATACTTATATGTAAAATATTAACAAAAAAAAAAATAATCGCCATAAATCTCGGCGTCGCACAGACGCCTGCGCAGGTCTCAGACCGCCGCCTTAGTTTTCAGCTTCAGATGCGCGCAGGAGCATCGCATCTCATTAGTTTTATTCACCTGGACGCGACGGACGGCCGCTAAGTAAAGGACTATCCAAAATACTATTTTTCCGAAATTCAAAATTTAATGCAATTCGAATTCTGTGCGCAAAAAACTAAGGTGTAAAATCAATCGAAATAGCAAATAGAAATTTAAAGTTTATGATTTTGAATCCTGTGAGCTAAACTTTACGGTGCATTTTTGAAATGCAATTTTCTATTTAGTGATGTGATAAATTTCTTGGCTGGTGGAAATTATTTTTGAGTGATAGGCCCTTGTTTTTATCTTTATTTTTAGTTGATGACTGATTAGGTATAAACTCATAAATCATTGCCAATCATCCGTCTCATTACTGTAATTTTAGGTTAATTGGTGCCTCACATTAGGAAAATTTCATTGTAGCTACCTCACCTAGTAAATATTACATACAATCATCTCATTATCATGGTTATTTTCTAAAACTCGCATGCATCATACGCAGTAATATTTCGCAAATTATGCTGCATTTATTTGTCAATTTATCCTTAAGTTTTTTTATGAAAATAGCCTCACTTTTGTATAATTTTATTGCGAATAATTCATAAAGATTTTTACATATATTCTCACAAACACACTTTATCATCCAAATAATACAAAAGAAAAACTTATACTATCTTACCTAAAACGTTTTTGCATTTGATTTAAACTTTAACTTGACAAAAACAACACACAACTTTATCACTCACAGTCCGCTCACATTATAAAACAAAACAAAAGCAAACATATTCACATTTTCACACATAAACGCGTAAAACCAAACCCAAGCTCCTCATAAAGCGTAAAACCGATTCCATTTTCGCGTAACTCAAAAACCCGCGAAACTTTTCACTCACAAATAATTTTCGCCAGCTCTTTCGACGTAGCGCGCAAAGCTCCGCAAAAAAAGTCCTGTTTATAAATGTGGTGATACAAAAGTGGTGCTATGAAGTGGAAAAGGCAGACCCTGGTATCAGGGGAAACCTCCGAGGATGAGATAGGACACAGCTACTTGAGCACTTTGGTAAGTGGTAGATGATAGATGATGAACTGGCAGTGGGCTGGCCATATTTGTCGAAGGACCGATGGCCGGTGGAGCAGACGAGTTCTGGAGTGGAGACCGCGTATCGGCAAGCCTAGTGTGGGACGCCCCCCAGCTAGATGGACCGACGACCTCAAAAAGGTGGCTGGGATGGACTGGATGCGGAAGCCGGAGGATGGGGTGTTGTGGCGCAGCATGGGAGAGGCCTATGTTCAGCAGTGGACGGAGATAGGCTGAGTTGAGATGATAGATGCAATCTTGATATTAGCTGGTCATTATAATCGTTTTTGTTAAACACCAGTCTAACTTGATTTAATAAGCTGACTGACATCTTATTCACCATCATCTGCTTAATAGATGCAGCTAAAAAGTAATTAAATTGGTCCATGCTGCCAAGTATGCCTGTCTGTCCAGGAGTTTTGCTGTTTAAGTATATCTATGTATATGGTCCATTTGATGAATGTACAACTTTTCGATTGTATAAGTCACGATCAAGTCAGCAGTACTAGTCCGCCTGGCTAGCTGCCACCATCTTTTCTAAGTCTATCGCCATAGCAACAATGTTAACAGTATTGTTGTGTTTCGGTAGTTAGAGGTAAAACAGCGAGTTCCTCTGTGGTTGAGGATTCCGGGTGAAGCTCGCTTCCACCTTCGTCCTTATCATCCTTTACCATCAGGTGAGATGAAAGTCCAAGAGCTTCTCAGTTAATTGAGATTTTGACAGTTTTTCCATACAAAAGCTGTCAATCGTCAATGTTATGCCACTCGTAATTATTATCAAATAAACTTAAGGGTCCGTGCACGAAAAAAACTCTCTTTTGACAATTTCTTATCTAATTGTGAGACTATAAAAGTACAGTTTTCATGGTACTAAACCATTCGTGTCAGTCACAGCAGCTTCATCATTTTTGTGCTCTCCAAAATATAGTTTATTTCGCCATTGATTTACTCAATGAAAATATTGTATAATCATTTTAAAAAAAATTGTTATATTTCAAGGATAGCTGGAGACTAATTTGTGATTTTTAATTTTCTTGATATGATTTGCTAAATAATAGGAAAAAATATATTACTGACGAGGTTTAAAACAAAAAAAGGTTTTTTCAATATTATTTTTCTGCTATATTTTGTATGGAAGTTGAAAAAAGTGGTTCACATGCAAGTAGACCATATAATGATGTGGATGATATTTTTTAATGTTCAAAATCAAAAGTAGTTTCTTGTAGAATGATAATCAAATGTCAGTCTCGCGTCATTTTTCGGAAAACTTGTTGCAAATATTAGTGATTTACCGTGAATACTTAATTTATTTGAAAAATCCCTTTCAACCACATGCAAAACAAAGAACACGCCTTTTCAAATTTCAAATAATTTTGTTGAAATTATTTTTCCCTTTCTCACAAACAATGAACAAAATTGATCAAAATCAGTCGATTTCGTGCACGGCCCCTTAATTCGAGATTGTGTTATTCTAATCTAATCAATTCTTATGTCATGCACCTTAATGCATTCAAGATGATGATATGTTTTTAATTAATAAACCTATCAAACGAACCATCTAATCACGTGAAACTTATTATATCACATGAGAACCCTAGTGAATTAATTATCTCAGTAATTAACACAAAAAGTCTTTGTTGCGGATTCCTCTCTTTTTTAAAACGGTGAAGAAAAACATTGTGAGGAAACCGGCATGTCCTAGAACCAAAAATTCGACATGTGACATCCACCAATCCGCACTGGGCCGGCGTGATGGATTACGGCCCACTCCCTGTCACTGAGAACAGAATTTTGTCCCAGCAGTGGGAACGTTATAGGCTCATTATGCCTCTCTTTTTCTAGAATTACAACTCCAAAAAGACTCTGGTAAAGAACTTTTGTCTTTTCCAATGTGGTAGGACCATCATTTATCTGACAAGTTTCCAATCCTTTTTGATGCCGTTCCAGCCGTCCAAATCCTATCCTATCCTACTAATATTAGAAATGTGAAAGAGGACGGATGGATGTTTCTTACTCAATCACGACAAAACGGCAGAACGGATTTGGATGAAATTTGGTACACAGATAGTTAATAACCTGGATTAACCACAGGATACTTTTTATCCAGATATTCCCACGAAATCGAGACTTATGCGGGAGAGACCGCGGGGTGCAGCTAGTAAACTATATTCTTTCCTTCTTTTTAATCCGTGGCTATCAATTCTGTATCCTTTCTTTGCGTCTAAAAGGCCCAATTCACAGGAATTTCAAAAGGTCATCGCTTTTTAAATAACACTCCTCACGCAATAGTAACAATTTCTGCGAAATATATGCCAAAGTGGCATCAACAATTGCGTCTGAGTAGTATACGCCTGCGGATTCGCCTACGAGTTCCACTTTAACTAGAGACTATCAGCTGATCCTTACTACTTACGCGTAGGGAATGTGGCTGATAGATACCTACATATTTATTTATTAAAACTTTTTGTAAAAGTAAAAATAATACTGTACAACATGCATCTTAATGCCTGAGGCATTTTCTACCAGTCAACCTTAGGGTGATGCAGAGACAAAACATGGCAGGTGCAACAAAAGGAATAGATAACTCGAAAAAGAATTAATACTAATACTTACATATAAACAGAATAAACTGTCAGGAGAAATAACGATATGTAGAGGAGAAAACGAATCCAGCAAATCAGCGCTGGGATGATTTTGCCAACTTCTTGAGGCGGTAATATATATGACAGTATGAGAATTTTATGTTGGGAATGGAGAACCGTATGATTGTGGACTTTGGTATTTTCTGTGGGAAACTCGGGAACGTAGATATGCTCTAGTTTCAGACGTGGCTTTTCTTCTGAATAGGACAGTCCTTGTCAAACGAGCCATGGTTATGTCGTTTCTTTGGTATTGTTCGTCGAATCGTTGAGCTCCTTATGTTCTGAGTTGAGCTGCACGATTACTGACAAATGCGTGCACTGAATGGATAGGTCCACTCAATCTGTGTGGTTCTTTCTTCAAAAGACCATTTCAGACACCAATCTACATGGTCTTCACATGATTTGACCAAGATTATGTCTGGACTTTAAAAGAGACTGTGATCTCTGAGTTTGTTTCGGTCTTTCTTCTCAGAGTAGTCAGATACGAAACGCCGACCTCATCTAGTTTTAAAATATGATTGACGTGTAAAAGTGTTTGTAAAAACCTACTTACAGAAATAAAATCATTTATCATTTATAACGCCGAAACTTCACAATGAGCCCAATCTTTTTGTTCTTCTTTTCGTTTCGACTTATACTGTTTGGGCCCAGTAGGTAACTACATTTATTGCGGCGCCAGAGGCGTTGTTCAGATCGTCAAAGGTACAGGTGAACGGAGAATTGGGACACTAGCAGATGGGACATAGTCTGTTCAGGAGCACCGCACTCGCATTGAACCTTAGGTGAAGCGACTATTTCCCACTTGACCCCAATGGAAAATTACAGAGTCGCGTAATTGCCAAAAACGCGCGAGGTGATCGAATGCGTAAAACCGTTTCAAGAATAATTCAAAACAAAGATTTATTGATAGTATGACGAATAAACAGACAAACATTGAATTTAACATGAACTAATTTGGAATGATGACAAAATAATAAGATGTTTGAGAATGTAATCACTGTTGCATATAAGGAATTACCAAAACCCCAAATTTCCGGCAGTGTTAAAAAAAAGTTATTGTTATTATTAAAAAAAAAATGTGATGATTAGGTCACCTTAAAAACAAGTTGACGGATATCATCGCATTGGAGGGTAATGGAGCTACTCGTATTCCACAGAACTACACTTTTCAGATAGAGACCTTTAAAAAATAAATGCGCGTAAAATAGTTATTTTAAAATAAATCAGCGTCTTTAGCGTTTAAAAACAACCTGCTTACAGTCATAATGCTTACATTTATTGACTAACTAGCTGTCCTGACAGACGTCCTGATTAAAAAATAAATTTTAATGATTCATACAAAATTCCCATAGAAAATGCACTTTAAATTTTCCCGAGTATTCCAATTTCCCGGTGACTTTGAAAATGTTTCCTTCAGTTGGAACCTGATTCGGACAATTTTTTTTTTTTTTTTGTGAATTTCTCGCGTTTTTTTAATAGTTATTCTGCTATTCGAGGCGGAGACAAATCTAACAAATCCATGATCATAAAAATCGGTCCTGCTGTTCTTGAGTTAAATGGTGTAAATAACCCGACTTTGTTTCATATATTTAGACTAGCTTATGCCCGCGACTTCTTCCGCGTGAAATTTCTTGTTCCTCCCCCGTTCCCCAATCCGTTCTCGAGATATCATCAAGAAAGCCGTTAGTACAAAATGTATGAGAAAGTGAATTGTCTACATTTTTTATTTTTTCGGATTTTTCCGCATGTTTTAATAGTTATTCAAACAAACCATCAAACTTCAGATTTCGTCACAAATCCTGCATCGCGCGATCAGAGTTTACCGCGTGACTAGCATATATACAACATCCCAACATTAACCGTCGAGCAGTTGCCTACCAGACATAACACCCGTCTGGTCGGAGGATCCTCCCTTTTCAATAGAGGATGAGTGAACTTTACACCCTGTTCCTCATACCTCTATAATTATATTCTATCAAATGCAAAAATAAATGTTCAAATCCGACTGCTAGTTTCCGAGATTAGCTCGTTCAAACAAATAAACTCTTCAGCTTTAATATATAGGGTGTATCTATTCAAACACGAAATATTTTAAGAGATACACCTATAGGTGGTAAAGAAGACATGGAAACGATTTTTTTAATAAATCTGTGTATTTTATTGAAAAAATTAAATAATTTAAAATTACTTGATATGATGATTAATTATCAAAATTCACCGCGCTCGTGCCGCCACCGACGCCGCGTCCGGGCGGGTCATTCATAGAATAAGTAAAATTTTGGAAAACGCAACTCCTTTGCTAAATGTCTCAAGCAATTTTAAAATAATAGTGATTATGTAAAAATATAAAACACTTAGATAACATTTTTTTTTTTTTTGTTGCTATGTCTTTTGTACCACCTATAATAGATGGTCCGCTTAAAATATTTCGTGTATGAATAGATACACCTTATATTAGTATAGATTAACCTGAATTTGACAAAAAGTCTGAGGCACTTACAAAATAATAATGACTGTAATTAACTGTAACAAAAGCATTTTTTATCTTTACCTGTCCCTTAGATAGGTATAAGTACAGCCAGTACAGCAAAAAGTTTGCTGACTCTCGAGATCACCTTGACAAAGTTCAATTAACTTCAACAAAATAAAACTTAACTTCTAAAGTAAACTCTTTTTTGCAAACAAATTAGGATGTTGTGTTTGTGTAAACTGGTTTTCGGTGAATTACTGTTAAAACTGGCTTTTATTAATAAGTGCATGTAAATCTTGCCTGGATCTGACTATATTTATTGATAAGAAAAAGGACTTAGAAAATGATTTTGAAGAAAAAAAAGCGGCCAAGTGCGAGTCGGACTCGCACACGTAGGGTTCCGTACCACTGTACGATATTTTAAATACTTCGGTAAAAATACGCCGAAAAACACGTTTCTTGTATGCGCTGGAGACCGCCTTTAACTTTTATTATTTGTGTTATAGCGGCCATAAGAGTCAACACTCTGTGAAAATTTCAAGTTTCTACCTATTACAGTTCAAAAGCTACAGCCCTGTGACAGACGGATGTACACCGGAGCCTTAGTAATTGGGTCTCTTGGCACCCTTTAAGTAAGGAATAGGGGCAAATAATAGCTACTTTTCAGGAGACACTTTTTTGTGATTAATTAAATTAAATATGAAAAAATATGTATTGGTGATTTCTTATAATACCTACCGTACCGTACCTATTGGTATTTTAAGGTTCGGCTAGGATTATTTTCAATAAATTATCTTTATATTTTATACGCATTTTGTCCTTTAAATCCCGTTTTTAATTGTTTTGTTGAACTGGTTATTATGTGGTATGATGAGCATAATTGAATTATGCAATAAAAAAAGAAAGCCCCTATGTTCGTTAGGGCACTATTCGTAGGATACGACGACCTATTACAGTTCAAAAGATACAGGCCTGTGACAGACGGATGGACACCGGAGCCGTAAGGAACCCTAAAAAGTAATGGCTGTCTCCATGTTGATGCCTTGTATGTTTGCCAGCATATTCTTTCACATTTTATTTTACAAAGTTATTTTGAAGTTTCTTGTAACGAAAAGAAAATACCAATTTGACATACTAATCTACATTTAATTATACTTTTCAAAACATAGTGTGCACCCATTTGGATGAATCATTGGCAGTTGCAATCAGTAAAAACATCAAAATATTTTGAATTTTTCATTATTATTAAAATTGTCTCCAAATTTTTCTGTGTTCTGTGCAAATAACAATTAAAGTAATATATTCTCAATTATGCTAATTACAAACTAATGCTAATAGCAAACTAATGTCTTTATTTACTATATGAGGAAAAACTATTAACAGAATATCCTTCAGACATAAATGAAAGTCATGTGATTTTAACTATTCCTGCAAAATTCTGTTCAATATCGACTTAAATTAGTGACTGACATCATCTCAAAAAAATAGGCTCGTATTATTATTATTATTATACTATCTTAAAAAACAAAAAGATCATATTATTTCAATTTTAAAACTATAAAAATATACATATGCTTTGAGACCCTCACAGTAAGCTGTTTCATTTGATATGACACGTGGTACAGTGTATAAAACTCTTTTTAATTTTCCTATTTTCTTCCAAAACTGACCCCCATATTCAAAATTAATTTAATTACGTAACAATTCTGTGTTTGGGCCACAGAAATTGATATGTGTACAAAATTTCAACTTAATCGGTCCATTAGATTCGGTGAAAATTGGCTGTGACCGACGGACAGACAGAGTCACGAGTGATCCCATAAGGATATATCCCGTTTTTTCCTGTTGAGGTACGAAACCCTAAAAATAGATAATGATTTGACTCTATTTTATATCTTAATCATAAATTAGAGTTTAACGCAAGTATGCGCAAGCTCAGACATATCGTCTGAAAAGCGCTAATTCCAATTAAGTGTTAGGTATATAATGGGATGATCACGAATATGATGTCTTATCTTTAAGAATCTGTCAAATCTCCGATTCCATAATATTAAAATACCTCTACTAATAAAATATATCATCCTTGGATTTTGTTGCGACTAAGATTTGTCGTTACGGGTAATCAGAAGCCCAAAAGGGGTATCGTCTTTTCCAGTAACTGGGTTCTAGAGGTCAGATAGACAGTCGCTCCATGTAAAATACTGGTATTTAGCTGCTTCCGGTAAGACTGGAAGCCGAACCCAACACAGTTGGGAAAAGACTGGGTAGATTGATTTTGATTTTGATGCAACTTACGGCGAATTTCACTTTAGTCTTATCGAGATGTAGTCAGAACGCTTCTAACTCAATGAAACTGACAGTGATCAGTACGCCTGAACCTCGTTCAAGAGCTGTGTCAGTGTCAATATTCCACAGCAATGATGAATGTTTAGATGTGCTGATTACTCTAAGTAGAAGTGTGATAAATATAAAATAGGCATGGATGGAGCGGGAGAGGGAGAAAAGATGGATGAACTGTGTGAGGGATGATACAAATCAAAAGGAAGTGAATGATAACCAGGAATACTCATGTATGACATGACAGGCGTCTTCCACACAACAGATCTCTTATTACGCTTCGTCTTCCGACGACGTGATCCAAACTTCTTCCGAATTTAGCGGACTCTCTGCTTCCATTTTCGGGGCACAAACCTTCTCCGCCTCCCACAATGCTTGATCCGCACTAACAAATAAAAAACGATTCTTTAAAGCTTCATCCATAACACTTTCATCAAACTCATTACTTACAAAAATAATAGGTCCTTTAAATGAGATTAACATATCACTCACTTCACAGAATATGCATGTGTTAGAAAGTGGATGTAAACTACATTTATATATAGGTATTGATAGCCACTTTATTAGCAAGCATTGTGTGTCAGAATGGTAACTAGTAGTTTACTATATATGAAAGTCCCTATGAATATGGTGTTAGGGAAAGGATTTTATAAAGAAAAGCACAGAAAGACAAGACTAGGCATTTATTTCAATTAGGCTTGTCAAAGTAATGTTATTTGAGAAAGCTAGTTGTCCGTTCCAAAACTAGGTCTTCGTGGAGAAGAACGGCAAGAAACTCCACGGAAACTTGGTTTAAAGTATTTTATCAACACATTTTTACATTTGCATAATATAGTTACAACATAAATCTCTAGGATCATTTCTCAAAGATAGAAACTTTACCAGTGGAAAGAAACAGAACATGAATATTCCTTTGATTAAACACAATACAATATTAGCCATATTTTAACACATACAGAGCAACATAGTCATTAGCAATAATCAAGATATAATATCAATTAACTTACATCTTACATTTCCATAAATTACCGTTAAAACGGATAGTTCTATCTATTGGACCTTTACTCAGATTAATAGCAACATTATAATAATGGCAAAAGGAAGAACATAAGTATTCCATTAAACAATTTAACATATTAGCAATATTGGCAAAAATATGCTTTACACAACAACATAATCATAATAGGCAATAATTAAGGTATAATATCGAATTAAGTACTTAAACTTTTACCTGTAGGCCGGAGCTCCGTTTTGGTCGATGTCTGGATCCAGAATCAGCTCTGACACCCGGAGCTCCCCCTCTTATAGTCGAGAACAAACAACTTTGACGTTTCAATCTACCGTCATCCAAATTATCAAATATCAACGACATAAAAAGTGGATTTCCGTTTAGAATATTTCCTATGTTTTGCTACATTATTCCTTAATATTTTAACTAATCTACTTTTACAGACATACTGAAATAAATAATTAAAGAATTATTGGAATAAAGTAAATTAGGTATTCACAGTTGTTACAAGTTTAGGTTATGCAAATCATTACAATTTCATCAAGTTTTAACAGTGAAATGAATACTCATAACATAACAACAATATACCTATAATCACAATAATCTATTACGGCCATACTGACTAGTACTTCGTCCTCGAAGTATGTATTTCCAGGTGCTGTTAATTTTACAATGAAAGAAAAATATATTATTTATTTTCTCATTTAGAATTATTTACATAAGCATGGAGGTCCACATTCAATTCGTTGCTATTGAGATAGACCAGCCACAAAACAAATATGTAAACCAGCGAACACTAGCCATCTATATAGACATGTCAGTCACATTCACTCGCTGTCAGTGAGATAACTTGACAACAACTAGGCGGCTACCAGCGGACTATAAACATTAGCCAACTACATAGACATGTCAGTCACATTCACCCGCTGTCGGTGAGATAACTCGACACCAAATAGGAGCCTACCAGCGGATTAAACATTAGCCAACTACATACATATGCCAGTCACATTCACCCGCTGCCCGTGAGATAACTTGGCACCAAATAGGAGGCTACCCAGCGGTTTATAAACATTATACATGATATTACAAAACTAATTTTAAATTAATAATCCCAATATTACATAAGTACATCCAACCTTGCCGCCATTCTAAACCAATACTTAGATGTTAACGTCTTGAAAGTCGAAGAGCAACTCCACACCACTGTGGCTCCGCTCCTTCATACCCGTTAACAAACAAGTATGATTCACATGTGACAGTTGAGTCAAATCAGTATTTGACTTATAAAAATAAGTTTGTTATAAAAATCATTTAGTAAATTAACAACAGACAACATTTATACAGGGATGTTTTTCTTTGTGTTCAATTAAAGAAACAGACGTAAGTTAGTGTAGTAAACAAACTGAAACTATTGGAATAATCTATCACGGCCAGACTGACCTGTACTTCGCTCTCGAAGTACTTGCCCAACTAATTATATTTATTTTTAAGAAGTATCTGGCTTTGGCATATCAGTTCTCATCATTTGCTGCACATGAATTTTAAACTAATATCAGGGCAGTGACCGACCAGCAATTCCTACAAAAGCCTCTGGCCTTGACATACCAGCCCTATCACCTGCTGCGAATGAATTTCAGACTGATATCAGGGCAGCGACCGACCAGCAGTAACGTAAAAACTGTTTTGTTTAAGCTTATATCATTTAATAATTTTTAGACAACCAATGTTAATTGAACACAAATGATAAACAATGAATATTTGTAATAATTAATTTTCAATGATTAAGTAAGTAAGTAGTAAGTATTTTGAGTATTTATCTGTAATATACTTTTATACATCAAATTACAGGTACATAATTTGTGGTTTTGATCGTAATATTGTTTTTTATTTTTATTTTTAGTGCTACTAACATATTTTTCTAAGTTGTAATACTAACACATTATGGATGTTTTCAGAATTAAAGGATTATTACTATTATAAACAATAACCTTATAGCAAATGGAAAAATACATTTGCCTAAGAAATATCAATTACAGAAATGCAAATACCATAATAATATATTTTCAATTACAACCCTTTTATTTCAGAACGTAAGTTTTAGGTTTCATAAAATATTGTTGAAATGGAACGTTTCCTTAGTTCAATCTCATCTATTATTCTGACAGCTGACGTTCATGTGTGATTTATTGTTCTACAACATCAACAGTGACCGATTCAGAAGTTTCAACTTTTTATGTTAGGTTTCTAGTTTAAGTGATAAGATTACACATCAATAACAATGACTAGGTTTTATCTAGATACCTGCTCTGCTGCTGGTGACAAACAATAGAATCAAGTAAATAGTCAACCAACAGTGTAACTTAATATCAATTATATAAACATTTCAGAGCAGTACCTAATAGTCAGTTTACAATTTATCCGGTTTATCAAACTATATCCAGTATTAATTATTGATAAAATCAAAACAATACATTGCTCGGTCAACCTGACAATATTATTGCAAATTGTATTGATAATCCTTATTTCATTTTTTGTTAAATAATTTCAGTTTTTGACACTAAACAGTAAGCACCTACTTCTTATAAAGTAAAAGGTTATAATCCAAAACAAAATCATCAAGACCCAGGGTAGCGGTTCAGAGAAAATTAGAAGTTTATTTTAACAATACTATCAGTAGGCACTTTGAAAGTGAAAAACAATAGAATAAAGAGACCTACTAATAACCTTTGACCTTGTCATATTTGTTTTTAAACAATTTAAATTATATTCACTATTGCTTACATATTAGTATTGGATCAAAGATAAATATAATATTTCATTTACTCTTTGACTTAGGTACTACTCAGGTCAGGTTATGGTAGGGGTTGTATGAGTCTCATGGTTGCTCGAATAAAGAATTTATTATTATTTTACTATATTATGAAATATTTATAGTTCCTCAAAATTGTATCTTCAAAATAAACATATTTTTAACACCAGAATCAGTATTTCAGTAACACTGAGTTTTATTTCTGAAAACTTGTAACTTATTCTCAACAGTCATTATCTTTTTAATACTAGTATATTTGCTATGCCAAGTTTAATCTTGTGAATACTTGCATTTTATTCTCAGCCCTATGTGAGCACTAGAATCTTATTGTTTTATGCCAAGTTTCATCTTTGCGAGAACTAGCATTGAGTAATTATAATTTAAGTATCTAACATAGTAACAAAATATTTAATCATTATTGGTTGTATAAGTTTAGCTTCAATTAAATGTTCACGAGCTAACTTTAGGTAATTAATGATCTTTCAACTTATCTTAAGAACTTTTATAATTGTAGGTAGGTACTTTAATTTTTTATAGAAAACTTTTGAAATAATAACGTAGTTTTGTGGAGCATCCTTAACAACAGATAATAATTACATTTAGGGTAGGTATATCAAGT
Source organism: Dryobota labecula (assembly GCA_947523025.1). NCBI lineage: Eukaryota > Metazoa > Arthropoda > Insecta > Lepidoptera > Noctuidae > Dryobota > Dryobota labecula. Next base: position 2,580,089 of record OX383308.1, on the reverse strand, counting down.
ATTTATTTTTAGACAATAATTATATTTATATGTATATCATGGCCATACTGCTAAGTACTTCGCTATCGAAGTACATTAGATACCCTTTTTCTGCAATTGTAATTTACTTTTGTTTTGCCAACTGCCTAGACGTGTCAAGTCCCCTCCACCCGCTGCTAGTGGGATAGACTTGCACCAAGCAAATGACCGACCAGCGGAAACAAATAAAATTACTTTTGTTTTATCTAGCCCTTCCTATAAATATTATTATATAAGGATTTTACTAGGCATTTATCAGTTGAAGCTTAACTTCTAAATTACAAATATTTTGTTTTAAAATTTCAATTTATAGGTTTCCTATGATGCACTATCAGCTGGACATTGTCCCAGATTTCAATATAATATCAAAGCAGAGCCTCTTAAGGCCTTACCGACTTTAGCCAATTCGTACTGATGGTCCATTTAATCCTAGGAATGGCTTTTGAAGATGTAACGGCAACTTGCAGCTCCGCAGTCCTGCAGTCCGCACAGAGCTTGTAGCACGATGTCATCGTTATGGTGAGAGTTGAGTCGGGGAACCGCCGACACCAATGGCTTCCAGCACAGCACCGATTGTTCCAGCATTGATCATGAAAACAGTAAAAATAAAATTTATTAAATCTATTGTAAGACAGAGCATTATCCCACTTCTGATGTTAGAAAGTGGATGTAAACTACATTTATATATAGGTATTGATAGCCACTTTATTAGCAAGCATTGTGTGTCAGAATGGTAACTAGTAGTTTACTATATATGAAAGTCCCTATGAATATGGTGTTAGGGAAAGGATTTTATAAAGAAAAGCACAGAAAGACAAGACTAGGCATTTATTTCAATTAGGCTTGTCAAAGTAATGTTATTTGAGAAAGCTAGTTGTCCGTTCCAAAACTAGGTCTTCGTGGAGAAGAACGGCAAGAAACTCCACGGAAACTTGGTTTAAAGTATTTTATCAACACATTTTTACATTTGCATAATATAGTTACAACATAAATCTCTAGGATCATTTCTCAAAGATAGAAACTTTACCAGTGGAAAGAAACAGAACATGAATATTCCTTTGATTAAACACAATACAATATTAGCCATATTTTAACACATACAGAGCAACATAGTCATTAGCAATAATCAAGATATAATATCAATTAACTTACATCTTACATTTCCATAAATTACCGTTAAAACGGATAGTTCTATCTATTGGACCTTTACTCAGATTAATAGCAACATTATAATAATGGCAAAAGGAAGAACATAAGTATTCCATTAAACAATTTAACATATTAGCAATATTGGCAAAAATATGCTTTACACAACAACATAATCATAATAGGCAATAATTAAGGTATAATATCGAATTAAGTACTTAAACTTTTACCTGTAGGCCGGAGCTCCGTTTTGGTCGATGTCTGGATCCAGAATCAGCTCTGACACCCGGAGCTCCCCCTCTTATAGTCGAGAACAAACAACTTTGACGTTTCAATCTACCGTCATCCAAATTATCAAATATCAACGACATAAAAGGTGGATTTCCGTTTAGAATATTTCCTATGTTTTGCTACATTATTCCTTAATATTTTAACTAATCTACTTTTACAGACATACTGAAATAAATAATTAAAGAATTATTGGAATAAAGTAAATTAGGTATTCACAGTTGTTACAAGTTTAGGTTATGCAAATCATTACAATTTCATCAAGTTTTAACAGTGAAATGAATACTCATAACATAACAACAATATACCTATAATCACAATAATCTATTACATGCCTTCCAACAACCGCTTTAACATACCTACTCGGAACACAAAACTTATAAGAAAACTCTTCAAATAGAATCACCTTATGGAAACCATCACGAAAACCTTGCATAAAAAACTTAGTCACCCCTGAATAAAAAACATATTTCATGTTTACCCTCCCAATTAAAGACTCAACTACGATTTGACCATGAATACGATTTGACGGCTGACAAAAAAAAACATTTTTCGCCGACCCCAAGTTACATTAGACTTCTGAGCTACACAATTACTGGCAAAAACTTGCAGTGACTGGACAGAGCCACTCAAATCTGTGTGGTTTTTCCTCAAAAAAACATTTTAGATACTAATCTACATGGTCCTCACATGATCTGACCAAGATTATGTCTAGACTTTAAAAGAGACTTTGACCCAGAGTTTGTTTCGCCATTTCTCAGGGTTAGTCTGATAGGAAATGTCGACTCTAGCTAGCTTTTTTTTAATATGACGTGTAAAAGTGATTCCGATATCCTACTAATAGAATAAACAATTTTATTTCAAACAAAAGCAAAGAAATTCTTCGTAATTTCTTTTAAATTACCAGCCGTGATTCAAGGATGCGCATAGGCACATGATCTATGAAACTATGATCTACCTACAACACGCTAATATGGCCATTTTAAGTGGAAACACTAATTATTCATTGTCGATGATTAGCACAAGATCATGTGCTGATTGTTATTTCGTGTCTCTCGCCAATTTGAATGTTTCGTGCGAATTCTAGGGCTGGCACTATGAAGTCTTTTGTTACCGATTTTAAAATATAAGATGACTTTGAAAAAAACGATGGCGTGATGAGCTAAGGATAATGTCGCCAGGAAAGTTTTTAATGTGGATGGCTATCCGAGTTTGGGAAGACCAGAGAAACGACGTCCTGTGTAAAAGATGATAATTATGGCTGGAAAGGGAGTCACTACTGAGATGACGACTAAATACCGGGTCACACGAACAACTTTAGTTGTTCAACAAAAAATATTTTGAATTAGAAATTCAATTTGATTAAAAGCCTGTTCAGACAGTTGAAATCGCTTTCGACTTAGCAGTTGATTAACTAAAATCGAACCGTGTGAACCCGGTTTAATAGAGAAGTATTGAAAAAAAATACATGTTGCGCAGACCTCAGAATAAATTTGGATAAGGGCAGGAGAATGATGCTGATGGCGTGATGTGCTGGACTCCTTAGATAAGTCCTCAGAAGCTCTAGATAAATACCAAAATACAAGCTCATAATAATATTTAAAAAAAAGGAAAGTGTTACCCGACTGTATTATGTTCTCGTTTTCTGATTTCGCTCAAAATAATGATTTGAAAAGTTGTCTCAACTTTTCACATTTTGTATTGCGTCCAGTTTTTGTAAAGTAATATTTAATAACAACAATAACTACTTTTTAACATTTTTGGTTTGCCCGAAAAAGTACAAGTAAACCTTAAAGTGAGCGGCAAAACTCAATTTTTATTAACACTGTAAACAATAATTTATTGACTGAAATGTGGTTTTTATGTCGACTATATTTTTACAGCAGGGACACCGAGTATTATATTTTAACTGTGCTTTTTTGGCCAATCTCGGTGTCAATAAAAAGTCAGTAAGTTAGTATTTATGGCAAAAATTCTCCGATAATGATATAAAGAACAGTGGCAACCCTAAAAATCGCTTCAGGTCAAGTTTGTGCTAACATATGTTTATGTCTGCGTAATTTTAGTGTATTCTGTAGGGTGTGGTACAAGTCAAGACTCTCGAACTGACCAACTTTCTTCATGGGACTAACATCGTTACCGCGAAAAGATTCACTGCCGTCCTTTATTTAGATCGATTTGGTATTGAAGTTGTGTATGGGACAGTTGTTTTTTTTTTTTTTTGTAACGCTAAAAAAATATCAACAACCATGATTTACGAGTATGGCAAAAATTCTCCGATAATGATATAAAGAACAGTGGCAACCCTAAAAATCGCTTTAGGTCAAGTTTGTGCTAACATAAATGTTTATGTCTGCATAATATAATAGATGGGACAGCTGTTTTTTTTTTTTTTTTACACAATAAAAAAATAACAACCATGGAGAAAGTTGTTCACTTTGATAGTCTGTATCACCTTTCTGATACCTACATGCTGTATAGATTGTCCGTGTACTAGGTGGCGCATAAAGCCTCGTCCCCACTAGGAACATTTGTCAAGCGACATGTGTCCCCGGAGACATTGGGCGATGTCGCCCTACATCGCCCCACGTCGCCCGATGTCTTGTCTCCGTCCACATCAGTTCAGTCGAACCTATCATGTCTCCGGAAGAGGTAGTGTTGTACAGTGCGGCTTATATAATGATGAATGCATCAAGAACAAAAAAGAAGAGAAGATGGTGGATTAAACAGTACTTGCGAAACAAAACAAGTGTATTTAATGATCTCAGTGTTCTAGACGGCTCATTTCATAATATCACTACTCTTCATCGACTGTGCGACAAGGAACAGTTTCAATAATGTCGCGGCGATGTCGTCCGACGTCGCTCGACATCGCCCGATGTCACCGGCGACACATGTCGCTCGACAAATGTTCCTAGTGGGGACGAGGCTTAAGATATCACCTCTGTAGATACTCTTATTTTTGAAAATTGAATGTTTAGTCAGTCATTGCGACTTTGACATTTGTGATGTACACAAATGTAAATTACACATCGTATAAATGGTGCTCTACAAGAACGCGGAATAATTGTCTCATTGTTTTTAACCAATAATCGGTCAGTGGTGTTACTTGCTGTACTTGATTAGGTAGAGCGCAGAGCGAAAAGGCTTTAGGCGACGAAACGTTGGTGTCTAGGCTTCACAGCCTGGCTCATCGGCGTAATGTTGCTTGTTTGAAAAATCATATAACATTTATTATATAGGGTTCCGAACTAAAACTATTAAATTAAAGAGCTTTTTTAGCAATTTTAGTACGTAATCCTAAAACTAATTATATGATTTTTCAAATCAATCATTTGTAACTATAAATAAAGTCGAATAAATGATTCGTAGTTTTTAAATCCCGGGATTTAAACGTCATTATAATTATTCCGGGATTTTTAAGGAGGTATTATCCATTTACATCTTTCCTCGAAGTTTAGGTAAATTAGCACTATCTATTCCGATCTCTGCCGATTATACAATATAACAATAACCAGTAAGATTTTTCATTTTTACAAATAATGTTACAGCCGTAACAAATCAGGTGATTACATATGCACCACCTAGTACATAAGCGATTAGCATATAGCGATTGGCGGCGGCGATCTCTCGCGCCAGGCCATGGTCCGGAGCGAGAGTGCATGGGAGGCAGTCACCTCCTTCTGCAAAGTAGTAATGCTCGCGAAGGAGGAGGCGGAACGCGTGAGGGAGCGGCAGTCTGTGCGCCCTCACGCCCCTAGTCGCCGTAGGAGACGCCCTGGGCGGCGGGAATCGGTAGCCGATTCCCGGCCGCCGTAGGCGCGGGCTTGCGGACGGCGAGCTATGGGCAGTTCGCCGTCCGGTAAGGACTAGGCCCGGGTCGACGGTGCGTTGTGTTCCACGCACGCCTCAAAGAGATGTCAGCACGCACTGACAGGGTCCGGTAGGACCGGTGCCTGCCAGGATTGTGGGTTTGTCCGAAAGGGATACCGTGGCCCTGGCACACAGGCAACTGAAGGAACACGGGCGGGTTTTAGTCAGTAAAAGTCTGACACGCCCTCCCGCTCCGCCCAGAGCGGGAGAAGTTATTAAATGATATCCCACCCAAAAAAAAAAATGGACTTTCCTACCTCTGACACCTTTCTGTATTTAAGATTGTGCATTTTATTAACCAGTGCCTGTAATATAATGTTGAGATAAATAAAAAGATTTATTATGATTATTATTGTCCCTTCGGTTGATACTCGTACAAGCGTCGCGAATGACACGGTGTATGCAAAGTTTCTGAACTGTTATCTCAAAACATAAATAAAAATCTATTTACCAAGGCAATCCCGAGTATATATCAAAAGTTTATTCACTTAATATTGTATAGTATGTAGTATACAAACATGACTCTAGTGACATTTATATCACCATATTAATAACAATAACACATAAATAACATCATATGACTGTTATCTTCAGGGAAAGTGATAATTACGAATCAAAGTTCAAGATGTTGTTTTGTTTATAATTATTTAATAAATAATTAGACATAAGACGTGTTGCTAAAGCGTGTTATCGAAGCTAAAACATGTGACGTGATGCCTGAAAAATGTATGTAAAACTTTTACGGAGTGGTAAATCACTTGTAATGTTATGGACTAGCTCTAAACTAACTTATGGGATGGCTCAGCAAAATACCAAGTTGCTGCAATTGACACGGTGGAACGCAGAGCGAAAAGGCTTATAGGCGACGAAACGTTGGTGTCTAGGCTTCAAAGCCTTGCAATCGGCGTAATGTTGCTTGCCTGTCGGTTTTTTTTACAGCCTGGGGCCTTACTCCCGAAAACGATTCGAGTTTGATTTTGATTCCGATTCGAACTCGCTTCTGGGGCCTTACTCCCGACAGCATTTTCATTAGGCGAGATCGAGGTCAAGAGCAGGCCCAATCAGTAATTAAAAAAAATATTCTGCTTTATATTGAAGGACGTGGTAAATATGGCTACTTTCTTCATGTTGGAAGTTTTTTGGAACGTAGTTCCTGCGGTAGGAACTCACTGGTAGAAATTGTCACGTAAAGCGTTCATTTAACTTTGTCTCCCTCTGTCTCAGAGTGTTGTGACAGGCTCTTTACTCTGTGTAAATTATCTCATCACCGCTGCTCTCAAAACGGTGAAGGAAAACATCGTGAGGAAACCGACATGTCGTAGAACCAAAAATTCAAAGGTATGTGACATCTGCCAACCCGCACTTGGCCCGCGGGGTGAAATACGGCCCGTTCCCTCTCACAGAGAGGAGCCCTGTGTCACAGCAGTGGCAACATAGGCTGATTATGAAACATAATATCCTATAATAGAGCATATGCCTTGGAACGGACTTGATCTAGATAAATGACAAATGATTGCCGATGAGTTTATTATGGTCTGCTTATGTAAAGCTTGAAGGAAGTCGTGACGAGTCTTATAATAGCGTTACTATGTGTAATTGTGCGTCTTAGCAAGGAGAGTTGCTCCTTTGTGTACGGAAATCGCAAGGAGTCCAGAGTACGATTTTGATTTGAATCATTGGCAGTTAACTTTTTCGGTATCTCTCAGAAGATTATTGATAAAAAATGCCTACATAGTTTTCGTGAAGGACCAGTAAGTATAGCTAAACTCAAACTCGAACACATTTATTTCAATTAACCATTTAAGTACTGGGATTTTTGAATGATCAAGTCGTTCAGTCGGAAATATGAAGCTAGTTGCACATTCCAAAGCGTGGTAGGTAATTTTAACCGCCTATGAAGATGAACGGACAAGAAACTCCATGGACACTCTTAAAAATTATATTGTTTAAAAAAAAAAAAATGCAGGTGCGTAGTACTCGCAACCGGAGTAGAACGTAAACGAAGCATGAGAAGAAGGCGTGAGTTTATATATGTATGTATATTAAATGCTACCTTAGTGCGTTACTGGTCTTCAGGTAATTTCAAATTTACTCAATAAAAACCAAAACAAATGCTTTGATGATCAAGGTACAATCACCATGCTTGCCAAACGGCTTGGTTATCAGAGATAGATATGTAGATAAATAGAATACTCTTTATTGCACACCATAAAAATTACAGATTTATAATGTAGAAAATTTGACAAGGGGTGACACAATGGGCTGTCTTATCGCTACTCGTAAAAGCGATCTTCAATCGATCTTCCTTTCTTTTTCTATCAGCTGCTAGTACTTACAATTTACTGGTCCGTGCCTTCGTACGTGTAAAATTTCTTGTTTTAACATAAAGTATGTATATCCTATGAAACTCAGAAATACTGTAGCTTCCCATTAGTGAAAGAATTTTCGGGATCGGATCAGTAGTTCGGAAGATTACCCCTACATAGTACAAACTCACAAATTCTACCTCTTTAAAATATCAGTATACATAGATGTGACTCATAGAGGATGCTGTATTTACATACCTCTTAATTTGTTGCCTGGGAATACATGCGGCTAATTAAAACTTCTCCGATTTAATAAGATCCTGTTGATATCTCCATCTCTGGGAAAATTCTCGGGAACGGCACTTGCCTACTTGGAAAGGCCCCATTCGTATATCAATCATATCACAGGAATCCCACACAGCAAAAGGGAGGCGACGACGCCATTTAATTAACTTGATTTTGTATGCTGCACCGGTCTACGCTATCACGTCAATGCCGGCTGTCGCCGAATACCAGCACTGGGGCTGGTCTCGCATAGGGTTGCAGTATTATGCTGAGCGATGGCCGCTTTGCGTGGATGTGACGCATATTTTCCCCCAACTTGTTTTTATTTTGTGTTTATGTTCTTTCTTTACGTCATGTTTACTAAAAATAAACGTATTTTTTTCTTCTTTCTTTCTTTCTGGATCAAAAACCATCACAACAGCTGCCTAGAGTTTTGTAAAATTCTATTGACTGCTTGTCCCTACGGCATGAAAACCTGTGTAATACTTAGTTTTCTGAAATGAAACGTATCTTCTAGTAACATATAACATACCTTATCGAAATATATTTTTAAATTTAAAATAATTTTATTTTCACTCCGGCAACCCTGCTAACACCTCCAACTTGTTCTCTATCCTCAAATAAATATTAAAAAAAACAACTTTTTATGTAATTTTTGGCACATAACCTGAATTTGACTCTAAATGGTCTTGAAACGTTATTGATTGTATCTCCTTGCCTTCACGTGAGGCACGACCCACGCACGATAATATAATGCACATGATGTGATATTTATTGATAAGGATACTGTCATATACTTAATTTTTATTTTGGCCAAGTGATCTTGAGAAGGGACATGTATTTTTTCCTAAAAGAGTCTTAGAAATAGTAAGGATTTAATATCATAGGCAGCCTATAATATTCCCACTTTTGGGACACAGACCTCCTCTCGGTGAGAGGGAGTGGACCGTAATCTACCACGCGGACCCAGTTTGGGTTGCTAGATGTCACATATCTTCGAATGGCTTTTGGTTCTAGGACACGCCGGTGTCACGATGTTTTCCTTCACCGTTTTGAGAGCCGTGGCAAGACTTAATAGCAATGATCATAAACTATCCAGTTTGGAAATCCAGGAGGAGTTTGTCCAGCATTGGGCACCCACTACGCCACATCCACATAACGACACTGTTTTCCGTACGGTGTGGTAACATAACAGCCATTTTCTAACATAGCATCATACAGGTTCGTTTAAATACATAAAACATAACATCACGCCTGTTTCTCCCGGAAGGATTAGACAGAGGTGTACCTATACCATAGTACAGTCAGCTGCAGAGATATCTCACCCCCTAGCAATGAATAAATAAATTGCTAGGGGGTGAGATTTCTCTGCAGCTGACCATACAACCACATTTCGCCAGTTATGTTTTAAGTCCCATGTAGCATAAATCCAGACTCCAGGCTGCTATTGAGAAATTCCTGATGAAAAAACTCAATAACAGTTTGCAGAACCCAGGTCCTCACGCTCAGCAGTACCGCTTGCGTCCATTCTACCAACAGCCATTTTCTCTAGCACAAAAAAACTAGACAAAATACAATGGACACCTAAACTGCTTTAAACGGGTAAAATATCTTCTAATGATGCTAAATGAGCTCGTTATTGTCAATTCTTCAAAAGACAACTTTTTTAAGCTAATTGGATTGAAGAAATTAGCACTGAAAACGTTTAATCTAATAATAGATCATAATTGTTTAACCGGAAAAACAAATCGCGAGTTTTTCATTATTTATTTATCTGTTAAAAAAGCCAGCATTGGAACCAACAGACAGGCACTCCATCTTCTGCCTACCTTTTTTCCAACTGTGGTGGGGTTGACTTCCAGTCTAACCAGATGCTGCTGATTCCTACCAGTATTTTACATGAAGTTACTGCCTATCTGACCTCCACAACCCAGTTACTGGTTTAACCGCTTCTGTGGTCTAGTGGTAAGACCACCTGTCTCAAACCCAGAGGTCCCAGGTTGGATTCCCAGCGGGTGCAAAATTTTCTGCTCGGTTTGGTAGGTGGTAGGGCTCGTTCTGAGTCCGCCTGGCTAGCTACCACAATCTTATCTAAGTCTATCGCCATAACAATAATGTTAACAGCATTTGTTGTGTTTCGGCAGTTAGAGGTAAGATAGCCAGTTCTTCTGTGGTTGGGGATTCCGGGTGAAGCTCGCTTCCACCTTCGGCCTTATCATCACTTACCATCAGGCGACATGAAGTCCAAGAGCTTCATCGTTGAGGACAAAAAAAAAACTACAGACCTTAGTAGAAAGGAGAGAACAGAGAAGAAATCTTCATCCCACCAACAATCGTCTTCTTCGATGTCCTTCTCACTGCTCTGTTTTCATTCACTCTTCTTTCTTTGTTCAGGCGGTCTTTCTTTGGAATGCGCTCCCTCTGAACATCAGGACGGCATTCAGTCGGTTGTCTTTTAAAGTGAAGCTACGTGAACCTATACATAAGAAGTTGGCAGAATCATCTCAGCGCTGATTTGCTGGATTCGTTTTCTCTTCTACTGATCGTTATTTCTCATGTCAAAGTTTATTCTGTTTATATGTGTGTATGTATATATCTATGTATTTATTCTTGTATTTTAAAGTTATTTTCGTTTTATCTATCCCTTGTGTTGAACCTGCCATGTTTCTCTCTGCATCACCCTAAGTTTGACTGGTAGAAATTCCCTCAGGCATTAAGTCTGCCTTTGTACGGTATTTTTTTTGTTTTACTTGTGCTTTAAGTTTTAATAAATTAACTAATAAAGATAGAGGCATTCCATTCAGTCTAAAAGTAATCCATCTTTTACACAGACATCTGTCTTAGAATGTCCAAAAGATACACAATACGGACGTCCTTAAAGAATAAGGAACCCATTTACGTAGTTAAGATTGTCTAAACAGGATAGCTGATGACACCGTAATGGCGGCAAGTCGAGTCCTGCACGCGATTTCTTAAGGTTAATGTCAATGTAACCTAGGTACTCTGGAGCCAGTTCAATAGAAATGGTTGTTATCAATAGTCACGGTTTGGGTCTTCGAAAAACTATCATTTTTTTTTTTAATTGTTCATTAAAAGTGCGTTGTGGTCATTCGTCTTAGCGATATGATAATTTGATGTCTTAAAAATATTTGATATTCTGTGTGAAATTATTGTGAAGGGAATCAAGGAAATTGAGCAGTTCAGATTTTTGTAGAAAAGTTATGGAATTAGTCTTTACTTGTTTGGGAGTAGCTTTTATAACCCTCGGGAAAACACCAGTGATAAATCAAAAATAACTTATCCGAATTCGTTCAGCTGAAAGTTTTGACTAGGTACCTACAGTATAAAGTTATCGGAACCGGGAAAAACATCGTCGATATTTCTCGAGGGCATGTGTAGCCAAGCCAGAGTCCAATGGGCGGCAGAAAAACTCTGACACCAGGTTAGTCCAGACTTGGTAAGACTGGTTGTCAGACTTTCGGGCTTCTGACGACACGTAACGACTGTCAAAGATCCACGAATGACAGCCGCGACCAACGGCTTAACGTGCTTTCCGAGGCATGGAGGAGTCTTGGTATGTAAAGATGGTCACCCATCCACGGACTAACCGCGGAAAGCGTAGCTGAACCTGTTAGACCGACCCGTGTGGCTGTTATTACTTAGCCACAGGCCCCTCTGTTAAAAAACTTCAATATCTACTAGACCCAAATGTTGGGATGTCAGAGATTTTTTGTTTGTATTGCCTCATGTAGAAAGTTGTTCATTTTGATGGTCTGTATCACACTCTTAAATATGACCACAAATACATGCTGTATTTATCATACTTCAGACAAAACTAAATACTACTTGGAAACCAGACCCTACCAATCCAGACAATGAAGGATATCATATAATATGGAGTCCAGAAAGGCTATACCTTTATCCCTCGAAACCCAACACCAATAAATGAGAAGCCATTCGCTCCTGTCCCCACTTCACGCGAGCCAATTGTGGTAATTGTGAAATTTACTTCATCAGACGGTATTTCCTTCCTCCCACTTGCAGCACAATTGTGTAATAGCTGTGAATTAGTCCAGGTGTTGTGTTTAACGCTTTGCAACTTGATGCCGAGGATGTGGTTTGTCTGGTGGAAACTAAGCTTAGTTACAGTCTTTTTAAAACTTCTTAACAGACTATAAGTATTAACTCCTTTCTCCCTTAATCCATCAAAAGGTCTTTAAACACTGAAAGAAATATTTAGCCTAACCACTTCGGCTATTTCAGGAATAATCAAAGTTTGACAAGACTTTATAAAAGTTAACTTGATTTAATAAAAGTGATTTGTCTATAAAATACAAAACAGCCTTTTGGTTTTGGTTACATGTTGCATAAAGTTATGTGGTGGTACGCTTTTTTGTGTTTCATGTTGAGGAAAGTTTGGTTATGTATAAGTAAACATTTTTTTCAGTGAAAGATCGCTTATAGCGACAAGATCACCCATACCTAGTCATGTCACCTCTTGTAAAATTTCTGCATTTATATCTGTAATTTGTATGGTGTAGTACATAATAAATACTATTTCTCTCTGTCTATCTTAAGAATAAAGGAATTCGTCTCATTGCCATTTAAATCTGGCACCTCTTTACCAGCTTTCAAGATTTTTATTTTATTTCTTAAGAAAACTTACAGCTAGGATACAGATAGTTGACAGTTTAGGGAATGAAGGCTAATTACAAGTTTTCACTGACAATATTAGGGTAGAACAAGAAACAGTAGACAGGCAAGAGAAAGTAAGAATAAGTAAGCACTCAAGAGAGAATTAAGAAAAGATTGTACAGGTGTTAGTGATCTTGAAAGAAGTTTTTACAAAGTATTTTTTTTTAGTTTTGGAACACTGGTGGAGAATAAATCCAGATCATCAACACTTCTGACACATCGAATTGTATGCCCTGCTAGCTCTTATCATATAAGAGTTTTGTCGATATATGCATCGCACAGAGGGAACAAACAGAGGTTGATGATTCCTTAAGGTGAAGGATGGTTTTGTATTAATCAGGTACAGCTCATCGCGTTTCACCAACGGATAAACATGCTAGATCTCCTAGTTTTGGTGTGGTTGTGGTTTTCAGGCTCGATGCTTTGAGGACTGTGAACCTCGGTAACTGTGTCATGTACCACAGGAAAACATCCTGTCGAATTGAAATCTTTAATCGCTAACACGCATTAATGCTCTGCAGCGGAATATTGAAGCAATAAATATATTTATTTTTTCGAGACATGCTGTGTTAGTAAATGCAAACAAACCTTTCGGTACCATTACAACATATCATCCCCGTAGCGCGAAAAGTCACTAAGTCGAAAAATGCCCAAAATGACTTATCAATGTTACTAAAATCAACATTTCCTTCTTTAAATATCTGTCTAATCGTCATTTTTGTAGCTGCCCACGCTTTTGTTTTACGAAATGTGAAAAGTAAGTAAGTCAACCTTTTGTACCCCACAGGGTAGTGGGAGAAATAACAAATTTTGTCAAATTATTATGCATTTATCGAAAATTTACATCACCCGAAATTAAAACAACTTAATTACTTTTTCTCTTGATTTATCAATGCGTACATACGCCTTTAGGTAGTCTCAAAATAACTAAGATGATTTACTGAGTTTTTAAAGTCAGTTGTAGTAAAAACACACAAAAGCAATAATTAACTAACTCGACTTAGTGACTACTCACTCTTTATTTTTAAATTATTTGTACAATACTACAAAAGAGAACAATTAATTAGTTTGATGTTTTTAAATTTTCTCAATTATTAGAGGTTTTCACGTGTTTTAACTCTTATAATATAAATTGTATTTTATTTTCTTCAAATTAAATCTAAAAACATAAAGATATGTAACGGCAAGCCAAAGTTAAAACTATTTTTATTTTCAAAAACGTTAACTCTCATTATCTCAAAACACGATTTTTCGACTTAATGACTTTTCGCCCTACGGGGACGATATTATAATATAATAATATCCCATCTTATTATTATTATCGTTTATTTCAGGTATTAACCCATATGCATATCACAATGTATGTTGTTAAAATATTACATCACAATAAATTAAATTAAAATTATAATTAAATTACATTATTAAAATTAATATTACATTTTTTTTTTATAACATTAAAAATAAATTGAAATTAGGGGTATAAAATTACATATTTCAGCTTATTAGCGTCTTAGCAGTACACACAGCGAAATAACACAGACACTATTAATTGATTGTTACATGCACATAATCGAGTCAGGAAAGATGCCTTGAGTGAGTCTCCTCAAGAGCCCGTAAAAATCAGTAACTCTGTTCTCAACGAACATGCTTATTAGGCCAAAGTTCTGGTAGTGCTTATATTATATACACTGATCACGTTTAGCAACTTGATTCCTACTGCCTAGGTAGTAATCTTAGTATCTTCGCGTCCGGTAATGTCAACAATCGTTGCTAATGTAATTGTGTCAGTTAAATTAAGCTAGATCAGCCTAACTGTGGGAACTAGGTATCAAGCTACACTAAGCGACATAATTGAAAATAGTACTGATTAAAGTTTTTTTTAACGTAGTAATTGAAAATCAAGGCTACCACTAATTAGGTCTAATATAGACTAACAATATAAAAATAGAAATCCAAGGATAATATCCACCATCACTTTGTGGTCAACTAATGATAGGTACAATGATTTTACTACGTATAGTGCGAACAGTAAATGGTTTTGTTGAACCGCAGAAATCAATACCTACCTTAGAAATGAAGGAACTACGTAGTATCATTAGATATTACTTGGTTCGTTGATGTTTACCACATGCGTAACACAGAAGCGAAGATACTTATCTATCTACTAGCTTCTGTCTTCTATATCCGCGTGAAATTTCGACCCCTGACCCTCCGCGTCATATCCCATTGCCCATCCGCGCTATTACTTTGTTTTCCCATAGCGTTCTTTCTGACTTTTTTTTTAATTTTTCCCGGCTCCTTAGGGTCGCAACGTGATGTTAAATAGCCTATAACCTTCTCCTGGAATTGGTCTATCCAATACAAAAAGAATTTTCAGAATCCGGTCAGTGGTTCCAGAGATTATCTCCTACATACAAACGTTTTTAATAATATAGTATAGATTTAGCCCGGAATATCCCAATGCTGGACAAAGACCAGCTTTCCTCTTTTCCACAAGCCGTCCACCGCCATTGCGAGCCAGTTCTTTCGATGGGAGTCAAGTTCGTCCCTCCCGCCTTCGTCTTGGTCTGCCAAAGTGTCGTCTAGCATAATATATATTGAATGGGACCAAATCAGTGGTTCTTTGAGCCCACAGCTCATCTGACATGCAGCAAACATGTCCGGCCTAAGATACATAACCATGTGTCAATACAGCCAAACTAAGAATAGAATAGAATCTTTCCAGCCTTTTCCCAGCAATGTTGGGGTCAGCTTCCAGTCTAACCGGATGCAGCTGAATACCAGTTTTTTACATGGAGCGACTTAATACGATACCCCTTGGTAAGACTAGTTTTCAGACTTTTGGGCTTCTGGCGACCCGTAACAACTATCAAAGCTCCACGAATGACAGCCGGGACAAACGGCTTAACGTAATTTCCGAGGCACGGAGGGGTTTTGGTATGTAAAAATGGTCACCCATCCACGAACCAACCGCGGCAAGCGTAGCTTAACCTGATCGATCGACCCGTGCGGCTGTTATTAATAGAATACTCTTTATCAGTACACCATAAAAATGACATAAATATCAATCAATCAACTCAGCCTATCGCAGTCCACTGCTGGACATAGGCCTCTCCCATGCTGCGCCACAACACCCTGTCCTCCGCCTTCCGCATCCAGTCTGTCCCAGCCACCATTTTGAGGTCGTCGGTCGAAACTAAACTACTAAACTTCGAGGAAGTAAGTAACATAGAGTGGATACCCTTTTTATCGCAATACACACACAATACCCAGCCAACTTTTCAAGAATTTATTTTACCATTTAAGTAAAGCAAAGCTCTTTAATTTAATAGTTTTAGTATGGAACCCTAGAAAATGTTATATATGATTCTTCAAATCAATAATTTGTAACTTGTCTTTGTGAAGTCCAATAAATAATCGTGGTTTTTAAATCCCAGGATTTAAACGATATTATAATTATTCCGGGATTTTAGAGGAGGTATTATCCACTCTATGTATTTTTCTCAAATTTCTGGTAAATATAAACTCTACCTATTCCGATCTCTGCTGATAACGCAACAATCGCTGTATAGCTTTTAATTTTCAGACAGATTGAAATAGTCTTTTAGACGTCACTCATTTGTCCCATAGGTAGATTTACGCCATTGACATACGAGTATGTGAGGTGTTTAATTTTTTTATAAGTTAATTCTTCCTTATCTGATGGCAAGTCACGGAAACCATATATTTCCTTGTGCTATTAACTGATTTTCACAACGAGATTGTCCTGTAACTATAAATATCTAAGTACTGGATGAAATTGCAGTAAGACATAATTGTTTTGCTTGGGAGTTTGTTCCGTATCTTGTGTTGCTGGGGAATTAATCCCGCCTTTCTTCTTTCCAGCTAACAAGTGATAGGCGTTTTGAAGACTGCCTTTTGTAACTTCAGATTTTCATAAAGTGCTGATTTTTTGCCTAATTTAGATGAATGGTTTGGACTTTGAGTTAGCTTATACTTATTTGAAATCGTATACTTCCGACAATTGGACCCATTTTTGCAAACAAGAACCATCTCACAGCAGGTTGGTTTCGAGAAAACGACACTTTTGGTATACAGAGCAAACAGAGTGTGCCAAATGCATACATAGTATATTATTGAATGAATACTTGTTAACCTTATGTGGGATACTGTAGCCTGTCTAGGAATATCAGTTTTATAAATTTTATAAAGTTATAGTATAAAGTAAATCGTTAAAAACCCGGTTGGTTCCTTCTTGCAAAATGGAACTAAGATTTCATTGTTGTGATATTACTAAAAATAAAAGTAATTCTTTATAATTAAGATACTTTTTAATGCCATTTGTTAGATAGTGAATCATTTTTATTACAAATAACAGTGATGTAACACAATATTGTAACTTTTTATGCTAGATGGAACCAACCAACATTGGCTCTGGTTTGCATAATTAAAATGGCCGTGGGTCTGGTTAACAATTAGTTTTACTATGAGTTTTGGGAATCAAGCTGTAACTGTAACCAAGTTCTTTACAATGTTTTAAAAGGTGGCCAAAGTGGGTTGGTTCCACAAGTGACAGTGTTGTATCTCTGTTGTTAGTCGGTAAAATGGAAACATATTTTTTTTTTAGGAAGGTAGAATGCATGTTTTGAGCGCCATCTATGTACTAAACTCAATTTCACTCAAACTGTGGGTTGGTTCCTGTTTGCAAAAATGGGTCCAATTCATGAAATAGAGTAGGAATATCCTATTATCTTTTTAATTTCGCTTAATTGAGTTGAAACTAAAGATTCTGTACATGGCAGGATAGGTCTCAAAACGAGCCTAATTACCTAAATATCAGTACTAATTAGACATCATCATAATTACTTAAATACTAATTCCAATGTCACGGCTTACGCAAGTAAATATAATTCTGCATTTTTGCAAATATGTTAATACTTGACAATTAACAAAACGTGCTGAACATCCAGTCATGTGATACATTTTCATAATATTCACATAAAAATGTCATTATATACAACTTATTTACATAAGTTACATATGTATGTAATTGCGCCTATTATACAGATTGTAAGTTATCGAGGATAAATCGTGTTTTAGACGAGGACAGTCGTTTTGAAGACAGTGGCTTGATACTTCTTCTCTTGTGTATGAGGTGTAAAATATTTGCTGATGTCGTCGTTCCTGGCAAGGTTGATGCTAGCATTCATACTAATAGGTAATAATAATAATAATAACATTTTATCAGTGTATAGTAAAATATTGATCAGGCAGGGGCCATAGTCCTTCCATAGTTTTAGGTAACTAATCCATTTTAACCACCCAGCCATAGTGCAATATCTTTGTTTCCAAATCCTGCAATAGCCCTACACCAACCGGGGGTTGTCCTTGGGTGCACTTGCATAGTGCGTACAGGAATAATCGTCGGTTGGTGCCTCATTTAACTAAAAATCGTTTTAACGGGCCTCTGCGAGTTGGCTTCGGCCCCTCGTATGCCTTCCAAAGGTCCGGGACCCCAGGGCCCCGAGATATTTCGAAGACACTAAAGTAATAAAACATTTATTTCGACCAACAAGGAATCATAGGACAAAAAGAATACAAAATTAAAAAAAATAATAATTAAAACAAGCAATTAAAAAGACCACATAAACATATAATACATACTGCGATTGCTCAGTATGTGAACCATACAGCAATGGTTCAGGTACTGACAATCGAACCTCTGCGTAAATGCCCTCAGGATGTATCGGCAATCGTGGGAGACGACTATTGGTTTTATTTAATAGGTTACACACTTTATAGATTACTCCACTACCAACGTGCTTAAAAAGAAATCCCGAATCAAACATTTTCCCCACTGGTTGACCCCATCACTTAATAGATTTGGGGTGGACGATTTTCGCAAACCGCAATTCTCTTAAAAACCACACTGGAGGCGTGTACCATACTCTTGCCAATCCCCATTTAGTTGTAGCAGCTGATAGCTTACCTTTCTCTGCCAGAGCCGCGAAGTATCGCTGAAGCTATACGTTATAAAATTGAATTCTCAAAATAATTCTTCCCTGAGCTTTATAAGGATATTTATCTCTATCAGTTGTCATCTGAGTACTGATAATTTGACGTTTGCACTTATTTTTATATTCTATCTCTACTGGCTAACTTACTGGCTTGTTTACTGCCCCCGTGTAAAACAGTCCTAATAATCCAAGCTCGTGACTACATGATTTATCCGTGTCAATTCAGTCGTAAGACCGGTTACGTAATACTCTGTTATTGTTCGAAGATGTGTGAGATTCAATTAGCTTAGATTTTGATCTTAATCACTTCCTTTGATGTAAGAGTATGTTGATGGGGATTTTATACTAATCATCATCTGCCATTGTATCCTGCCTGTGCATATCTGGTTTCCCAGTGGGGCGACAACAATCTGGTCAAGTTCAACGCTCAGAAAACAAAGGCCTGTCTTTTCTCTGCCAAAAGGAGCCAGTTCCAATTATCTCCTACTTTCCGAGGTGCATCTGTACCAGCTACCGACGTAACGTAACGACGTCAGATCTCAACTTCGGCTCAACCATCGAGTCAAAAGCACAGACTGCAGCTAAAAACTGGGTATCCTAAATAAGATGAGGCGGTACTTCACATCTGGACAGCTTCCAAGTTTGTCCAAAGTTCAGATCCGTTCCTCTATGGAGTAGGTATTGCAGCTACTTATGGGATGGCTCAGCAAAATACCACCTTGTTTCACTTCGATCTATAGTCCAAAGATTTTGATCTTTATACAGACTTGTTTTATTATTTATGTTAAAAAAAAAACCTTGCTGTATAAAAACTAAATCAGGGTCGTCTCAAGTCATAAACCAGTGTTATTTTCTGGTAAGGGTTGTACGTGTTCTCGAGCTTTTCGCTGGGGTCACTGACACCGCTCGTGACGTCACTATGCGCATGCGCAGCACTGTTGCAGTTTTCTTATAACCTTGCTGCAACTAGTTTAGCGACTTGTTATGCAATACGGAGCTTATTCATGAATTTAAAACAGGATATTTTTGTTGTTTTATATTCTACTAGCTTTTGCTTCGTTCGCGTTTATTTTCTTGTTCGCCCGTTCCCCAATCAGTTCTCGAGATATCATCAAAAATGCTTTTTTGTGAAAAATGTATGAGAAAAAGATTTTTTTTTTTTAATGTTTCGCATGTTTTAATAATTATTCTGCTATTCGAGGCGGAGACAAATACAACAAATAAAAGATCATAAAAATCGATCCAGCGGTTCTTGAGTTATAAATGGTGTAAATAACCCGACTTTGTTTTATATATTTAGATTTTGTACTGGATTGAGTTATTGGCGCGTTTGTGTCTAGATTTTTTGACGTTAAAGAAATAAGAGAGTCTTGGATGACTTAATATACGTTTTGAATAGTCCATTTAAGTAAATGATTACGTGTTTTGCAATTTTTTTTCAAGTGTTGCCTCAAATTATAGATTTCGTAAGAACCAGACTTTTAACAAAACAAGCTAAGAAAATTACCATAAACTGGTCACATAGGCTTTTGAAACAAACCGAGACAACGAACATTCGGTAAGGAGGTCTCAAATATCACTTGACTATGTGATCGCACGTGTATAGGTACGTATTTGCACTAAGGGATGGAATGCTCCCGACTCGTTACTTAGACTGCTTCTGTGCATATCCGGTATCCCAGTGGGGCGACGATAATCTGGTCAAGTTCAACGCTCAGAAAACACATGCCTGTCTTCTCACTGCCAAAAGGAGCCAGTTCCAATTATCTCCTACTTTCCGAAGTGCATCTGTACCAGCTACCGACCTCTTGGAGCTTTTGGGCATTGAGTTGACGTCAGATCTCAACTTCGGCTCAACCATCGAGTCAAAATCAAAGACTGCAGCAAAAAACTGTGTATCCTAAATAAGATGAGGCGGTACTTCATATCTGAACATCTTCTGAGTTTGTACAAAGCTCAGATCCGTTCCTGTATGGAGTATTGCAGCCACTTAAGGGATGGCTCAGCAAAATACTACCTTGCTGCACTTGACTCGGTGGAACGTAGAGCAAAAAGGCTCATAGGCGACGAGGCGCTGGGAGCTAGACTTCACAGACTGGCTCATTGGCGTAATGTTGCTTGCCGTCGTTATTCTACAGACTGTACTTCGGAGAGTGTACGCAGGATCTCCACGACCGGACTACTAGACGAACTGCAGGGTACTACGCGCTCTTGGCCGATATACCGACTCATCGTACCCAGCCTTTCTCCTTCACATTTATTAGGCGCACAGCCAAAGTGTGAACCTCTCAGCCAGCGTTTGTGTTCCCTTCCACGTATAAACCGTCAGCCTTTAAAGGAAGAGTGATCATACATCTTCTGAGCTTGCTTGTTCAATCATATACCACATCCATCGCTTTCCATCAGACGTAATCGAGTTTAAAAGTCAGCGCATCCCTTAGCGCCCCATATCTCTAAGATCAATTTTCCTACACATCCTACCAAGAAAATCACTATAAAGGAAAACTCGATTTTCTTAAACCCTGACACAAATACTTGAACAAGCACTACCGTGCAATAAAAACGTGCCTACCAGGCACTGTTTACAGTAGAATTTCAAACAGATTGTGTATGTACGGATGAGCAGCTTAAGATAAGACCTACGTAGAAAATCACGTGAACGATTAACCTTACCTTCGAGCTAAGGTAAAGTTTGCACAGATTAAGATTATCGAGCTCACTGATTTTCACATATTTGTTGTTGGAGATAGCGATGTAGGTAGACCTAAATACGTTTGTATGTTTATGGATATACGTAAATGGAGCAGTACAAGGCAATTGCAAAGTAGTTACGGTAGGTTTGATGCAAACAATATAACATAATATCACGCCTGTATTCCCCGAAAGGTTAGGCAGAGGTATGCCTTTAGTGAACCCACATTTTGCCAGTTATTCAAATTGACCACAACCCAGTAACTTGGTAATACAATACCCTTTGTTAAGGCTGGTTGTCAGATTTTCGGGCTTCTGACGACCCGTAACGACTCAAAGATCCACGAATGACAGCCGGGACCAACGGCTTAACGTGCTTTCCGAGGCACGGAGGAGTCTCGTTATGTACAGATGGTCACCCATCCACGGAACAACCCCGGAAATCGTAGCTTAACCAAATGCATCGACCTGATGAGCTCCTCCCATTAATAAAATTGAAATGATAAAGTTTAAAGTTACAAAAAAGCATGGCAAAGAATCATAGCACTTCAAAAAATTCGTCCGCTTCGCTGTCAACAGGAAAAGTGCCCAAAAGGCTGGCAGCATTGTCACGTTGTATGGCAATGCTAATTCTTTGGCCAAAAAATAGGCCAGCCCTTTGGTCACGTGAAGAGTCGACCAAACGCTTTTAAATTTTCTCGTCACTCCGTTAAATGATATAAATGATTTTATTTCTGTAAGTAGGTTCTTACAAAAACTTTTACACGTCAATCATATTTTAAAACTAGATGAGGTCGGCGTTTCGTATCTGACTACTCTGAGAAGAAAGGCCGAAACAAACTCACGAGGTCTCACGAGGTCACGAGTCTCTTTTAAAGTTCAGACGTAATCTTGGTCAAATCATGTGAAGACCATGTAGATTGGTGTCTGAAATGGTCTTTTGAAAAAATAACCACACAGATTGAGTGGACCTGTCCATTCAGTGCACGCATTTGTCAGTAATCGTGCAGCTCAACTCAGAACATAAGGAGCTCAACGATTCGACGAACAATACCAAAGAAAGGACATTTGGGCAGGCCGCATAAATTACTCAAACAGCAGGAATAGAAAAAAAAAACTGAGAAGAAAAAAAAACAATGATCCACAAAATCCTTCACATTCACAATAATTAAAATAATAACATTATACTTCACAAGTAAATATTCATGTCAAAGTGTATAAAACAATCACAAAAAAAAAAGAGTCAATATGTAAAATTTGGAGCAGCTCAATCCCAAGCCTTTTTTAGTCTCCTTAGTTAGTCTTACGTCTAGTCATAACAACGTCATCCTCAGAAAATAGCCGCCAACTCCAGGAATTCCCTGCAGTCAGAACATAAAAACAAACATGCACACATACAGGTCTATAAATAGTCCACATCCCACGCATCAAGGAGACTAATTACTCACGGTTTTAATTTATAGTACTACGTAACGGGTATTATTAGGATTCGTTTAGTTGTTTCTTCTTTGCACCAGATTTTTTTATTGCGTCGTGTATTGTGAGATGTTTCTAAGAAGCTGTGTCAATTGTAACTTTTGTTGGCTTTAAAAAGTGCGCGAAACTATGAAAAGTTTTTAATTAATTTCACTCAAAAACGTAATTTGATTGAGGATTGCATTACATTGAACAGATTTTGATACCATGTCTGTTCGAACTGGCAACACTAAAAGTCGGAAAGTGTGTGTGTGAAAAAAAGTAAAATTAATTAACTTCAGTTAACGGCATTATTAGTTTGAGGATTGAATGACCTAGATTGCTAGACTCAAACTCAAAGCATTGATTTCAATTAAACCATTTACAGGTACTTTTGAATTGTCAAGGAGTCGGTCAGACAGAACTATGAAGGTAGTTGCCCATTCCAAAGTGCAGTAGGTACCTATGGCGAAGAACGGGCAAGAAACTCCATGGACACTCTTTCAAATTATATTGTTACAAAAATATTGGTAAAGTAAATTATCTTAACCCATATATTTTTTTTGTTAAAGAAAAAAAAATATAGTTTTAGAAATAATCAATAAATTATAGTTTAAAAACCTAAAAAAACACGCTTTAACGATCAACCGGTACTAAAAAGCAAAAAATTAATTATAGTTAGTTAGTAGTGAGAACTATAAAAAATACACTAAAGAGCGTTTTTTTATTGTTTTCTCAACTATATTTTTTTGAGTTAGTGTGGTCACCAGCCGTTTTCCATTGACCGTGGTTAATTATAACAATACCATGCGATTGACAATCCTATCTAATTTAAATTGTATGAGATACGAAAAAAAAGTATATCTTTAATGTTGAATATGGGAGAACGAGGTAAAAAAAGATGTACACGTCCAGAGTAGGTACAGCAAAGAGGTATAGAAAAAAAAAAAAAACAATACAAAAATATAATTATTAAAATATAAGCCGTGGCAGCTAAGAGATGACCAGTCCCTACTGACGGCGCCCGTTAACGAACCTGACGCATGGATCAGCTTCTAACAATTATAATTGGAACTGGCAAAAGCAGTGAATAAAGAACATTTCATTGATGTAGTCACGAATTCTCATAAAGAAATGAAAATAATAACAGATTTTTCAACTTGAGGATGATGATATAAATGAAACTTGCTGTCACCACCAAAATAACGAGAAAGTATCCAAAATGCGTTATTGCGAAAATAGTAAACATGTATAACATGTATGGTGATTTGGTGAAACAGGTTCAGCCAGCAGCCTCCGGTTAACGACGACCCGACCCTTGAAGAACTGGGCTCAAAAGGGCGTCAAACCTGCGGTGTTATAAGAAAACTCGTTTTGATTTCGGCTTGAAAAGTTGTCCAATAATGTCCCATCTTGGAGACACTGTTACGTTTAGCACAAGATGGCCTAGACTAATTATTCTTCCAATGAAACGCGAATTATATCACAGAAGTTGCTTTCAATTATGGATATAATAAATTACCAAAATCACTTGCGTTACAAGTGTCTAAAACATTTTCAATACTACATAATCCATGGCCCGATTTCAGAGTGCCAATGACCAATATCTCGATACGCTAAATAAGCCACTTAGCGTCTTGACGCTGCCGATCGTCAAAGAATCGTTTTGGATGAACCATATTATACCAAACTTGCTATGTTGTCAGCCAATGCCATAAAAGTGTTTGCGAGCTATTTCTATCAGCAAAATCATTCGTAGAACTCACAATACTTATAAAAATCGGGCTAGTGTCTGCAGGACCACGCACAATGAAGGGTTCCGTAGTTGGGACGAATTTATCCCAAGGATAAACTTAACATTGTAGTTGAAATACATGTTCCCCCATACAATCCAACTGCAAATGTAAGTTGGTTGACTATTACTCGTTCTCTTGTAAAGTCTTTATGTGATAGTTTTTTTTTTTTGGAAATGGCATTTCAGAGTGTAACCACGAGGGGCTCGGACTCTTTAACCGGACTATCCTGTGGTGCCTTAAGCTCCTAACGGAATTTTAAGGCCTCCAGCCAGGGGCATACTTAAAGCTAAATAGATTCCGTCTGCTCGCTAAGGGCACCCCCTGTGGGGTACGAACCTCGGCTTAGGGCAGAGTCGGAGGAGGGGGGAGGGTGGCAAGGGGGTGACCGTCGGTGGCTGGATAAAATCATTGTTTTGATTATTATCATGGGGAGTTTGGACTAAATGCTGCTCAGCTAAAACGCGTGCTGGCGCTTCGTTTGAAAGCAAGGGTCGGGGAGGAGTGATAATTTTTCTTTTAACTTCGTTATTTATACTACTGCCGTTAATTTTTTCACATATCCCAAAAACAATTTAGCTGGGGGGGGGGGGGGGGGGACTACTCTTACAAAAAGCATTTTAAATCTTAATGTTACTCAAAAGGATCCCTGAATCAAAAATTAGTTTTTACAGATACGCAATATTTTTGAATGACCTATCCAACAATAACCCACACCAAGGGATACACGAGAAAATAAATCAACCTCACTTTACGTGCGCCTAAGGGGGTACACATTTTTTTTTTCTCAAGATTTTATCGATTTGTCGGTGGAATTAATATGTATACCCATGCCAACTTACAGCATTCTAGAACTGAGTCTGTGAGCTAAGCCGCGGAACAGACAGACAAAGGAACATGGCGAAACTATAAGGATTCCTCGTTGACTACGGAACCCTAAAAAGAATACCAGCCTATTATTCTCCTACTGCAGAGCAATCCTTTTCCCATACAGAGGAGGTTTGCACTTACACACCCATTAATAAATCACACTGGTATTTCTGCTCGCTTCGAATCCGACTTAATTATAATTGATGGTTCTCCAAAATTGGCCTAATAATACTTAAATTCAGTTGGAGTAAAGCTCTCTGCGAAAGAGCTCGTCTGTAAAAGTACTGCCATCCTCATTTTTTGCCTCCAACCAGCAATGCTGCGTACTGGATTGAAAAGCACCTGTGCTGCCTCTCAAATTGCAGATGCTCAGGCCGCGGAGGTATTTTACTATCAGGTGGGCTGCATGCTTATTCTGCCAAATTATTTAGAAAAAATCTTAATGTTAAGGCGAGGTTTTTCAAGTTAACCTCTAGGAATTTTTTTAAAGGTCTCAAAAGCAACAAAAAATTATACGTTGCTTTTGAGACCTTTCTGTAAGTACGTCGGGTACTCGTTACATAATTGGATAAAGTTCGCTCGATTGAAAAAAAATCCAAACATACCCTTATTTTGTAGATTAAAATCATTTTATTTCAATATTATACCACATTATGTATTGAAAATTACATCAAAATAAACGTCTATGATGATGTAATGTCCGTCGGGTTTAACATTGTTAATATCGTAAAACATATAATTTTCAACCCAAAATTAACATTTCGTTAATTTTGGGTTGAAAATTATATTTTTTCACGGCACAATTTACTCGCGCCCAGCTGCCACCTCTAGAACAAAAATGCACGCTCGAAGAACCTCGCCTTAATATGAGTAATCATGGAACTTCTTGCTATTTCTTCACAATATGAATCTGCAGTGCCTGCAAAAGGTCTTATTGAATCGTTCCAGAAAGATAAATTCCCAGTTTCTGGTACGAATTATCATCATCATTCATCATATCAGTCGAAAGATGTCCACTGCTGGAAATAGGCTTCCCCCAAAGGGGTCAGGGTTTGCCAGAATCCCCACGGTTGGCACGCGCGTTAGCGAACGCAGTATGGTATTAAAAATGCATAGAGAACGCTGCTGCCCATTCTCTAGTAAGTCCCTTAGTCGCCTTTTACGACACCCACGGCAAGAAAGGGTGGTGCTATTCTTTACACGGCACCTAGTACTAAATTAAATTGAAATATTAAAAATCTATATTAAATTAAATTGACTGTTTGTAATGTCTAAATAATTTTTTTTACAAAATGCTTATAATAGTATATCCGGTACTTATAAAAATTTAGTTTTAAAAAAAATTGTGGTTATCTGTCGCTTTGTTCCGGCTAATCTCCGAAACGGCTAGACCGATTTTGATGGTTTCACTTTCACACGGCAGATAGCTGATGCTATAAGGCTTACTCAGGCGACTTTTGTTTTAGAAAACGCCACGCGGGCGAAGCCGCGGACAGCAGATAGTGTATAATAAAACTGTATATATCTTCTATCAACTTACTACAAAAACTGACCAACAACAACCTACTTAGCACCTTGAGCCGTCTTTGCAACCACAGATAAATTTTTGGACAAAACTTATCGTAAACATGTGTTCTTGTCATGTTACCTTGTAATACAACCAAATATTAGTAGGACATCGAAAAATACCTGATTTATACCTAGATAAGTAAGGTCATTTACTGACTACCAGAATTTCGCGATAAGATCTGTATTTGTTTTGATTTTTATTGGCTTATCTGCGGATTAATGATATGAGTAGGCTGTAGTTTTTGTGTAGGTTTGATTTCAATGAAATCACATGAATTAATTTATTTTATTTTTCTTTAAGGCTCCGTGCACAAAAAAAACTTTCTTTTGCCAATTTCTTATCTAATTGTGAGAAAACTTGAAATAATCGAAACATTAAAGTCTGTGTAACTATAAAAGTACCTACAATTTTCATGGTGCTAAGCTAAACCATTCATGTCAGTCACAGCTGATCATTTTTGTGCTCTCCAAAATATAGTTTATTTCGCCGTTGATTTACTTAATGAAGATTTTGTATAATCATTAAATAAAATTTTGATTATAATTTCAAGGATAGCTGAAG
The DNA here is from genome assembly GCA_947523025.1 of Dryobota labecula. Classification (NCBI taxonomy): domain Eukaryota; kingdom Metazoa; phylum Arthropoda; class Insecta; order Lepidoptera; family Noctuidae; genus Dryobota; species Dryobota labecula. Next base: position 2,552,521 of record OX383308.1, on the reverse strand, counting down.
ACTAATTTGTAATTTTTAAATTTCTTGATATGATTTGCTAAATAATAGGAAAAAATATATTACTGACGGGGTATAAAACAAAAAAAAAGGTTTTTTCAATATTATTTTTCTGCTATATTTTGTATGGAAGTTGAAAAAAGTGGTTCAGCCACATGCAAGAAGACCATATAATGATGTTTATGATGTTTTTGAATGTTCAAAATCAAAATTTGTTTCTTGTAGAATGATGATCAAATGTCAGTCTCGCTTCATTTTTCGGAAAACTTGTTGCGAATATTAGTGATTTACCGTGAATACTTAATTTATTTGAAAAATCCCTTTCAGCCACATGCAAAACAAAAAACACGACTTTTCAAATCACAAATAATGTTGTTTAAATTATTTTTCCCTTTCTCACAAACAATGAACAAAATTGATCAAAATTTGTCGATTTCGTGCACGGCCCCTTAATGGCCAACCAACTATTGTTTACACTGTTAAATATGTGACTTAGCTCCATTGCTCTCTAAGGCAACGAAATAATGAACAGTAGAAACGTAAAAAAAAAAAAAAATCACATAAACCTACATGGGCACTTATGAAACGTCAGAAGCTAGGTGCACGGTTCCAATTAGTCGTTTCCTATGGAGAAGAGCCGGCAAGAAACTCCACGGTTACTCTTTTAAAAATAATTGGCTTTACAATATTATCAAATAACAGTGATAATAGGTATGGGAGGACAGTGTAGGCCGTTGCAAACATAACTCCATCCTTTAAGCCTAAGGATTTACCCGAGATTAATCCAGCACATATTTGCCGAAAGTACCTACCTGTACCTTGTTACTATAGAATTCAAATATTGGTATTTTCCGATTTATTATCTTCGCTAAACATGAGTTAATCTGATAGCTTCTGCAAACATAACCTGAATTCAAGGCTGTTTTAGACTAATTAGCCTTTCAGTATTTTTACTTTCTCTGTCGGCAGCAGTTGGTTTAAAAATGTAATTGTTAATTTATAAGCAGGATTACTTATCAAAACAAGATGGATTCGCAAGAAATGCTCGAAAGGGGCAACAGGGTGGTGGTTGGTTAACTCCATAATAATTGCCGGTTTCTGAAAGTTCGGGCCAATTTCACCAATGAAACTAAAGTCGAATAATTAATTGACTGGAGTAATCTGACATGTGCTAGCTGTCACTTTGTGTAATAAAATGGTCATATTTATTGTAATGGTGATCGTTTAGTTTAATTGATTTATAAAGTGTATTATAAATGTACTAGCTTCTGCCCGCGACTTCGTCTGCGTTAAATTTCTTGTTCCCCCGACCCACCCCGTCGCAACACATTGCCTGCCCGTGCTTTTACTTCGTTTTCGCATAAACTTTCATTTAAAAAAAAATGGTGTTCTAGTTAATAGGAATGTAATTCTTCCTCAAGAATTGGGCTGTAAAATGCAAAAAGATTTTTTCAAATCCAACTCGCAGTTCCAGGGATTAGCGCGTTCAAAAAACAAAAAACCGGCAAAGTGCGAGTCGGACTCGCGCACGAAGGGGTCCGTACCATCCATACAAATCCTTATCCATACTAATATTATAAATGTGAAAGTAACTGTCTGTCTGTCTATTTGTCTGTCTGTCTGTCTGTATGTTACGTTTTCACGCCTAAACCGCTGAACCGATCGTCATGAAATTTGGCAAAGATAGCCTGGGACATGGAGAAGGACATAGGCTACTTTTTTACGCGATAACCTACATCCAAACGGGCGGAGCCGCGGGCAAAAGCTATCCATACTAATATTATAAATGTGAAAGTAGCTCTGTCTGTCTGTCTGTATGTTACGTTTTCACGCCTAAACCGCTGAACCGATCGACCTGGGATATAGAGAAGGACATAGGCTACTTTTTTAGACGATAACCGACATCCACGCGGGCAGAGCAAAAAAAACGGCAAAAAAATCATGTCCGTTGTATGGCAGCCATATATTAAATATTATTTTTTTTCTGTTTTTTTGTATTTTTTGTTATAGCGGCAACAGAAATACATCATATGTGAAAATTTCAACTGTTTAACTATCACGGTTCATGAGATACAGCCTGGTGACAGACGGACAGACAGACAGACAGACAGACGGACCGCGGAGTTTTAGTAATAGGGTCCCATTTTACCCTTTGGATACGGTACCCTAAAAACTAACTCTTCAGCTTTAGAATAGACTACCTCGCAGAGTTGATCATTACTTTGCTGCGGAGTTATTATAAAACAGTTATACCTCCTAAGATATTCAATGAAATTAAATGATGTAAGGGCAACTTTGTTCAAAATTAAATACTTGTGATGAATAACGTATTTATTTGGATAAGGATTAATACCTTGTTTATGAAAACTCCTTCGCAAATAATGCATTAATTTCGAACAAATTTGATTACCATAAAAAAGGTTATAGTGAGTCAATCTTAAAAGATAGACATATGCTGTCGCAGACTTTTTTTTGAAAATTTAAAGAGGATCAATTCCATCATACATTATATTTGCCTGACTTAAACCGTTTACGCAGCGCACGCAACGGAAGCTCTCAAAAAGAATAATTTTTCCCGTTTTTGCAACATTTTTCATTTATGCTCCGCTCCTTTTGGTTGTAGCGTGATGTTATATAGCCTATAGCCTTCCTCAATAAATGGACTATCCAACACAAAAAGAATTTTTCAATTCCAACCAGTAGTTTCTGAGATTAGCGCGTTCAAACAAACAAACAAACAAACTCTTCAGCTTTATATATTAGTTTCGAACAAATTTGATTACCATAAAAAAGGTTATAGTGAGTCAATCTTAAAAGATAGACATATGCTGTCGCAGACTTTTTTTTAGAAAATTTAAAGAGGATCAATTCCATCATACATTATATTTGCCTGACTTAAACCGTTTACGCAGCGCACGCAACGGAAGCTCTCAAAAAGAATAATTTTTCCCGTTTTTGCAACATTTTTCATTTATGCTCCGCTCCTTTTGGTTGTAGCGTGATGTTATATAGCCTATAGCCTTCCTCAATAAATGGACTATCCAACACAAAAAGAATTTTTCAATTCCAATCTGTAGTTTCTGAGATTAGCGCGTTCAAACAAACAAACAAACAAACAAACAAACAAACTCTTCAGCTTTATATATTAGTATAGATAATATATTATATGTATTTTATAAGTGTAAAAGTCTAGAATACAATACATATTTCCTTATTATTTAAAAATGTGACAGCTAGCACCTGTCTGTTTCCTCCAGTGAATTAATAATTCAACTATATTCAGTGTCAATATTTCACAACAATGATGACACTGACAGCTTTGAACGTGGTTTGGATGTGCTAATCGCGTTCAGTTTCATTGGTGAAATTCGCCCTAAGTAACATAACTTAAGGTGTAGTAATATTAAATCTATAAATCACATGGGTTGTCAATGCATACAACTAAGGACCAATGAAACTGAACGTGATCATCTAAATCGCGCTCAAGAGTATTCAGGAAAGATATTACCACAGATTAGTATTACAATAAACGTATTCAGGAAAGATATTACCACAGATTAGTATTACTGTTAATGTATACACAAATTATAGGTGTACCTTCATAACATTTAAAGAAAAGAAGTTAGACAGAAGAAAAAAAAAAGACATTTAATTCCTACGTGTTATTTTTACGTGTTATTATTATTTTCGGCAGCGTTTGCGTTGGCGTTTAGTTTTTAGCTACTTTTACGGTTCAAAGCCAAGTTAATGAAGCGTGTGGGTAAATTTATGGTGAGAAAACTCTCACCTTTCGTCTAACTGCATAAATTTCATAATGATTCTGCATGTGTTTTATTATTAAAAGCCTGTGATGTCCCGCTGCAAGGCAAAGGGCTCCCTACTTACTACCAACTTCAGGCATTACTGTATAGTTGCAAATTATAATATCTTCCTAGATTTGTGAAGATAAAGTATCTATGAAATTATAGCTATAATAAAACAAGTATGAAAATAAAATGTGTAGAACCAGTATGCTAGGATGGTATAGTTAGTTAAGAAGAAGAATGCAGTAGTGAACAGATAAATCATCAATAACTTTCTTCTTTCCAGATGTATGGTCGCTATCAACGCGACCTAAGCGAAGCGGCTAGAGAAGAAGCAAGAAGACTCAGAAGACTTCGGAAGAAAAGGAGAAAAGACGACAAGCTCCGACAGAAGGAACTAGAAGCAAGCGGCAAACACAGACCTCGGGGGAAGTTCTTTAAAGTATTAGGTGAGTGTCTCCTTCTCTAAGAAGATTATGAGTATTTCAAAATTAATTTCAAAGGAAATATATATAGTTTTCTTCTCTCCAGCCGATCCTGTGGTATCTAATATTCCCAAAAAAAGAAAACTATACCTTGCCAGCTGCTATATGCTCCTGTTAAAATATCTTGATACACCTATTGTTTGGCATATTATAATAAGCTTCGCTTAAAAATCCTTCTACATGCAACAATCATCATTATTTTCATTTTACGTTTTCTTAATGTAGGATCTATGAGTGTTTAGTTTAACTTGTGATCTTCCTGTGCGAGTCCCACTAAATACTTTTTCTCTCTCCCTTTATTTTTATCATCATCTTTATCCTGGCTCTCTCCTTATTTATTTGGGATCGACGCAGCATATCTTTTGCTTCTATACATCCCTAATAACCGTCATCTGAGTAGCCGTACTTTTTCTAGCCATATCGTCTTCTACACAATTCATCCATCGTTTCTTTAGTATCGACTCTTAGTTATCACTAATTAGCAATTAATGTTTAATGTGACCTTTTGAACACCCCAATATTTAAATTCTTCTTTCGTGAACTATATGTATATATATATTTTTTTAACATAAATATCATTATTCTCCTGCCCTTATCCCAATTTATTTGTGGTCGGAGCAACATTTCTTTTTCTTCCATACTTCTCTATTAGAAGTGACCTCGATAGTCACTCCCTTTCTAGCCATATCTTACATCGTTTCTTTGATCTTCCCTTACTCGTATAGCCATCCATATTCATACTCATATCTTTCCTCACGACATTTCCCTCATTCCTCTGCATCACATGCCCATACCATGTCAACCGATTTCCAGGCAACTTTTCAGTCACCACCGATGTTTGTATGAGAAGTTGAATTTCATTTTTTAGATTTCGACCTATGTTCCTTGGGAAAAAAATGTTCAGTTTTATGCACCTGATTACCAACAAAAACATACGCACTCCTTTTAAACTTGTCCTGTATACTAATTTCTTATTCTATCTATTCGTAGAATGCCACACATCACAGTTCCCAAATTGTTGTTAATAAATATTCACGTGCATGAAGTTTGTCGCAGGCTATATATGGAGGCACACGTTCGCTCGGCTGGGGGAGGACTGGGTGTTTCTGGCTCTGCTGGGCATCATCATGGCTATCGTCAACTTTGCCATGGACAGGGGCATCGCTGTTTGTCAGAATGGTAAGAAATATTTTATTACTAACTCGAAAATAGATGTCCCAAAGACACTGTTTAAATCATTTGTTTCAAGAAAACACGAAAAACCATGTTCTTGGTCCACCTAGTGTGTTTCCAGTTGTCCCCAACAAAAGATACTTATTCATTTATAGAATTGTCTGGTGGTACAAAATGATTTAGCTGACATTTTATCTTTTCATGCTTCCGTAATAGGATGAAAAGTGTGAGTATCTTCTTAGAATTTATTTAGGAAATACAAATATGGTAATAGCCCGAAAATTATTTGTGTCTACCGATTCACCTAATTGACCGAAGTCTGAAACGAGGAGGTCATCAATGCCTGTAACCGATAAAAGTCATAAGTCGACATAACGGGAATCGATGTAAAGGGAATCAATCATTCAAACAATCAAGGAAAGGGTAGCTTCTACTTCAGACAAAGGCTGCTACGTTTGGTTCCATAGATTGTTAACTTTGTGATTTTAAGACCTTCCATATTAACTTTAGCTCTATATTCCAGCCCGCATGTGGATGTACAATGACCTGGCGACGTCTACGTTCAGCCAGTACGTCGCGTGGGTGTCGCTGCCAGTATGCCTGATACTTTTCGCTGCTGGATTCGTGCATATTGTTGCTGCTCAGAGTATAGGTAAGTAAACGGTTTTTTTGGTTGAGTTTTTAGCTGTAGATAGATGATTTTAAAAAGCAAATCTTTATAGTCTTTAGGTTTCAATGGCCCAGAGATTTCAAGCAACATATTACGCTGCCTTCTCTTTACAATGGAAATACTATGTACTTTTAGTAGGTTTGACTCTTACCGAAAAGCACATCATGGATGGTCATCCATAGCACATTCATTATTGAGTCAGGATTCCCCATTGAAAGTACTGCAGTTCTGCTGCTTTTTGTGGAGCTGTGTTTTCGGTGTTAATATCCACGTCTGAAAAAGTGGCAATATGGATTTTGATCATTTAGCATTAATCCTTTAGAAACCTTTCATAAATCGTCTTTAGTCATGAAAATAAGTCCTTCTAGTGCCTGGTTATACCACACGGTATGTTCCCCAAAAAAACTTGTGAGTGTTCATGTAAAGTCATGTAGTCTATTTATATAACTTACACTAAATTCTTCTTCCCCAGGATCAGGTATACCAGAAATGAAGACAATACTCCGAGGAGTACATTTAAAAGAATACCTGACGTACCGAGCAATGATATCCAAGATCGTCGGTCTAACTGCCACACTCGGGTCCGGTCTACCACTGGGTAAAGAGGTCAGTATCATCAGGGTTATAAAATACACAAAATTACATTAAAGGCAGGAATAATATCTGGAAGAGTGTTCTTCCCACGCCAACGTAGGGTGATAACTTGTCTCTTGCGCTTATCTGAGGATTAAATATGACGGTATGACAGTTTTGTAGAGAAAATAATTATGACAAACCGCCGTATTAATATAATTCTTCAGATGAAAGTACTTGATTAATGTAATTCAGCCCTAAATTGAACTTGTCACCCATACTACTGCACGATGAACTGCCATCCTCATTAAAACTGTGCATTTTTCATTCAGACTTTCTATATTATAATATAATAGAAAAGAGAGAGAGAGAGAAAGTGTGAATTTAATACGCGTTTTTAATACAGAGCCATCTAGTATAAGTTTTTAAAAGAGGTCTTCTAAAAACCTGAATCGCTTTAGCGTGGCAATAGCGGTCATCACCTACATTTTCTAGCATTACATATTTAAAAAAAAAAACAGCCAAGTGCGTGTCGGACTACGCATAATGAAGGGTTCCGTAGTTGGGATAACTATCCTAAGAGCAAACTTAACATGGTTGAAAAACAAGTTCTCCCATACATTCCAACTGAAAATGTAAGTTTGTACGCACAATATTGAGAGATTTACCATGTTATATTAAGACCATAGACTTCTTATAGGTTTTCCTGTAATCTATAAGTAATGAACTATTTTCTGTTTTTTTTTTTTTAAAGGAGTGGCGCTAGTGGATCCTTGTACACCCTCTTAAGTACCTAAGAATAAATCTTGGCACGTTTTTATATTATATATTTTTTTACCCGCCAATTATCGCGCGATTTCCGAAAACGGGACAATTTTTTGTCCCCAGGTTTTTTTCGGAGACACCGGGACGAAGACCCGAAAAAAGTGATGGTCCCGTTCAAAACGGGACGTATGGTCACTTTACCCATACGTGAGAAGTAACTTCCTTCCTGACGGGGTTCCCCCGTGCGCACAAGTATTTTTTCAGTCGGCACCACCCAATAGCTAGAAACAACTGCAGTCCAACCATAACATAGACATCAGTGTCCTAGGTCATGTTGTTTGTGATGATTTGCATACATACCAGACCAGTTTAATGAATCTAATATACATATTGACACATTCCTGCATGTAGTTAAATTACATCAGTACAAAGCACAGATTATATTAATTTATCGTGTTTCACGCGTAGACAGCAGTAATGGCCGCGAATTACGAGTAGCAGGTCGTAGGTTCGAACCCAGACAGGCTCTTTTCTTTGTTTAAAGTATTTCATCACCAGTGCTCTCAAAACGGTGAAGGAAAACATCGTGAGAAAACAGGCATCTCCTAGAACCAATAATTCGAAGACATGTGACATCTACCAACCCGCACTGGGCCCGCGTGGTGGATTATGGCCGTGTGGGCCTTTCATCGAGAGGAGGCCTGTGTCCCAGCAGTGGGAATTTTATAGGCTGATTATGCTTATGCATGTTGTATGTTGATCCTGTCCTAATCTTAATCTTGTCCTAAAATTCAATTCGCGGCAATTATAATAAAATAATTACTAAATTACGTATAACCATTTAAAAATCAATATAGCTCTCGTAATACAATATAAAAACGAACACTGAAATATTTATTTTATAATGGTGCCGATTCCCTTGTTCACAAACTAAACTAAATTTAAGTTCAGTGCATCTATTTCTTTCTATTTCATTAAGAAAAGGACAGAAGATAAATTTTAGTTTAGTCCTGTCAAGTTAATCAGCACCTGTCACTACTCCATATAAGTTTAGACGTGATTAAAAACATGCCTTAACAACTTGCCAACTAGAATTACGTCAACTTACGTCAAGCGCTGATTAATTTGACAGGACTAAACTAAAATTTATCTTCTTTCCTTTTCTTAATGAAATAGAAAGAAAAAGATGCACTGAACTTAAATTTAGTTTTGTTTGTGAACAAGGGAATCGGCACCATTATATACACTATTTATTTATATTATAATGCTCTCGAAATTATATGTTTGATGGTAGACTGTAGATTTGTTGACCATTTTCTATTTAGTTAAGTGCCTGATAATTGTTGAAAGGCCTACACCTATCTCCCATAGTAAAAATATTGTAAAAACCAATTATTTTTAAAAGAGTAAAGAGCTGACGTCACACAAATCATGCATCGCGCAAGCAGAGTTTACCGCGCGATTGGCATATATAGAACATCCCGACATCAACCGTCGGTAGCCCACCAGACACGACATCCGTCTGGTCGGAGGATCCTCCCTTTTCTATGGAACTTCACACCCTGTTCCTCATGCCGCTACACAGACGTAATAAAAAAATAATATTTATTCAGTATTAAAATTGGTAAGGTATTAACATAAAATCTTAAAAATAATTTACAAAGGAATTATAATGTTAGATGCGTACTAGGATAAACCCGTATCAGTCCTCTATTAATGTTAAGAAGAAATATAGTAATTTAAAGTTCTTATTACTCAGGGCCCATCAGTCCACATAGCATCAATGGTAGCGACACTCCTATCCAAACTAGTGACGACCTTCCAAGGGATCTACTCCAACGAGTCCAGAACCAGTGAGATGCTGGCTGCGGCCTGCGCCGTAGGTGTCGCGTCATGCTTCGCGGCCCCTGTCGGAGGTAAGTCCTAGACTTTGCGTCTGCAAGCAGATCAAACATCGGCATTCTTCTTTTTCGCTCGTGTCAACAAAATAAAGTTTTTTTTTTTTTTTAACTGGGACAATTGTCCGATTCCATAAGAGAAACTGTTTAAGGTGAATGCGTCAGGGTAGCCCGTGAAACCCAAATTTTCTTACGTTTTTTTTGCATGTCAGTATCAGGTTTTATGTTGATCTAAACGTTATTTGTGGCTTTATAATATTAATTATATGGAAACAACTTGTGTCTTTAAATAAATAAATCGACGCTTGAAAGGCAATATTGACCAATCGACATTTTGGCAACTTTACACTAGAGCATTTGAAAGTTTTTTTTTTTTTAAATTCCTTTAAAATGCTCCAGTGTATAACTCCACTAGAGTATACTACACTTAAAAATATAAAATGCTCCATTTTAAAGTTTTTTTTTTTTTTCTATGTTTCTAATCCTTAATTTCCCACCGCCAATGACCTAGTTTGTATCAGCAAAACAGTTTATGAGACAGATTCAATTGGTTATTGAAGCTTCATTAATTTATGGCAATTCGATTGAAGTCTGATGACAACCGAGCGTGAAATCATATCGACCCTTGAAAGGCAATTTTTACCAAACGACATGTTGGCGAGAGTATACACTAGAGCATTTTAAAGTTTATTTTTTTGGAAAAAAAATATCTTTAAAATGGAAATAAAATACTTTAAAATGCTCTAGTGTATACTCTGAGTTATACTTCACCAGAGCATTTTAAAGTTTTATTTTTTTATTTTTTATAAAAACTTTTAAATGCTCTAGTGTAAAGTTGCCGACATGTCGTTTGGTAAAAATTGCCTTTCAAACGTCGATATGGACTGATTCCTATAATGAGTGAGAATGTAATCAAAGTATTATGCAACAATAGTAATAACACATCGGAGGCGAGGCTGTAAAAACAGAAAACAGTTCAGAAGTATCTGATAGAGCTCTTCATTTATCTATCTATAAAAAATAGGCAGTCATAAAGAAGTGAAAACTCAAAACTTTGGAATAGCTGACAGTCTGGCTAAACACGTCACGAGCATGTCGGACATTTCATGTTGAGTGAGAATGTAATCAAAGTATTATGCAACAATAGTAATAACACAGCGGAGGCGAGGCTGTAAAAACAGTTCAGAAGTATCTGATAGAACTCTTCATTAATCTATCTATAAAAAATAGGCAGTCATAAAGAAGTGAAAACTCAAAACTTTGGAATAGCTGACAGTCTGGCTAAACACGTCACGAGCATGTCGCGCATTTCGGTGACGCGAACCCATACATTTTTCCACTACCTGAAATCGCTCAACGCGGGTAAAGAAGTTTTTACTTCAATAATAATGTTGAATATTTTTTTTTTTTTTTGTTTGATTGAACGCTGTAACTTTGATGACTGGAACAATCAGTCGGATTTGAAAAATAAAAATAGTTTTTATTTTTTGTATTTGATAGCCCAATTCTTGAGGAAGGCTATAGGCTATTTAACATTACGCTAAGACCCGTAGGAGCCGAGCGAAAAAGAAAGTAAAAAAGAACGCTAACCGAAAACGAAGTTAAGGCGCGTGCAGGCGATGCGAAGCGACAGGGTGGGTCGAGGGAACAAGAAATGTCACGCGGACGAAGTCGCAGGTAGAAGCTAGTATCTCCTCTAATTAAACCGTTTGTTTTCAGGTGTGCTATTCTCCATAGAAGTAACGACTACGTACTTCGCAGTACGTAATTATTGGAGAGGATTCTTCGCGGCCTGCTGCAGTGCTATTGTAAGTTACAATCTTGTACCTATAATACCACATTATTTCAATTCTGCCTAGCCTTTTCCCCACTATGTTGGGGTTGGATTCTAGTCTAACCGGATGCAGCTGAATACCGGTATATACCTATCTGACCTCCATAAAGTAACTGGATAATACGATACCCCTTGGTAAGACTGGTTGTCAGACTTTCGGGTTCTGACGACCCGTAACGACTGTCAAAGATCCACGAATGACAACCGGGACATCATCCATAGCCCGACTTCACCCTCTGCTGAACACATGCCTCTCTTTTCTTGTGCCGATTTTGTGCCAGCCTCATCCAGGTTTTGCCCGCAATATCGTCCGCCCATCGCGCCGCCGAACCACCGACATTTCGTCTTCCAGTCCTTGGACCCCACTCTGTCTCAGTCTTACTCCACCTGTCATCACTGGGCCGATATCGAAGACCTTACGTCTTCAGATTTCGACATTTGTAACTCGGTCTATTAGCTTAATGCCAAGCATGGAACGCTCCATGGCTTGCTCAGTGCAAATGGGTGGTTACTTCTAGTAATAAAACTTTGATTGTAACGGTCCATTATTAGGCCCGTATTCATTTAAGTTCACGTGTGCGTATAGATCTAATCAACATATTCATTTGTATAAACTAGAATTATCTAGTTCATTAAATACCAAAACTGCGCGCGCTCATTTAGATTAATTGACGAAGAAATTCTGCGCACTTTGTATGTACTGAACAAAATATAGTATCGCGATGACATTCTTAATTGCGACTAAATTTTTAATCAGTCTGTAATGTGCTTGATTCTGGGACTCAGGCCTCCTCCACAGCCAGCTCTCTGTGAGAGGGAGTGGTGTGGCTCAGGGTTGTCTTTTTGGTTCAGGACATGCCAATTTTTGTGGCGATGTATTCCTTAAGGCGCTATGACCTCGCTCAACCGCGCTTGAGCAGCTTGAAGTAGGCTCGCGAAGTCGCGAGTGGTTGCCTCGCGCGTTTGATAGGTATTTAAACGTAGTAATTATTTTAATCATTTTATCAAGACAAACTCAGCGAATTGTACTAAACAATCTTACTACCTTTTAATTTTTATAAAAAATAAGAAAATAAACATCTGTTTTATAGCTAAGTATGAGATTGATTAAACATTACGAGAAGGGGTAACTTTTGCATGTCCGCCAGATCCTTAAATAAGATCTCATTTCTTCAGAATTTTATAACACTGTTTCTTATGTTTCCCATGGATTCAAAAAACTATTAAGTGAGTTGAGTTTTTAGAGAAGTAGCGATGGAATATCATAATGAGATCATTTTGTCGTGATAACGTCTTATTTATCGATGAACGCCGGCTACACGCACGAAAAAGCATGACTCATTGTCACGTTCCGCCTGAGCCGAGTGTGCAAACGAGAGCGCGGCACAAGCGATAGAGAGGGACGATCGGCCTAAGCGTTCGGCTTGTGACGCAATGTTTTCTTATGACGTTAACACGTAAAATTATCGTCCGTAATCCGACTTTACAGACAACCATTTTTTTTTTGTTAATATCCAAGCTTCAAATTGCTGTGAATGAGATCTCAGGTTGGGTAAAGTATGATGATTTTTCCATGATGAATTTGAAAGAAAAGAAAGAAAAAGTATTTATTGGGACTCGCACAGGAAGATATCACATTTTAAACTAAACACACTCATAGTAACACTAATAAAAAATAAAATAAAAAACTAAGTAAAATGAAAACAAAATCCTGTACGGGGCCAAAAGGCTCCTATCTCAGCATGATGCTGCGACATTTAAAAATAAGTGTCGCACTGCTGGTATTTTGATGGGCACGCTGTGATGTCACAAATACAGAAATAAATAAATAGATATGTGTGAAATAATATACAATGAATTATAATTGATTTAATAAAAATCATTGTAATCTGCGTCTCAGTACCCGGCGTAACAATGTCTGTGGCACTCTATGGCATCGCTTAATTTCTCAGTAGTAGCCCGGTTTTTCTATTTATGCCCGACAAAAGACAATAGGCTTATAGAGGATGAGGAACGGGGAGTAAAGTTCACTCATACTCTATGGAAACGGGGAGAATCCTCCGATCAGACGGAAGTTGTGCCTGGTGGGCAAGTGCCCGACGGTTGATGTCGGGATGTTGTATATATGTCAGTCGCGCGGTAAACTCTGCTTGCGCGATGCAGGATTTGTGTGACGTCAGGTCTTTGACGCGTAGTTCGCATGTGGCGTCATAGATGCCACAGACTCGCCCCCTTTAAATGAGCCTTAAACATAACAGACGAAATGAGAGATGTCTTTACATATCTGCCCACCCGCAGACGTGATGTTATGTGTATGACTCGGGTACTAGAGAAATTATGAGCCAAGGAACTTTAATTATGTATTTTATCTCGTTCCAGATGTTCCGCCTCTTATCAGTATGGTCGGGCGCTATGCCTACAGTGAAGCCTCTCTTCCCCACCAACTTGCCTCAAGACTTCCCCTTCGATCCTCAGGAGTTTGCTGTATTCGTTCTGTTAGGGTAAGTAGTAATCTGTCTAGCCTTTTCCCAACTATTTTGAGGTCGGCTTCCAGTCTTACCAGATGTAGCTGAATACCAGTATTTTACATGGAGCGATATATGGTGCCGAAACGTGGACACTGACAGTCGGGCTGTTCCACAAATTCAAAACCTTTATGATTATGCTGACTAGAAATCCAAACGTTTATACCAAATATTGCCTAAATCTTATATTGAATAGGAAACACAATGCCTACCTTGCAATATGTCTATTATTTTAGGAGAAGAAAGGGAGTACCGTTTCTGGCCACAATTGTGTGTGGTCACAGTTCTAACCTAACCTGTAACAGTTCAAAGGCCCTAGTGTGTTATTTTAACCATCTCGACTACCTAGAAATTATTGCATTTTAGGGATTTTGCTTGTTAAACATTTTGATCTCTAGGCGATTTACAGCTTAGGCAATTTGCTGTGTAGACATTAATTTTAGTCATTTTGCTTCGTAGACGAATTGAAAGCTAGACACTCTGATCATATACCATTCAATATTGCTCAGCGTACTATGTAGCGGACTATGCTCTAGAGGCTTGTAGAAGAAATATCGAAGTATCGATATATCGATATTTTTTGGCGATATTTATTATTTCGATATATTGATATAAAATATATAGGTAATATCGAAAATGTATCGAATACGATATTTTTCTAAAAGCCACACAGTTGTCGCCACTGACTAAAACCGCTGGAGTTCAAAGCCATAAAAAAATAGCTTTTTTTTTTTTTAATTGTTTGTTTCTGCTTGCTCCAAAAATAAATAATTTTAATGCATTGCAAGTGGTCCTAACTGTGAAGGCGAAGAGCTATGCTGTTGTGGATATTTTCTTTATTAGGGAAAACAAGCAGTGACACATTACATTTTGTAGGAAGAAATACAAAAAAGATACGGCCAAATGTGTAACAACGACACTTTCCACGGAATGCACATAAAAATAATCTTTACAAACCATGCTTTTAAAATTAAAACCTACAAACTACAATAACTTAATTTAAAAAAAAAAGTTTTTTGGGCTAAGTAGTAAAAAATAAGTGAACAAGTCGTGAACAAGTGAAAGTTTTTCTTTGTTACTCGTACCAAACAAAGAAAGATTCATCATGGCTTGCAAATCTTAATTAAAATTACTAGTGATTAACCGCCCTACTTATAATTTATAAACGCGGAATAAAGCTATACCAGGAATAACTTCGATATAACCATAAATTTTTGACGTTTATACCTAGTATACACAAACAAGTATTTTTTTTTTTTTGTGTAATTAATTTTGCCCTGACTACAGTTACGTTTGCCCTCAGTTTGTAAATATCTGTGGAAAATGTAGTGGGTAGTATATTTGTTAAGTTTATTGTTAAGTTATTTCTGTTTATTTTTAATATAATACTGTTTGTTTTCCCTTAAAATAAATAAATAACTTTATTCCGCGTTTATAAGTAAGGTGGTAAGTGTTTTGAGTACAATATTTTTGAATGACAAAAGCTTAAAAGTTGAATTTTAGTTACAATCGAAACTAGACTTTATGTATTAATGTTAAGATTCATAATTCCAAAAAAACGTTTATTTACTATAATATGACTTAATTTTTTATTTTACAGCATAGTATCAGGTCTTCTGGCAGCGTTCTGGGTGTTCCTACATCGACAATATGTGCTATTCATAAGAAATACAAAGACACTAAGCAACTTTTTACAAAAGAAGTAAGTATTTCTTGAATCTATCGCATAATTAATTTGTCTGTCATTACTAGAGATCGGATATTCGGATGCATATTCACCTAAAGTTGAGATGTTGGCTAATATGGATTGCGCTTTTGTATCGAAAAAATCCAGCGGTTCCGGGATCGACAAATTTAGGTTTCTGACTATAAAATCGGATGCATACCTACCTACCTAAGTAGCCGAGGTAATATTTTCGCCCAGTCAGGATATAGTACAAAATTAAATTTAACAAAAAAAATGTTTTTTGTTTTACCCAACACACACCGCCCCTCCTCTTACATCCTAGATACACATATTTGCATCGGGGTTAAACATTAATTTTAAATAAATATACATCTGAATAGTTAGACAATCCAAGAATCCCGGGGTTTTTTTTTTTTCAATAAATATTTTTGTTTAGTGAATTATAGCTAAAAATTCACTCTAGGTAAACAAATCGAAAGGATCGGATATGATATATGATATGATATATCCGATCTCTAGTCATTACTTCACTATTCATTGTTTTTACCCATTGTGGTATAACAATTGTATTCAAGGTAAGTGCATCGCCTTATGGCCTTAATAATTTATGTATACAAAATATTGTTAACATTATAAAAGAGTAAGTATGGAATTTCTTGCCCATTCTTCTCCATACGTAACTTTTTAGAAGGGGCAACTAGAATCAATTAATAATTTTTGTAATTTTTGACGTTCAAAAGTGCCTTTTATTTGCCTATTCGAAATAAATTATTTGACTTTGACTGACTGAATCAGTTATGTTTGTTAGAAAAAATTAAAACAAATAATTCAATAATTGTTATTTTCCAGCCGCTTCATATACCCAGGCTTCATAACGTTGGCAGTAATGTCTATATTGTTCCCTCCCGGTATCGGCAAGTATATGGCTGCGGATCTTGGGAATCAGGAACAGGTAATTGATTGTTTTATTTTAATTTGCAACTGTACTATACTTATGTATTTATTTTTTATTTTATTTAATAACTCAAGTTTTTTTCTTATAATTAAACAAAGCACATTATTACGACCTCCATGATCTGAAATTTCGTGGTAAAATGGAGTTTTAGTATTCTGTGAGCTTGTGTTTTACGTTTTTACTGTTCATTGCGTCCCGAATGTCTAAAGGTATAGTAAAAAGGTATAGAAAGAAGCGCTGCGTCTACCATAAAAAATATTTTTACGTGGCACTTGAAGTGATTTAACTTTTGACTGACGGGTATTCACCTCATATTTCACTGGAATCCAGTGACGGATTAAGACTACTTGATGCCCTAAGCAATCCACGCCTGTGGGCCCCCCATCAGTATGTCAACTAGAATCGGTCTTTAAACCTTTACCGCCTAAAAACATTACTTTTTTGTAAAATAAGATGATGAGATGTTCTTAGAACTGGAATAGGTGCGACAACAATAAAAACCAATGCATAATTTATTTATTTATTTAAATGCGCCTTGCGGCTTTTTCGGTCATTGAATTCACGCAAGATAGTATAAACGTCTAACGTTTTTTAACATATCGGACTTTATGTATAATATCGAAAATTATCGAGCCTTTCTTGTATCATCTTTGTCCTTTTTTAATTTTTTAATATTTTTAATTTTGAAAAAGATCGTTCCGCTGAGCAATTTGTAATCATAAGCGATAAAAATAACGCAGGGATGTTTCCACATTAGGGAAAGCTGATTCAATTTTATCATCATGTATTATTTTATACAATTGTGCGTGAGTTTGTGCTTCTTCTGGTGGCCCCCCCAGACGTGATGCCCTAGGCAATTGCTTAATTTGATTAAGGGTTAATCCGTCACTGCTGGAATCTGAATCTCAATGTTGCCAAAATTTTCTATGAGAAACAAGTATTCCGCTCGGGCTAGAACTGGTAACATGAAGTAATGTATAATAGTATAGTAATAGTAATTTATTTATTTCCAAACTTCAATACATGTTACATCAACGAGTTCTCGACCCCTGAACTAGGACATCCTGTATGACAGGGGTCGAGCATTCTCCAGTTATATAGATTAGCATGAGAAGGCTTAGACTAGATACAATTTACACTGATTTTTTACACTAATTAAAATAAAATAAAAATGCAAATACAAACAAAACTTAATAAACCACACAAAAAAAAATTAAAACAATTATGAATAATTCTAAAACATTTAATTCTGTTTTAGATTAGAATACGGATAGCATGTGTGTGGTGAGATGTGTGATGTGTGTGAGGGTGGGTGTGTGAATGTGTGTTTGTGTATGTCATGTGTCTGTCCACTAGGTTAAATTACTGATAATGTTTTCAGTATCATCATAGCTATAGCTATCAAGCCAAAGTAAGATTTCCTTTTTTATAAGGAAATTCGTTCGAGTTCGAGAGGTAGTTGCTGAAACTCAACAATTTGCTGAGCAACGACCTGTTCTTGCACAAATGCGACGCGCTTGATTAATTGTTCTCGTTATTGTTGTTTGTTTGTTACAAAAGTAGTTATTTTATTTACTTGACTGAAATTTTTTATTAAGTACTTGGATTTAAAAATATATAAAATAACCCTATAGAAATGCGACATTGCCAGCTCGCGTGGTATGAACGCTCTTAAGCATAACCAGTGATATGTGGTTGATTTCTAATGTACACCTCTATCTACCCTTTTGGAGAATATAGGCGTGATTATGTATTATTTTATTCTCTTTCCAGGTCCTCTCACTATTCTCAAACTTCACCTGGACAGATGAGCTGACTGCAGAGCAAGCATCCGTGGTATCCCACTGGCATACTCCAGAAGTGGACCACTTCGGATGCCTCATTATATACTTCTTCTCTATAGTGAGTATTCTTCTACTTCTTCGGCGTCAGCTTTAGGATAATAGCTCATCGAAGTGGAAATATTAGTGAGGCTGAAATTTTGAAATTTTGAGAGCGGTCAAGGAGTTTATTGAGTTTACAGTGGCAGAACACGAAAGACAAAACCCACTTCCAAAATTAAAGTAGATAATTTTTCACTATATAGTGTTTTTTATATATTTTTTTATTTGAAAATATCAAAGTATTTATATAATAGCTAGCTTTTTTTAACTTATTTGTTCGAGCCGTTGGTTGAATCACTAGGGCCATGGGGTCCGAGCGCCCACTTTATTTTTCGAGACATCGCCAAGTGGTTGGTCGACTCTCTACGTGATCAGAGGACTGGCCTATTTTTTTGAACGTGGCATGCTGCCAGCATTTTGGGCACTTTTCCTGTTGACAGCAATGTGGACGAATTTTTGAATGCCCTACTATTCTGTCCCCTCCCTTTTTATAAAATTGAGTCGCTGCTAAAAAAAATATATATATATTAAAATTAACTGCGAAAAATCATACAGACATCCAACACATTTTGATTAATACTATGTACTTAATATATTTTTCAAACATCAATATTACTAATCTAACCTTTATTATGATATCACAATTGAAACCAAAAATCCATCTCGACGAGGATGGGATTCGAACCCACGCGTGCAGAGCACATTGGATTAGCAGTCCAACGCCTTAACCTCTCGGCCACCTCGTCTTGTGAAAAAAAGCATCAATTTATCGCCTGGGTAATATAATAAGTTTTTATTACTTATTAATTTAATGTATACAAGTGTTTTTAATTGTTCATTCATCATTTTATATTTATACACTAGCTTCTGCCCGCGACTGCGTTCGCGTGGAATTCGTAAGACACCACAATACACTATATAATTTTTGACGTTCAAAAGTGCATCTTCGTGCCTATTTGAAATAAATTATTTGAATTTGACTATACGAATTTCCCGCCGGCTATTAATTCGTTTACGCTTAGCGTACTTTCAGACTTTTTAAGCTATTGCATAGCTTCTATCGCGGGCCTTGAGCGCGGGGACCGAATCCAGAAATTCCGTAACGAAAAAACCTCACGCTCCCCACTCCGACGGTTTTCCTACACCAGTACCCTCTAGTGATCTAATAATTTCTGGCAGTTCCTTTTTTCTGTGTATTTTATTCTTATAAATATTAGTTTATTAAATTATGATCTTCACAAAAAGTGATTGTTGATAGTGGGGTTTGAACTCACGAGCAGTCGATTACGAGTACATTCAGTTCCCCTGTTGCACCGCAAGGCTACAATGACTTAATTAAAGCTTGCCAAATAGTTGATACCATTCCAGTTGAACAATTTTTAAACTTGACTAGACGGTTGGAAATGACTCATGTACATGGAATTTTTTCGCTGTCAAAACAGTTTGTCACTCTTTTTTTATTTAAAATTACTTTAGATTCAACACTTTCGTCTATTTTAAAGTTGTTATTATGCTTATATTTGAATAGTATTTGACTTTGTTTACGTAGTTATACACTTTTACGACGTTCAGCACTTATTTATTTTGTTTTTAAGCTATTGCATAGCTTCTATCGCGGGCCTTGAGCGCGGAGACCGAATCCAGAAATTCCGTAACGAAAAAAATTTTTTTTATTAATATCAAAGAAAAAGAAATACTGCATAAATAAAATAAATAAATAATTATAATTGCATAAGTTGATACAAAATGCTATGCAATAGCTTTACCGCGGCAGTCCCCGAGTGCCACACGTCTTTTTTTCTATTTGCTCGTCTACTAAGGGTCGTAGCGTGATGATAAATAGCCAATAGCCTTCCTCAAAAATTGGGCTATATAATATGTTTTTCAAATCCGACTGGTAGTTCCAGAGATTAGCGCGTTCAAACAAAGTAACCAACTCTTCAGCTTTATTATATTAGTATCTAGCTAAGAGTAAAAATGCGGGAGCTTCAATCTTATGAGGTGCGGATTACTGACCAGAGGAAAGATAATGATGGAACTATTAGTCCGGGAGGTAACGTTGCATTTTAGGTAGTGTTTTTATGCCGATCGATTGCCATCTTTTTCAATATATCTCGAATGATTAATAAGTGAACCAAGTGTCAGCTGACGCACCCGCGATCGGTGTGTTGGAGGTTGCGAAAGTGTTTGTATTTTATGTGTTTTTTTTTTACAAGTTCATGCGAGCAGCTGACGATTTTTTTTTTTCGCCGTTTGGAGTTGAAACACTAGGGCCATAGGGTCCGAGTGCCCACTTAGTTTTACGAGACTTCGCCAAGCGGTCGGTCGATTCTCCACGTGACCCGAGGGCTGGCCTATTTCTTGACCAAAGAATGACTGCCATACAACGTAGCAATGCTGCCAGCATTTTGGCCACTTTTGCTGTTGACAGCGATGCGGACGAATTTTTTAATGCCCTACGATTTTGTCCCCTCCCTTTTTATAAAAATTGGTCGCTGCCTTAAAAAAAACATAAAATAAAAAAAATACTGCGAAAAAATCATACAGTCATAGTTTGATTAATACTATGTACTTAATATATTTTTCAAACATTAATATTACTTACTAATCTAACCTTCTTTTATTGTGATATCACAATTGAAACCAAAAATCCATCTCGACGAGGATGGGATTCGAACCCACGCGTGCAGAGCACATTGGATTAGCAGTCCAACGCCTTAACCTCTCGGCCACCTCGTCTTGTGAATAAAAGTAGCAATTTATAGTCTGGGTAATATAATAAGTTTTTATTACTTATTACTTTAATGTAAACAAGTGTTTTTAATTGGTAATACATTATTTTATATTCATATACTCAATGCTCAATATTTTATTTGCATTCCACAATGTGTACTTAGGTGGTAACTTAAAATTATAAGTGATTATTAAACTCAAACTCAAATCATTTATTTCAATTAAACCATTTACAGGCACTTTTGAATTGTCAAGGAGTCGGTCAGTAAGAGAAATGACTACATGCCCATTCCAAAGCGTAGTAGGTACCTATGAAGAAGAACGGGCAAGAAACTCCATGGACACTCTTTTAAATGAAATTGTTACAAAAATATTAGTTACATCTTTAATGTAAAGTTCATAACTAAATGTGAGCAAGATGTAAAAATAAAAAATAAAAACGTACACGTTAAAAGCGCCCAGAGTACCTAGGTACAACAAAGAGAAACAAACAAAAAAAAAAATTTTTTTTAAATAAACCGTGGCAGTTAAAGAGATGACCAATCCCAACTGCCAGCGCCCGTTCACGAACATGACGCATGGATTAGTACCATTCAGCTCAACCATTTTGAAGGGAGCTAAATGATCCAACACACACGGCGCCATCAGCGAGACATCTAAGTGAGCATGACATACTCTCAGCCGCCAGGGCACATTCAAGCCAATGAAAGACATATTACCCGGTCAATGGTAGCTCTGTAGTACATAGTACTCACACCTGTGCTATGCAGTTATATAATACAAAGGAGATTGAGTTTATACAACGCAAAGATAGTATTACACTCTTAAGCAGCTCCAACATTATTTTCAAATGTTAATCAATTAGTTGTGGTTGTCGAGCAGGACCAGCATTCAGCCAAGCATTTTTATCAGCGATGTAATCCCCCAACTTATAATATGCCTGCCTGCATAGTGTGCGTTTTATACAAGATTTAAATTTAGTCTCATTCAGTTGAAGTATGTGGGGAGGAATTTTATTGTAACATTTTAAACAGTACCCCATGAAAGATGAGTCTACTTTAGCCAGTCTGAAACCTGGTTGAACTAATAGGCCCCAGGAACATGATTATATAAAGATTCGTTTGTCAAATGATATTTTGATGTTTCTTTGAATTATTTGTCAAAGATGTAGTAATGAGTTATTTACATAAAGAAAACCCCCTACCTATACCTTTTGCTTTTAAATCCATACTAATATTATAAATGTGAAAGTAACTCTGTCTGTCTGTCTGTCTGTATGTTACGTTTTCACGACTTAACCGTTGAACCGATCGTTATGAAAGGCAGAGATATAGCCTGGGATATGGAGAAGGAGATAGGCTACTTTTTTACGCGATAACCGACATCTACGTGGGCAGTGCCGCGGACAAAAGCTAGTAAATAAATGAAGCATAGTTTGTAAAGTGATAACTTTAGATATCAAGTATAAATTTACCTAAGGTTATTTTTTAAATGAAAATTTGTGATTAGTTTTTTGTCAAATGACTAAACCCACATGTCTCTCCCTCCCCAGTTCTTCCTAAGCCTGGTGTCGTGCACTCTACCAGTACCTGCCGGTATCTTCGTGCCAGCCTTCAAGATGGGAGCTTCCCTGGGAAGGTTCACGGGAGAAGTGATGCACTACTTCTGTCCGCTCGGCGTCGCCTATGGCGGACATATACAGAAGATATTGCCAGGTTCGTATTGTTTTTATTATCTGGTTAAGTGGACCAATATCTATATACTAATATTATAAAGAGAGAGAGCGAAGATTACATTTCCGGTTCCGGAGATTACCCTCCACATATACACTAACTCACAAAATTCGCTCTCTCTCTTTATAAGCTAGCAGTCGATTCTATAATCGACTGCTAGCTTATGGTGTAAAGTTAAATAATCCATACTAATATTATAAACGTAAAAGTAATTCTGTCTGTCTGTATGTTACGTTTTCACACCTAAACCGCTGAACCGATCGTCATGAAATTTGGTAGAGATATAACCTGGGATATAGAGAAGGACAAAGGCTACTTTTTTACGCGATAACTGACATCTACGCGGGCGGAGCCGCGGGCAAAAGCTAGTACCACATATTTAAGAAGTCGTTTCCATACTATGTATGCGATTAGTTGTGCATTCCCGGATTATTTTTGGAATCCCGGGATTCATATTAACAAAGAAAAAAAAAATTAGAAGCCGCTTCCCTAATTTCATAGCGAAAAATTAACTTTAGTTAAATACGTATCCGAATATCCGATCTCTAGTTATAACCAAGTATTTTAACTTTACAGGAGGCTACGCGGTAGTTGGCGCGGCAGCATTCACAGGAGCTGTTACACATACCGTGTCCACTATTGTTATTGTCAGCGAGATGACGGGACAGGTACATATCTTACACTCTGGCCGTCGAGAACATGCGTTCCTGACACCTGTCAGTTGGACAATTTCTTGTAACTATAAAGATCAAATTCGCAAAACACATTTTCGGAAATGGACCGAGAACAACGATCGATTCCATAATATTTGAAGTTATCCGAAACTGGTGTAACAGTGCCTTATACCAAAGTCTCTAATTCAGATAATTTATGTAAACAAAGTAATGTCAAGAAATGTCACTATCAAAATGACAGGACAGTAGTGCAATTTTTTTTTTTTTTTTTTTAATAATCATCTATGAAATTAAAGTGAATTAATTATAAGAACTATGCAAACAAAATACCGTTGCCAAACAATGTTTTATGAAGTGTGTCGGAGACACGGCCTATGATCGTCATAATCAGCCCTTTTCAGTTAACTGCTAGACGTAGGCCTCCCAAAATCGATTTCCACTCGAAACAGTTTACAGCCGTTTCCATCCAAAATATGGCTAGATATGCTACATACAATATGAATCTATGAATGAGAGTTGTAATTTAAGTGTTGTTGAAGATGTAAAAAATGTGAAAATGTTTGGACCTCCTGCATTGTTACCAGTATCATAAAATATTTTATACCAGAATATCTCCTTTTTTTAATAACTTTGCTTAAAACCGAAAATCTATAAAAATAATTACGGTATGATTATTTTAAAATTATTATTTCTTAAATTCAGTACTTAAAAGGAAACGGCACCTTTTTTTTTTCGCCATTTTATGTGAATTACTGTTACGAAGATATTTTTTTGATATGTTATCCCCTTTGTTTACATAAATTATCTGAATTTCAGACTTTGGGTATAGTTCTCTCACTTGAAAGAAAGAAAGTTTTTTTTTTTACATTATCACTACATAATTATCATAAAACAAAGTCCTCCGCCGCGTCTGTCTGTCTGTTCGCGATAAACTCAAAAACGACTGCACCGATTTTCATGCTGTTTTCACCAATGGATAACGTGGTTCTCGTGGAAGGTTTCAGTATATAATTTGTTAAATATTTGTATAAATTAACGATATTTGTTGGAGGTGTCGGAAAAAATTAAGCTGTCTGGAAGGTTTCAACGAAAACACTGTCTAAAGCCTTAGAGATATAACAAAATAACGTATGGTGGAATTGTGTATCTTATATAGGTCTACAGAAAAGTCCACACACATACTATATCCATTTTATTTTATTTTTGTAGGTATTTGTTGTCTTTAGGTAGTCGGAACATACTTATCCTTTTTATCCCGGTAATATATTTCCGTGTGAGAATTTCCGACATTCACGCGGGCGAAGCCGCGGGCAAAGGCTATTTTCTAATAAAATACAACTACTTCTTACTGTCCCTCGTCTCTGCAGGTAACACACCTGCTCCCAATAATGGCTGCCGTGCTAGCAGCGAACGCCACCGCGTCGCTATTGCAGCCATCTTGCTTCGACAGCATTATACTCATCAAGAAGCTGCCCTACCTACCCGACCTGCTGTCTTCTGCTAGCCGTGAGTATCGACTTCATAAAAATTTTGCACAAGAAAAGAAAGAAAGAAAATAAAGAAAGAAAGAAAAGAAAGAGAGAAAGAAAAGAAATAAAATATTTGTTAATGTTGTTTGTAGTAATGTTTAAAACATGACTCAAAGAAAGAACTCAAACACGTAGTGGCGATTAGGTTTATCACATTAAATAGTAAGTACATCGGTTATTACAAGTATTATCAGTCTAATATGATAATAAAATAAACCGTTTTACTCACAATAGAAAACTGAACAGTGATGGTTCGATGGTACGGAACCCTCGGTGCGCGAGTCTGACTCGCTCTTGACTGGTTTTTTTTTTTTAATAACTTTATGGCTCTTTATAAATTTTCTCTATTATATTTGCTCTCATATTCCCCATAATAAAAAATCCATCTCGACGAGGATGGGATTCGAACCCACGCGTGCAGAGCACATTGGATTAGCAGTCCAACGCCTTAACCTCTCGGCCACCTCGTCTTGTATTACATAAATGAAATTAACCTGCATAATGCAACCTCCAGTTCTGGTCATAAATCTTGTTAAACATGTGGCATTATAATATTATTGTTGTAGCAGTTGGTTTTATCATAACACTAGTGACTCGCCCTTGCTTTTGCACGGTTTTTACGCCTTAACATCGAGATTTCTGTGCTATATCTAGGTTCAATAATTATGTATTACTAGTTGCTGTCCGCGGCGTCGCCCGCGCTTATGACATCAGCTATCTGCCAGTGAAAGTCCCGTCAACATCGGTCCAGCCGTTTCGGAGATTAGCCAAAACAAACAGACAGATAGACAATTTTTTTTTAAATTAATATTTAGACATTACAAACAGAATTTTATTTATTTGTACAGATTTAGTTTTATTTATTATTTATATAATTATAATCATTAAAATCATCTATACAACTCTCTAACTTCATATCTATTGAATGTCTATTTCATGAAATCATGTCAAAGCAAAGTTGAATAACAAAGGCAATCAGAGGTTAACACAATTTAATTGTATTTTTAAACAAGTGTTCGTATATTTACGTTATATCAATATTGCCAGTGAAATTTATTTCATTTTTATAATTCAAGTTACAATGACTCATACACAATATTCAATACATTGAACATACAACAAACAATACATTAACATTACAATACATACAAAACTACCTTACTTAAAACGCTTATACTTGCATTAATAGCTGACGACTTTAGGGTCTGTAGGTGACGTGCAAGTACTTTATTCGGGACGAAAGGTACGCTGTGTCAGTTTTTGTACACCTGACAACGTATATGCAAAATTTCAGGATGATCGGTTCAGTGGTTTGGGCGTGAAAAGGTAACAAAGAAACAAACAAACTTACTTTCGCATTTATATTATCAGTTAGGATAGTTAGGACAACAGATTTATCGACCTACTAATACCTAAGACTAAAACACATTTTCAAAACCTTACACCGTTTTTATTCAAATTATCAAGTACAAATAAC
This sequence comes from Dryobota labecula, assembly GCA_947523025.1. NCBI lineage: Eukaryota > Metazoa > Arthropoda > Insecta > Lepidoptera > Noctuidae > Dryobota > Dryobota labecula. The sequence goes on along the minus strand of OX383308.1, from coordinate 2,526,127 downwards.
CTCACCAGTCGAAAAAAACCTTAAATAAATTGGAGCAACCACACAACCAATCTCATCACTATAAATATAGTCTATATGACAGAAATATTTCCGTGACAAAATACACTGCGTACAGTTATAACATCCCGTCAAATGAGCCAAAAGAGTTAACAAATCCCTTGGATCACAGATATAGTCATTCTCACTACAGATGAAATGAGTTGCCACCCTATACTCACACAAATCGTAAATAGGTGGGCACAACGAGCCGTAAACACGTAGATTTTCGAGAGGCCCATAGTCAAACAACGAAAATTTATTGAGCATTATCTGACCCCACCTCACAAAGTTTTTGAAAGAAGTTCCTGCCGGCTGATGACCTAATGCCACCACGATCGTATCTTGACAAATAGTGAAGTTGTTATATCCAAAAAGAGCGAAGATCAGACTGGTGCAACCCAGATAAGACAAATCCGTGGACCCACATACAATGCTTGCAATTTTCTGGACAGGACCACCATAAGCAAATATTTCTCCGGTAGGATTTTTGAATAATGCCGCTAATGCTGCTTGCAAATAAAGTGGCAATAGACGAGTATGTTCCAACCAAGTCGCGGCCGACATCCCAACAGCATTCTTAACTTTGTCATTATACTCTTTGCGTTGAGCACAGAGAATAATAAGAATAGTTATACCTTGCGAATGACCCATAAAATGTATTTGAGGTTGTCCTGAATCCGCTAGAATATAGTCTATAATCGCCGGCAAATCGTACAGTGCCATTTCGTCAAAACTAAAGTTCCAGAATTCTGGATCAGTGTCTGGATTGAGTTTCGTATGATTTCTTCCATACGTGTTTCCCCTGTTGTTGCCTGTCCAGATGTCATACCCATTATCAGCACAAATATAGCAATTGGCTTTACCCGGTCCTGGTATAATACAGTCATCGCCACTCAGATATAAACCGGGCATAAAGAGTATGGGTGTTTTATGGACTACAGTACAGTTTTCGTTGGGGTATATGTGAAATATTGTTAGTATATACCCATCGCTGGTGGTCACATAGTGGGTATCGCATCTGTATTTGTCTAACATAGCCAGTTTTGGAAAGGGAGGGCTCTTGCGAGGTGAATCACTGGGGTACAGAATGTTGTAATAGTTTAATGATTCGTCGCATGATGCGGTATTTAGAAGCTGTAGAGTTATGATAAGAAGTTGTATTCGATTCATTGCAGTTTCTGAAATGAAATAAGAAATAAATATAAGTATGAGTTTAGTTTAGAGGCTTATAAACAGATATTTGATGATGATGATGAGGCTCCCTTTTCCGCACTTAGTCTCCCATTTGGTCCGTTTTGCGTGGGGATTCTGGCTAACAGAGCCAGCCTGGCTCCGCCCAAAAGCACAGAAGCTTCCTGGGAGCTTCACAGGCTTCGCGGAGCGACCTCACTGCTCCGAGGCCTCGCATTCCAGGATGACGTGGGCGGCTGATTCCTCGGTGTCAAGGCAGCCCCTGCGATGGGGGCTGTCTGTGGCGCCTATGTTAAAAAGATGTTTGTTAAGGAGATTATGGCCCGTAATTGTACCTATTGTTATTTTAAGGTTATTTCTACTTAAGCTGAGAAGTTTTTTGGTTAATCGCGGGTGTACCATTGATAAAGCCAATTTTGAGTGTCTGTTACCCGTGACCATCTGTTGTTATGGAGTTCGGTAGATCTTTGGCGAATCCACGCACAATTTTTTAATTTTTTTTAAACGTTGCCCCACACTAGGAATTTCTCCTGTATCGTGGGTGCGTTTACAAACATTTAAACTCGCATACGCAAATTGAGAGAAAGGCAAAGGGAGAAGTGGGTACGGGCCTAGCACCTTCATATCAGGGCCTCTCTTCGCAAGTTCATCTGCAGCGTCATTGCTCAAGGATCCACTATGCCCTTTGATCTGGAGGGTAATTCGATTGAACGTCGATAAACTCTCCAGAGCTAGATGGCACTCGTTGAGATTCGCAGACGTATGAAGGTTTTCGATATTGGAACACGAGTTATGTAACTCAAATGGACACCTGGCAAGGCGCAGTGATGACAGGTGGAGTAAGGCAGAGACCGAGTTGTGTCCAAGGACTGGACGTAGTTTCGGTCGTCTAAGGGCGAGATGGGTGGACGACATTGTTGCCATGGCGGGTAGAACCTGGATGAGGCTGGCACAGGAACGTGGGGATTGGAACAAGAAAAGAGAGGTCTGAAGTCAAGTGAAGTTAGGCTCTGGATGATGATAATGAGTTCGGATATTTGCACAGGAAACAGTGATAGATAATGTTAATGTTCCCACTGCTGTTGCTGTCGCTGGGAAAAGTAATAAAACACAACGCGGAAAAAAAGAAAAATAACACAGCATAATTTTTTCCTTTACATAATTTATGAATAAAGAAAAATTACTTACTTTGTAGAAAAACGCGTCACCAACAACTCAAATTTTTTGAAAACAAATTATTATAATAATTTTCACGTGTACTCCTACTCGTTCCCATTCATCCAATAAATCTGCACAAAGAACGTCATGAACTGATGTATGTATGTCTATTATAAGTTTATAACATTTATGTACTTGTGTATCTATTTTATTTGTTATCTTTTTAATATTATTATGACCTCTTAAATAGAGCACCTGCCATCTTATCTCTTCACTGCACTTGGTTGACTGGTAGAGAATGCCTATGGCATTAAGTCCGCCTTACCTTATTGTGTGTGCGAAGTTCAAATAAATAAACTGATAATAGGTATTATTCTCCATCTGCGTCATTTGAAAAAAAAAAGACAATAATATGTTAATTGAACAACCATTTTCTGTATTGACTAGCTACGTCAATAATACTATTTATTACTTATGAATTTATTAAATGATAACGGTGATGGTGAGAGCAGTGGTGGCCTGGTGGCAATCGCCACGACTTACGAGCTGTAGTTCGTAGGTTCGAACCCAGGTAAGCGCTTTACTTTGTGTAAATCATTTCATCACCACTGCTTTGAAAACGGTGAAGGAAAACATCGTGAGAAAAAACAAGGCATGTCCTAGAACCAAACAATTCGAAGAAGACATGTGACATCCACCGACCCGCACTTGGCCCGCGTGGTATATATACACCGTGGCATTTTAGTCCTCTTACAAAGACAGCCCACTTCATGTATCCAATGACTACGAATCATATATTAAAAAAAAAAAAAAATTTGGACATTTGAATTTTTTATATTTTTTATTTTTATTAATTATGACGCATGACATAGTTTAAAACAGCCTGTTACGAGTGCAGTCCGAGCCTTGTGTTACAAGGGCGCCGCGGAATGGAGCGGCAACATCTTTATCAGAGTTCATTCACCCTAACGCAAAAGTGTGTTTCTTACTATTGCAACTTATGTAAACTTAATCTAAATCCATTCTGCGGCGCCCTTGTATCACAAGGCTCGGACTGCACTCGTAACAGGGTGTTTTAAACTATGTCATGTGTCATAATTAATAAAAATAAAAAATTACAATGTTCAAAAAAAAATTTTTTTTTTACATGAATGATTAGTAGTCATTGGATACATGAAGTGGGCTGTCTTTGTAAGACGACTAAAATGCCACGGTGTATAACAGCCCACTCTCTCTCGATGTGTAAATTGTAATCTGTAATATTGGACAAGGAAAATAATGAATAAATAATTGGATAATGTAAATATAAGAATAATAATATAATATGTATAAGTGTAATAGTTAAAAATCATTAATCTATTATTAATAATTGTACAAATATAATTATTTGCACGCCATGAGAAATGGCAGACATGTCAGGAGCCACTCTTATTTCAAGATCTTGCATGCACGTATTTATTTTAATTCTGTATGTATACACATGTTCGAGCAAATAAAATTTCTATCTTTCTTTCTTTCTGTGTACAGTGTCCCAGCAGTGAGAACATTGTATGCTGATTATGCTACAAATTTATTTTTATTTTATTTTATTATTTTCGGGAAACTTACAGCTAACATAAACAGTGTTCTTAAACAATATGCATTTGAAGGCCATTTACAAGTTTCCACTGATAAAATACACTCATAAACTCACGCCCTCTACCCATGGGGATAAGCAGAAACTAAAGAACGATACGATCTTCTATGCTGAATCACTACATATTATAAAACAAAGTGCCCCCGCCGCGTCTGTCTGTCTGAACGCGATAAACTCAAAAACTACCGAACGATTTTCCATACGGTTTTCACTAATGGACGGAGTGATTCATGAGGAAGGTTTAGGTGTATAATTCAATAAGGTTTTGTGTAAACTGGTTAAAATATCACGATGATTGTAGAAGCTTAATTACAACAAGCAATTCCAACATATAGATGTTTGCTCTTTCTGCTGGTAGATTCAAAAATATTGTAGTCAAAACACTTAGGCCCAAATACTCAACCGTTACTTAACTTTAAGACGTTCTTATAAGTGTTTCTGTCGCTACAAAACAGTTTAAAGTGACAGAGACAGCATTATACTTAACGGCGACTTAAAATTGAATTTCGTTTGAGTATTCAGCAGTTTGTCTAGTAATTTTAATTAACATTCGCATTTCTTATACAATTTTTTTTTTTTTTTTTTTTGTTTTTCTTTGTTTGCTAAATTTACTTGTTTTACTATTTAGCACAAAAAATGTTTTCTGCCTTTAATTAAATTATTGTAGTTTTTTGGTTTTAGTTTCAAAAGCATGGTTTGTAAAAAATATGTTTTATGTGTATTCCGTGGAAAATGTCGTTGGTTACAAATTTGGCCGTATCTTTTTTGTATTTCTTCCTACAAAATGTAATGTGTCACTGTTTGTTTTCCCTAATAAATAAAATAAAGATGTCGGAAAAAATCATGCCGACTGGGAGCTTTACTGGCGTGCGCCGCGTTATATAGTTATATGAAAACAATGTATTAGGGAATGAATACATTGCCTATCTGAATTAACACATAATGTACTTTAAATCCCGGTAGTACGTTCCCGTGGGATATTTTCCGACATCCACGCGGGAGAAGCCGCGGGTAAAAACTCTTGTACCGTAGCATGCACCCATAAGCACAGTGTTTTGCGTGCGTTACATTGCGCGCTACAGTGAACTGCGATTTTTCACACAAAAAAAAATAAAAGTCGTTTCCCAGTAATAATTTTTACTCAATGTCACTTAGTTTGATGTACAAAATGCGTAGGTAACGGCTATGTGATGAGTCTCTTTACACCCTGTATTGTCCCACTTTAGGAACAAGTGTCCTTCAACCATTATAAGAGAAAAAATTACACACTTTAATGTACATAATTTGTTTGCAGGTATGTACGACATCTGCGTGGAAGACTTCATGGTGCGTGACGTGAAGTACATTTGGAACAGGATGACCTTCCAACAGCTCAAGGATCTACTCAAAGAGAATAAGGTAAGAAAACCATTTTTAACGATGTGCTCGAATATCTCGATATCCGACGGCTATATCATATTAAATACCGGCAGCCTGCATCTAAACAAAGTTATACCAGGATTAATATAAGTTACTAGCTGACCCGACAGACTTCGTTCTGTCAAAAGCTATAGTATAAACTCCACTACTCTACCCTACCCTACCTACCCTACCTACCTACCTACCTACCTACCTACCTACCCTACCTACCTACCTACCTACCTACCTACCTACCTACCTACCTACCTACCTACCTACCTAACTACCTACCCTACCCTACCCTACCTACCTACCTACCTACCTACCTACCCTACCCTACGCTACCCTAGCCTACCTACCTACCTACCCTACCCTACCCTACCCTACCTACCCTACCCTACCCTACCCTACCCTACCTACCTACCTACCTACCTACCCTACCCTACCCTACCCTACCCTACCTACCTACCTACCTACCTACCTACCTACCTACCTACCTACCTACCTACCTACCTACCTACCTACCTACCCTGCCCTACCCTACCCTATCTACCTACCTACCTACCCTACCCTACTCTACCCTACCCTAATTTTTCGTAAAAACCATTAAAAAAAAAAAACGTAAAAACCATCCTTGGACTTCAACGAACATGGTCCAGGCGTTGTTGAGTTATGCGCTTACCAACACATTTTGCGATTCATTTTTATATTATAGATTACTTAACAGACATATACAACATGTCCCGGAACTAACGCACACCACCAAACATCCGAATTAGAATTTATGTTATAATCATAATACATACACAGATTTTTTACTATTATGTAATAAACATTGTTTATTTATTAAATTATACTGATTGTGGGACAAAATTGTGGTCACATTACAAATGTACGCATGCACATGTATAAGTGTCTAGCATTGTAGGTACTTGGTCCATTTCAGAAAACGTAACATACAGACAGACAGAGTTACTTTCACATTTATAATATTAATATGGATGACAGAAATCGATTCAGTAAACGATTCTGAACAAACTACTTTCATAATTTAAGACGATCGTTTATCCAAAGACATTCGAGAGCAAAAAGTTTCTCTATGCATATACTTTTACAACAGAACGACAAACTTGGAGCCATTATATAAAAAAAACCTGATGTTATAAGGGCTCCGTTTCTTTTTTAAGTTCGGAACTTTTAAAAGAATATCTGTTAAACAGATATTCTTTCTCAAAAATATAAGAATTATTGGTAAAACACTAACAACCTTGTATAACTAACACTGGTATAACTAACATCATAAACAACAACTTTTGTTCAATGATTTTTTACAAAACATAGTACATTTACCAAAAACAAACCTTCAATATTTCGTTGTTCTATCTAACACATTTCAATTCTGTATTTTGTTTTACCTACCTACGCCTGCCGTGCACTGTCACTTGTAAGACACGGCAGTTTGTTTTGCTACGCGTAGAGTTTGTAACATTTAGGGCGTTGAATTAAAATAGTAGATTGTACATCAAGTGCATAAAACGCACCATTTTACGTGAGACATTTATCCATCCGAGCGAGCTTGCGAGCGAGAATGGATATAGAGTGTAAAATGGGTGTTCACGCACACACTATGCGCCGGATTACTGCGAACTCACTGTGCAACCCCGCGAGGGACGAGGGCCGCGCGGCCGCGTAGCTTCGCCGCCAACCGCCAACCGCCGACGACAGTCTGCTCGGGTCACTCGTTTAGAGCGCATGCGTACACGCAGCGCGTCACAGGCGTCACAAGTGTCGCACCATTATTGTTAAATTGTTGAGTACCTAATATAATATTTTAAGAGTAGACTCGCCTATTATTAAGCCTCTGGCTTGAGTGACCCCAATATTCTCAACAATGGGTTTTATGGACGAGTTGTACACTCTACTTTTCACTTCGATTGCGAGGAAATGAAACAGCAACATGTAAAATAACAAATGGACGAAATAAATAATATAAGTTTATTTCATGACGTTTTATTGTGTACTTTGACTGTTGGTATACTTGCCTTGTTCTTAGAATACTAACGAAACGAATTAAAATAAAGAGGTTATTCTATGAAGTTGAAGTTGTTCGTGTGGCTGTTGGACCGATTGCTTTGGTCTTCGACGAAGATTTTACTTTATGCTCTAGAACATAAAAAGCGACTTATAAAGACGAACTTTTAGAGCATGAGAATTGAAATAGTTATTTATGAAACTGTAGTATAATAAGGGGGATTAAAACACGAATGTGGGTTTATCACACGAGGCGAAGCCGAGTGTGATAATAGTATCACATGAGTGTTTTAATACCTAATTATGCACAGTTGCATACAAGACTATCTACACCCATGTTATCTACTATTTGATATTTTCCAATTCATGAAATCTTGGTACGCCTTTTCATATTGTTTTCTCGACTTTTCTGGTAATAATTGGTTATAAATTTCCTTTGTTGCATTCGAAATATCTGGTGGTGTGTTATCAAAGCTTTTATCACTCATTTTTGTAAACAACAAACTTATAAATTTTTGCAATACTAATATCGAACCAAAATGGCGGAATGCGACGTGAACTCGAATAACTTATAAGTTTTTTTTTTAAATTACGGCGCTGTGGTAGTAAAACGCGCGTGCATGACAATGTTCTATTTTTGAAATTCATAAATGTGGTTGTTTGATGAGTAAGGAAGGGATTGAAAACGCAAAGGAGTTGCATAATGAAATTATGTACAACATTATAACACTCGTTTGGATGATATTATGGTTACTATGACACCGGTTGTTTTAATGTTGGCAATAAGCTAACTGTCTCAGAAACTTATAGAGGATTTATAGCATGGGTGTAGATAAAATATATTTTTGTATGAAAATCTGATAAATTAAAATTAGTTAAATTATTAAATGTCATAAAACAAAAGTTCTTGTTTCTGATGTTAGTAATATTATAGTCTAAGAGAAGTTGTGAGTGCTTGCTACCAATGACCCTGTATATTTTCGCCATAGATTCGTTCACAAGAGCTTCTCGGGCCAGTTTCGCCTCTCGCTTTTTGTTTTGTGTTGACGTGACATGTACTGAGCCACCCGCAGATGATCAAAAGCTTCCCGCTAGTGGACAGTCCCTGCTCCATGGTCCTGCTGGGCTCCATCCACCGCTGGGAGCTGGTGAAGGTGATCGAGAAGCAGGTGGGGCGCGACCGGCGCCTGCAGATCGCGGCGCTGTGGCACCGCGAGGCCGAGCTGCGCCGACGGGACGAGGAGGCGCGCAAGAAGGTCAGGAGGCCTTCGAGGTTTGAGGTGAGTCCAGAGGTTTCCACCCAAAGGAATCAATCTGCCTAATCGTTGGTCGGCTTCCAGTCTTACTGAATTCTAACATTTTACATGGAGCGACTGCTATCTGACCTTCACAATCCAGTTACTGGGCAACACGATATCCTGGCTGTCAGACTTTTAGGCTTCTGACTAGAATACCCGTAACGATTGTCAAAGATCCACGACTGACAACCGGGACCAACGGCTTTCCGAGGCACGGAGGAGTCTCAGTATGTAAAGATGGTCTCCCATGGTCCACGGACCAACCCATGCAAGCGTAGCTTAACCTGACGGATCGACCCGTGCGGCTGTTATTACTTAGCCACGAGCTCCTCTATTAATTCAGTTACACATTGTAATAATATATTGTATCTCTAGGTTACTCCAGCACCAGATATGCTACAAGTGCCGGGTACCGGCATGACCAGAGGATCCTCACTCACCACCAAAGACCAGGGAGGACTTATACCTGGTTAGTACCACAGATTAATACAGATGGGACACCCCGCAGTTTAGGTATGAAGCTACAAGTACGCGGCGGGCCCATCCCACTGGGCAAATTCAGTATGACTGACGCGCGCCGCCGGCATAAGAGTTACGCGATAGAAAGACCGGCAACAAAAAAAAGTGAATAATGTAGATAATAAGCGTTGTGCGACCTGAATTGCACTTTATTGTGACGTAGCAAGAGTTGCTTTTTTATTTAAATGATTTTGCGGAGTGTCCTATCTGTATTAATCTGTGTTAATACTTACAATATCTTGTTACTTATCATTACAATAGTTTTCTACTACGGTAGTTATAGAGCGCCTTCACCTAAAAGTGCCGTATAAGTAAGAATTTTTAGGGTTCCGTACCCTACAGTGCCATATGGAACCCTATTACTAAGCCTCCGCTTTCCGTCCGTCCGTCTGTCTGTCTGTCAGCAGGCTGTATCACATGAACCGTAATAGCTAGATAGTTGAAATATTAACAAATTGTGTATTTCTGTTGTGGGTTCCTCATACAAGAAACGTGTTTTTATCGGTGTTTTATACTCGATCTTAGTACGGTACGGAACCCTTCGTGTGCGAGTCCTACTCGCACATGGCCACTTTGTTTGCTTTATTTATGACCTTGTGTCCCATATCCGGATAAAGTTTTCCCATCTCTGCTCCTAAACCGTTTCTGTACCTATTGTGCGTTTCCTCGCCACGTCTGCCCTGTAAATTCGTGTTTGGCTCGTCTAATTTTGATGTGGTTTTTGATAAATTATTATCGTTGGGTCGAAGTCGAAAATACCGCAGAACACCTGAGGAGCAATTCCTGTAATTATAAGAACGTTTGTATTCTAATCTCAGTCTAACGGGTTCCGGTTTTTTCATTCGGACGTACGGACCCGAAACCCAAATCCTAAAAAACTCAAGAGTTAAGAGTTCATTTATTTGTCAGAAACATGAGTATGCACACACAAAGCATGCAAGATGTTAAGTACATTGCAGATAGGATCACAGTCATGTTTTACCTTTACGGTGTACAAATATGTATTATAATAACATTCGATCAATTATATAATTAATTGCAACTATTAATTATTAAACATATTAAAAAAATATACAATCAATTGAAATTCATTTGTTAACGATTATAATAAATACATTTGCACATAACATAGGTACAGCATGAAATTCAAACATCAATTAAATTAGATAAGTAGGAGAACAAAATATCATAGTTAAAATTAATTCAAATGTCAAAATAAGATACAATACTATTAACAGTCAACAGAAAAGAAAAAACTTCGCCCCCACATTAGAATTTACATTAGAATTAGTGTATTTTCTCCATTAGAAACTCAGCAATACTATAGAAACATTTGGCTGCTAAATACTCTTTTATTTTTTTTATTTTTTTAATAAGTTAGTAATAGTTATATCTCTGAGTGCCCGTGGAAGGTGGTTAAATATACGTGATGCCATACAGAAAACACTTTTACGCATTAGTGCTGTATTTTACCCAATATTACCTAAATTGTTTGACAGATTTTTGACATTGATTGTCACTAAGGTGAGTTTGCGACTTGAATTTAAACGTTTAAACTTGAGTTTTAATTACCTCAACCTGTAATCAGGTGCCATTTCTCCTTAGGCTGTCTACATATCAATCATACCAATAAAATATTATTATTTCCAGCACCAGGCCAGCTATTCCGTCCAAAGTCGATCCTCAAGAAGACGAACTCCTTCACCCTCACTCGAGGTCTCTCATCAGGTGGAACAGCTCCTCAGACGCCCACCACGCCACAGCCGTCTGTCTACACCACTGTCACTGGAGCTGAGACTAGGTAAGGCTCTTGAATGCATCATTTGTGGCCTTCCATTTTAGCCTTCAAATATTGTGTTCTGAACTTCTGGGCCTCCGCACAATCAGCGAGGAAATTCCCTAACTATCATCATCTGCCTAGCATTTTTGACATAAATGCTTTGAGTTTTGAGTTTGAGCTTATAACACTGATTACTGCATAAAACATTGCTGCTAATTATAACAATGAAAACGGAAGACGCAAGTCACAAGTTTTCCAGATGTTGTTAAGAATTTACTACATACTACTGAATTGTGTCATTGATATTCATTTTACCTTATAAAGTTATGAGGAACAGGGTGTAAAGTTAACTCATACTCTATAGAAAAGGGAGGATCCTCCGACCAGACTGATTCGAATACGCCCAGTTGATGTCGGGATATTGTATAAATGCTAGTTGCGCGATAAACTCTGATTGCGCGATGCAGGATTTGTGACGTCAGGTTTTCGATGCGTAGTTCGCATGTGGCGTTGTAGATGCCGCCACAATCTGTTAAATTAATTCCAATGGGAGCTATCGTTTTTGTCCTCAACTGTTGGCGCCACTGGCGAGTAAGGTCCTGTTAGTACTTTTATTTGATATTTTTGGGATGTTTAAGTACTCATTACTTCATAAAATTTTAATAAGGTTTAAGTTTTAATATTACATTCATCAAATGAATATTTACATTATAATGTTCATAAAATTATTCTTCCTCCTAGTACTAAAAAATTAGATCCTAAGTTGTTACTTAAAATCTTAAGGCATAATTAATCAGAAATGGCACAATCTGTACAATTATGAATAATTAGTAACAATTTGCGATAAAAAATCCCGCAAACAGTGAACGTTCATTTCACATTTGATATTTCTAGAGACCTCACTCTACATTAGCGCCTCTAGCAGCGAATTCAAGCGCCTTGGTCCTCATTGAGACACTTTAGACAAGATGTAGATAGATTTTGCATACCCTGCTGGGTAATTGCGTATTATTTCTAACATATGAAGCAATGGATTAGCAATATCCTTCAAATTATAATAACCGACACGAGTCGTGAGCACAGATGGGCAGTAGTGGGGGCAAGCTCGCGCATGTACACTTTCGGCTAAATAAAAATGACACGCGAGAGTCCAATAGACGACGAGTATCGACTGACGAACCAATCGCATGGAGCTCGGCGCTCCCTTCTTCATTCCGCCAAAGAGAAAAATTACTACTAGGTGTCAGTTTGTGCTCACGACTCATGCCGGTTATTATAATTCAGATTGTAATTGATTGTTACGCAATGGGTGCTAATATGCGAAGTTTGTGTGGACCGGATCGATGCTAGTACGAATCATTTCGATCTAAAACCCCTACTCTCATTTCTCAGAATTCGCGCAGCTTTCGAAGCCATCTTCAAGCGCTCATCACTCCTACAAGACGTGGAAGGAGGCCTTCCCGACCAGCTGAGTCCCACGTCACTGCCCAGGAGTCCGTCCATCAACAAGAAAGTGCAACTGGTCAGTACACCTGGCTCAATTTCAAACTTTATTCCGACAACGTTAAAGTTCTAAACGCAAAAACATTTTTCCAAAAAAAACAAAAAGGTTTTTTTGTCAAATAGTTATGAGGTGATTCTACCCGTCATACTAAAAAACTTTCGCTATGAAACTCATATCCGACTCGGTGAAAAAAAGAACAAATTCCTACACAACAGTAGAAAGATTATTTCGTTGCATCTATGATATTTTATAGGGTTCCGTACCTACAGGGTAAAACGGGACCCTATTACTAAGACTCCGCTGTCCGTCTGTCACCAGGCTGTATCTCATGAACCGTGATAGTTAGACAGTTGAAATTGTCGCAGATGATGTATTTCTGTTGCCGCTATAACAACAAATACTAAAAAACAGAATAAAATAAATATTTAAGGGGGCTCCCATACAACAAACGTAATTTTTTGCTCGTTTTTGCTCGATATTGATAACGGCAACAGGCCAATATATTCACTTTAAAAATAAATAATTAAATTAAAATAAAACAAATATTTAAGGGGAGCTCCCATACAACAAACATGATTTTTTTTTTATAGATAATGGTACGGAACCCTTTGTGAGCGAGTCCGATTCGCACTTGGCTAGGTTTTTTTACGAATCGTATATGAGTTTGACTGGGAATTCGTAATTTTTACAATTGGAAAAAACGATCGGGCACACGGCTTGTGTAAATAAATATATTATTATATATTTATTTATACAAGCCTTTATATTTTATATTTGTTTATTAATTATTTTTATAATATAATTTAATTTATATATTAACATTATAAATTAATAATAATCCGTTTTGTCTCCCCAGCCTCGCGAGCGCGTGTGCGACATGTCCCCCGAGGACCAGAAGGCGTGGGAGCAGATGGAGATGGCCAAGGAGATCGACTTCGACCGCATGCTGCAGATTGCCAGAAAGCGAGATATGGTAAGATATAAAACTTTTTCTTAATTTTTTTTTTTTTTTGTAGTCTTTTTATTTATTTATTGTGGACTTTCAACATTATAAACAAAAAACAACACAATTTATACATTTCCCGGAATGGACGCACACCACAATTAGAATATCATGTTATAATCATAATACATAAACTGAATTTTGACTATTATGTAGGTATTAAACATTGTTGTGTAAATAATTTCATCACTATGCTCTCAAAACAGCGAAGGAAAACATCGTGAGGACACCGGCTAAACATGTTATAGATGTCACATAATGTCTTCGAATTTTTGGTTCTATACCCAAAGTCTCATCGATAAGGAAGCCGAGAGTGTAATGATCAATGCACACGCGTTTCATACGACGTTTTTCAACACACTTGCGAGGAAAAAACAGACTTGTATTGTTATCAACTTTACGGAAATGGAATTTTTGGTTTTGTTTTTTCGCGCGCCGCGCTAGCGATGCGCGCGCATGTGTAAATAAAGGCACTGGCAAAACCGCTAAAGAGCCTATTAAAAAAAAACAAAATAATGTTTAGACTGATCATAATGTTGTCGTATGTCAAATTGTAGTTTAGTTAGTATGGAATTAGAAAGTACTATTGGCATAGAGAAATAATAAATACATTTTGTTCGGTGAGAATCCGCAATAATAGAACGCCAATCAGGGTCTTTTTCGTTTGGTTCCGGGAGGGACCACAGATAATTTAAGGTAAATTTTTAGTTCCTTTTGGGATAAATAAAAAAAATGTGAAATATGACAATAAGGCTGCAGCATTATGGAAGTCTCAAGCGCAAATATCCGACCAGTAAATAGTTATCTGTGGCGTTACAGCACTAGCGCGTTAACATAAAGCAAAAAGCACGCGTTTTTAATACACTGCATTATGGACCTAAAAGCGGTTCATTAAGAGCCACTTTACGAGCAAGTGTGTTGAAAAATTAGGTATACCTGATAGTGGCAGAAAGTTATGGTCACATTACAAATCTACGCACGCACACAGTCGCACACGTATATGCGTCTAGAATAGTAGGAACTTCATCCAAATTGACTGTACAACGGAAGTGTGGCTGTAATTTACGTAGATTTTATGTTTTACTGATTCTAATGATTATAATTCTGTACATATATATTTGTTACGGTCGCGAATCATACTGTAAACAAGATACACCCAGACAATGAGCTGCAAATTGCAAAAATCGTACGACAATTTGAATTTCGCGGGCTACCTTCGCTCTTCCCCTTAAGGAACTTCGTTCCAAAATTAGGCTTTTGGTTAACTGTGACAACAGAAGGAAACTGCAGACGTTAACGCTCAAGTTAGTTCTACTATAATAAAAGTTTCTATCCCTCTTACAGCATCCAGACGACCCAGAATACGAAGATGAGAATCTGTACATCTGCCACATTGATCCAGCGCCCTTCCAGCTCGTCGAGAGAACCTCGTTACTCAAGGTAACACAAATTCATAATTATTCTACACCTTTACTAACTTTGAAGTTGACAGTCTAGTTCTTTTGGTTTTAGTTTATTATTATTCGTTAATTAATATTCTTTCTTGACTTATTACATTTTTAAATATTTCTTAAAATAACAAAATACAGGGTGTAAGGGCTCTCCGCAGACTGATGGGGTGAATTCAAGTATATCAAAGCAATGTATCGTTACCGTTACCGTTATGGCAAAATGCACGGAACGGCAGCGCAGCGAGCCTTCGGCCGCCCTCTGTAGTTCGGCAGAATGTTGTCAGCGTTCCTACACTGACAACTTCACTGACTACTAACAATCACGTCGGGGTCACCAATTTTGTGTGTTGGTGTGTAATGTTCCAGGTGTTTGTACGGAGAGAAATTAAAGTTGTTTATAATTTGGATATTTCTTTTACTCTCACTAAAGTCGCCGATCGCTGCACGTATCAAATGAATACAAAGCGAATGTGTCAGCGTTCCTACAAAGTCAACATCCATTGCTGATGTTTTTTATTTTTGCTGCTTTATTTACATAAATGGAGTGCTACGACAGAGAATGTAATTTTACATTGAAATAAAGGAATCGTAACTGAAAAAACGATTTAAAAAAAATCCTGAGCAAATTCTCGGTGGAATATGATTCAAAATAAGAAGCTGAATGCACCCTGTCAGTTTGGTGAGGGCTGTCCCTTACACCCTGTATATTAAAAAATAGAGTTCCGCCGGTGTCGAGAGCAGGGTCCAAGCTACCGGTGGTTAGGGCTGCAGAGACAGGAACCTCCTCATGATGCGAACCGCATCTAGGAGTACTACCTTCTGAATCAGACCCTTGTTGCAACCTTATTATTATTAAAAACTATAAGTTTTTAAACTGTCATGGTCACTAATATTATTATTAACATAAGCGGGATATTTACCATGTTTATTCATCGGAACTTAGGCACCGGAAGTTTTTGGCAAATTTTTATTCCCCAACACTTTTGTAGAACTATAAGTTCAGATTGTCTGGATATAAGTGACTATATTAAATATTTATCTGCAGGTCCACTCGCTGTTTTCGACGTTGGGCGTGAGCAGAGCGTACGTGACTGCTATAGGAAGGCTCATAGGAGTCGTGTCACTAAAAGAGGTAAGTTTACACAAAAATTAAACGCACCCATGATACAGGAGCTATTCCGGCTGAGCAGAACTTGAAACAATGAAGGGTTTCGTAGTTGGGATGAATTAATCCCAAGAACAAAGTTAATATTGTAGTTGAAACATGTTCTCCCAAACGTTCCAATTGCAAATGTAACTTGGTTGAATATTATTCGTTATGTTGAATCGAAAAATGGTTTTCACAGAGTCCAATATTTTTGAACGGCCTATCCTACGGTACCACACACCAAATAACAAAATAATAACCGTTACGTAACGTTAAATTTCAATGTTATACCTAGTAACGTTACAAAAATTTAACGTTACTTGATAACATTACCCGTAATATAACGTTAATTAACATTAACAAAAATACGATAACTAACGTTAATTTAGCTACGTTGCCGTTCTGTGAGTAAGAATCAGGCAGATTCAGGCAACGTTTTGATCGACACGGCATTGGCACGGCATCAGAGAGGCGCGAGGGCGGGCTCCCGCCTCGCCGCACGCCTCGGGCCCCACTACTTACATCTCACCCGTTTAAAATAACGATAAAATTAATAGGCGCACAAATAACGTTAAATCGACTACCGTTATTTTAATAATAACGTTAATTCTGTCAATACAAGGTAACATTATGAAAATTTACTGGGATTTAAAGCCCTGCCACACACCATGGGATAGACGAGAAAAAAATATATCATTCATACTAAAAAAAAATATTTCAAGATTTTATTTTACTACTTTGTCGGCGTGATTAATATGTATACCCATGCCAAATTACAGTATTCTAGTACTAAGAGTCTCTGAGCTAAGCTGCGAACAGTCAGATGGACATGGCGAAACTATAAGGGTTCCTTGTTGACTACGGAACCCTAAAACGAAAAGAAAGTGACTATTAATTCTCCTCCACAGCTCCGCAAAGCCATAGAAGACGTGAATTCCGGAGTGTTAACCCTGGCCAACCGCCCCGAGCCGCCCAGCACGCCGGTACCCAACCTCATCAAGGCGAGCGCGACACAACCTGCACCACCCTCTGATAGCGAGACCGCTAAACTCACCACCGCTGTTGGAGACCACTGAAAGCATGGTGAAAAGCAAACTGTTACAGGAGTACTTGAAAAGAGGTGTTATTTTAACTAACAGAAGTACGAAAAGTAGTAGCTGTACAAATGTTAACGGCTGAATTGTCAACTCAACTTTACGTCGACGTAAAATGTCAAACTTATTTGAACTTAGCCTTGTGTTCACCAACATTTAAATCAACTGTTTAGATATTTAATCAGTACTATATATATATATATATATATATATATATTTTTTTTAACTTTGCCCCACTAGGAATTTCTCCTGTATCGTGGGTGCGTTTACAAACATTAAATTCACATACACAAACAGCCAGACCCGGAACAACTACTTGTAGGTCATACAAATATTTGTTCCGTGCGGGAATCGAACCCACGACACGCAGCGCAGCAGTCAATCGGTTAACCACTGCGCCAACCGTGTTGTCAAAAGTTTCTTAGGAAATTTGACATAAACCAACTGTTTAAATAACCAACCGGTGGTTTGAATGTTGGTGAACACATGCCTTAATGGGAGATGCGATAAGGTAGTCCGCGATTATTTTTTTTCAGTTTTTTGTAATTTTATTATCAGTGTCAGGTTTTATGTTGATTAAAACAGGATTCGCGACCGTAAAAATATGGCTTTACAGAATTATAATCATTACAATCAGCAATACACAGTGATTAAATTCACCGTGTATAACTCCTTAAGTTAGAATCGGCCTCAAATGTCATGAAATAGTATTCAATAGAGTAATATGAACTTAGAAAATTGTATTGATGATTTTTATGATCATAATTTTTATAAGTAAATATTTAATACGACCACGGATCATATGTAGATAAAAACGTAAGAAAATTTGAATTTGGCTGGCTACCCTGACGCTTTTACCGTAATTTTTTGCCACTGAATTTGCATGACTGTCTAAACCACAGTGAACTTTATTCTCGTTAAAATAAGGTTGTTGTTGGTTTGCTGCTGTCAGAAGTAGCATAACTGTGAACGAACAAAGTCAATTCATAATTTATGTGACAGTTGAATTGTAAGTTCTGCAAAAGTGCCTACAGTTTTTGCTCGATTTAAACGATTGACTGTTTAAAAAAGTCTTTACAAATAAAAAATCCATGAACGATTTTTTTTTTGTCGATCGTGTTAAATTATTACTTAGATTCATAGACAACTTGAGTCATTTCAACGTTTCCCGAGGCAGTTATACTTTACTCCTTATTCATAAATATTATTGAAAAGTATTTTGATTAGCGTCTCGTTTCTATCAAATATATAGAGACGAGAGATACGTTGTGTCTTAGTTATAAGTTTTTATGAATAAGGAGTGAAGTCCCGTGTAATTAACTTGTTGTAATATTATACAGAAATTTTAATGATGCTATGCGTTCGAAGTAAAGAAGATTAAAAAAGTTATAAAACCACCTGAGTTGAATGAAACTTTGACAGCAAATACTATTAAAAGCCATTAGTAAGGCTAAACGGTTAATACCGACCCCGTGGTCTATGATTGGGAAATATTCCTTAGACGTAAGAACCTGATATGGGAAAATTCCCATTCAAAAGTTCTTATAGAACTTTCATGGTAAGTATTGTAGTTATTAATAGCAAATGTTTGAAGTGTTAAGGTTCAATTTAAAAGCCATAGAATATTACTGTAAGCGGCCGTAAAAATGACCAATCTAATTTTAGGAAAAGTTCGGTTTTGTAACTTATATTTTCTCTGTCACTGATACGTGTGTGACGGTCTCTTTTTAAAGCTTGATGTGTCATTTTTAAGCCCGGGCAATGTAAAGGTTTTACTTTTAGGTTAGTTCTTGTATCAAGTTCCTTAATATCGTGATTTTTATTACACAATTAATGTTCTGTGGCTCAGAAACATCTGTGATGGACTGAAAGTCGAAATAAATTTGATTCACACTTTCCGGGACACTATACGCCCATAGACGTCATTACAATAAAACGTCTATTGTGTCTCGTTCAGTGTCAGTTTAAAATTGCTCATCCAAAGATTAGAAAATTTCGATGGGAATTTTTCCGTTTCAAATTCTTCCCATTACTGGGAATATATCCCAAACTAAAAGAATAAATTAATAGAGAAAATTAATCACTATGCATAATTTAAGACTTGTCATTTGAAGACATATCGAAACGATTGTTTTACATTATTACGTAAAATATCAGAAATCGTCACAATTACGTAACAATTTTTTTTTTATGTTGTTGTAAGTAGGTGTATTTTTGATAGATATTTTTGATGTATATGGTGCTTCCGAAACGAGATTAGTAGTGTACGATAATGAAAGTGATTTGATATTGTTTTCTTGCTGTTCCCGACTGTGCGTGCATCCGAACGATTTTTTATTGAACGAGCAATATTTATAATAGTGTGTAATTTATTTGAATGTTATTTTAAATGGGAATACTGCCAATTAACGTTATTTTTCTTAGTGAAGTTGCGTTGATCGGTAAAATTGCTCGCATACACGCACAATGCTCGGCACGCGTTCAAACAGAGCAATAATACTCTAAGTACATTGCTTGAACTTACTGCCTTAGATTTTCGATACTTTTATGTACAGGCCGTTGCACTGTTAAATTATATCTTCTCTTATTTTGGAAATACTGTGTATGAAAAAAATTAACTATCTTTTACACATCTTGACTTCCCTGAATGTCGGGAAACGTGAAAAAGTGGAGTGGTGTTCTACACTCTTTGATATTTATAACGCAAACGTATGTGTTGCCAGTGAAATTATCTTCGGTATTATTTTGACAACTGTTCACCCTTTGAACAGCTTTATTAAACGCAACGCCTGTACATTAAACCAAATTAAATTATCCCAAGGCTTGTGATCATCCATTCATTCCAAAAGTGTTGTTTCTTAGCTATTAAGTTATAATTATTAATTATTGTAATGTAATAATATCTTTATCCGCTAGGAGTCTTATACATACATTTGTGTCCAGTAAAACATTTTGGAAACTGGGTTTGTATTTGATGAAAATCATTTAGATATCATCCTGTATAATAGGGATGATGACTAAAAAAATGTTTTTTGTTCGTCAAGTAGATTATTAAAAAAATATTGAACACGTATTTTTTTCTTTTTTTACGTAATCAAAACATTACGGCGATACATTGAGTTCAAATGTGGCATGACGTCACTTCTCGCTAGATTTTATACGTTGCAATGACGTAACGAGCCCCCACGCCCCAAGTTTAATGTGTTTTATCTAAGTCATTTTTTTTTAATATGATAAAGGAAAAATACGTGTCTAATATTTTTTTTATTATCTGATTGACGGACTAAACAGTTTTTCTTTTTTTTTTATATCCACTCCTGGAAACAGACCTTCCTACAAAACGCTCAAAGTCATTACAAATTTAGAGAGGCTTACTATGTATCCTATATATATATATATATATATATATGTTACCTGCCAAACCCGATTTCTTGCCAAACTGCCAAACGGTTTATCCTAACTATTTTGGTTAACACCCCGACTCGGATAGGTTAGGTTAGCCTTCGTGGTTATTTTTTTAAACCACCCAGAAATAGGAGCCCCGCCAAGCGGGGCTCCGTCAACCTATCTTAGCAGGTGGAGTTTGGCCTAGGCTATACTGGTTTGTCCTATCGCGTGTAGGGAGGGTTTGGCCTAGGACAAACTAGTTTGGCCTGAAATCGGGTTTGGCCGGTAACATATATATACATATCGCACCTTTAGAATTATAGAGACCTTATTTGAAATCATCAATCACATCATCAGTTAATGACATCATCAATTAATTCACAATATTATTGTGACCTCATTGGTGATGTTCTTTAGGAAGGTTGAAATCTTAAAATTTCAAATATAGGTCACTATAATATTATTATAGTGACCTAATTTGGTGATGTTTTTCAACTTCTGAAGAAATTAGGTGTCTATAATTCTAAAGGTGCGATATATACCATGCCTAAAAAGTGGTTAAAAGTAAAAGCATTTATTTCAAACTAGCTACTGCCCGCGGCTTCGTCCGCGTGGCTTTTTCTATAATAAAAGTATTCTTGGTACTCTTTATAACATCTGCCAGTGAAAACATTGTGAGGAAACCGGCATGTCCTAGAACCAAAAATTCGAAGACATGTGATATCTAACCAACCCGCACTGGGCTCGCGTGGTGGATTACGGCCCACTCTCTCTCTCACAGAGTGGAGGCCTAAGTCCCAGCAGTGGGAACATTATAGGCTAATTATGCTGGGCAAAAAAGTAGATAAATTTATAACAAGAGGCTATTTTAGGTAATAAATGATATTGTATATAATCATCAAATATAAACCCAGTCTATTAGTGCCATTTATAAATTGAAATAGCAAAACGTGCCATAAAATGATTGGCTAAATGATACAGTAAAAATATTATAAATGCATTCACTATTATTATATCAAACCAAGAAAATATTTATGAAAAATCTGTTAAATAAGGCTTTGACTGCCAGACAACAGACACAATAGAAAAACTATTGTTAACGGTCACCGGTGACCGTGGTGGCAGTCAATGTGTTAAATAAATAAAAATAAAATAAAATATATTTATTTGAGAAAAAATATATATATAAAAAATGATATGTAGCTGGCCTAAGTGCACCGCAACTTATTTTCAGCTGAAATTTTACATAAAATCGAATCCTTTACCGAAAAATCGATACGAAATTCTAATCGATTCATTATTTTTATCGATGTTATACAATGTTACCTATTTAACAAGACTTTTCTAAATCATGCTTCATAATTAAGTGAATGCCTATTTCTAGTGCCCCAATTAATGATGTTTCTCGTACTTTTGTTATAAAAAAAATAAATGGTTGTAACAAACATATCTTGTACATCCGTCCTATGAAATTTATAAAAAAAAAATATACAAAATTAAAAAATAAATGATTTTTGCAAAGAGAGACATTATGTAGAACTTGCGACTGCTATCGATTGCTTTGAGTGACTTTGACAATGATTAAATTTATATTTGATCATTTAAATAAATTTTATGTACTATCGAGGAATTCTAAATCTACGCAATTTGAAAACAAAATCCAGTGAACACGATGACCACATCTGTTAACGCCCCGTTTTGCGTCGACCAATGAAACAGTAATATTTTTGTCGTTTTAGTTTTTTTGATGTCCGTGTTTTTGTAGGCTCTGTTACAATGATTAGTTGATCACAGATGTCTGACCTTTTTTCGACCACTAGGAATAGAACAAAAGAAACAAGATGAGATAGTTTTTAATTTTAATGTTTTTATATTTTACATTTTGTTTCAACTAATTTCTCGGATTCAGTCAGTTGCAAATTTGTTGTTGGTAATCAGGTGCATTCCTTGAAAAGGGGTTATTACTAGAGCTAATTTAAAACAAACCAATATGACCGGTGCTTATCGAGTTTTGCGCTTATAAAGTTTTATGGAAATGTTCCACCTCGCAGCCAAATACTGCTAATTGTGAGAAATCTACTCAACTGAGATGCTAATTTTATACTTTTCAGAAAGCATAGAAAACCCATTCATCAAAAAAAAACCTTGCCCCAAGCATGCTCGAACTACGACCGAAGGAACGTTCCCATTGATATTTTATTACCAATGAAAAAAACGCACCTTTTTTACCTTTACAAAAATTTCTAAAGCGGCCGAGCGCTGCAAGCAAATATAGTCCATAAGGTGCTTAGATATGCTTTTCCTCGATAGTACGTTCTTACGTATTGATTATTCTTGGAAATAATTTATTGACTACATTCAGAGAGCATATTTCAGCTTGAAATGCCATCACATCGTTTCAACTGGAGACCAATCTGCCAATTTGATACGACCTAACGAATCTGCTGAATATTACTAAGTCACATAAACTTGTAGTTATCCAAATTGTGCTTTGCATAAATAATATAAAATGAAATGGACAATATATTACCTATCAATGCTTTTTTCTAACTTTCCTCACAAAAGACAGCACTATTCTTAGTGTACTATCACACAAAAGCAATCGCTAGCAGTCGCAAACTAGTTGTAGACTCCATAACTTTTGGACATGCTTGTATCCTCAAATTCTGTGATGTTTATAATTATTTTATTAATATACAAGAAATCGAGAGTGTTGTCTGGTCACCCTCTTTATTTAATTTATGTTTTATTTCTGTTCGGGTGAAGCAATTTGATTATTTATAAAAATATTTGAGTATTGATTGAGACTTTGTTTAAAATTCACATTTTACTAAAGTCGATTAATCTTCGTCAGTTTTACAAAAAATATCGACTATTCTGCTATTTGATTGTCAATTCCCCAAAAATCAACCAAAATGTTCCACCCGAACAGAATATGTTAAAAAAGTATTTTAAAAATAGAAAGATGGTTTGCATGAATGTTAGTGTTAAGAAATAATTTATAGACCAAGCCCGTTCGAAAGGCTATCGACCATGTCCGTTCGATGGGCTACGGCTATCGACCATGTCCGTTCGATGGTTTATGCGTTCGATGGGCTATAGTTTGAAGATGCATTTCTATTGTGATCTGTTGCTATTGTAACTATTAAACGTGTTCCGTGTCGTTAACTAAATATTTTGTTTTATTTGGTTGTTTTTGTACAATCAAATCTTTCATATCTTTGTCAGTTTTGAAATTCATTCCTATATTAAGTCAGTACCTTTTGATGCTACGACACTGACCAGACTATTGCATTACTTTGTAGCAATCAAAAGAGCAACCTTTGACCAATGTCGAGTTGACATCAACTTAACCTTTTTAATGGT
Organism: Dryobota labecula; assembly: GCA_947523025.1. NCBI lineage: Eukaryota > Metazoa > Arthropoda > Insecta > Lepidoptera > Noctuidae > Dryobota > Dryobota labecula. The sequence goes on along the minus strand of OX383308.1, from coordinate 2,502,125 downwards.
CTGGCCATTTTAGTAAAAAAAATTTTTTTAGTTTTTAGTCAGTCTGTCAATGGTGCCGATTCCCTTGTTCACAAACTAAACTAAATTTAAGTTCAGTACATCTTTTTCTTTCTATTTCATTAAGAAAGGGACAGAAGCAAAATTTTAGTTTAGTCCTGTCAAATTAATCAGCGCTTGACGTAAATTGACGTAATTTTAGTCGGCAAGTTTTTAATCACGTCTAAACTTGTATGGAGTAGTGACAGGCGCTGATTAATTTGACAGGACTAAACTAAAATTTATCTTCTGTCTTTTTCTTAATGAAATAGAAAGAAAAAGATGCACTGAACTTAAATTTAGTTTAGTTTGTGAACAAGGGAATCGGCACCATTGTCACATTTTTTATATGGTCTGTTAAGACTTAAAAGTGCGCTCACAGGTCCACTAGCGCCACGCCTTTAAAAAAATAAATCGGTGACTGAGAAGGAATTATGAAAAACGGCACAATCAGCAACTTTGGTAAGTGTGTCTAGAATTTTCTAATACCTTCATAAAGTTTCATATTGAGACACGAAGCAACAAAATACGATTTAGATCTAATTTCGTTGCTTCGTATCTCAATATGAAACTTTGACTGAACAAAATATAAAATATTCTATAGGCAAAACAAGAAATAGACGGAAAACTTAATGAAGATATTCCATGGATAGAGTGTGGTATAGACTAGCTGTCAGTGAATAAAGAAAGAAAGAAAGACAAATATTTTATTTGGACACGCACAGGAAATACAAACAGTAAAAAAGGAGCATTTAAAACTAATAAGGTTTACATTAAAAACAAAAAAAAAGACCTGTGCAAGGCCAAAAAGGATCCTATCTCAGTATGATGTTGCCGCAGCGCTGGTATTTTGATCCCTAACAGAACCCCAACCTATAGGCCCTCCTATATGAGATAGCGATATTCTTTGAAGTCACTTGTAAACTATTACTACACTCATGGGCAAATTTAGAGGAACGCAAAAAAATACCACAAATATTGGTAAATGATATTTAAAAAAAAGATTTGTAGTGTTTTTTTTTTCTTCGCATTTCATTTGTTGAGACTTTTTACCAACTTTTGAATTTTAGTTCTTAAGGTTTTGTTTAAATTTTTGCGTGAAATGTGTGAATTATTACTATTCATAAACTGAAAATGCCAAACGCCACTTTTGCTAGGGCTGTTACTTTGATTGAAACTGGGCAAACTTAGAAACATGTAGCCCAAACATAATGTGTGGTAAAATTCAGTGGTACACCGAATTGTCAAGAGGCATACCGGACACGTATATGAGACTCGCAGGACAGAGACGTAAACGGAAAACTGTAGCCAGATACGACCGGTCCATCGTTACCAGCGTGCTCAGAAACCGGATCTTAACTTCTGAGGTGAGAACGCAGCTCCAAGAAGTTCACAGGGTTACAGTAAGCACAAAAACTGTGAGAACAAGACTGAAATCGGCAAAAAAGAATAAAATGTAAGAACAAAAATGTACCTTTCCTGTAAATTTTTTCTTTTTTTTTTGCTTAGTTTGCATAATTTTTGTCTTTGATCGTTTGATTTTTCGACGTTTACTATTTGAAATTTACGAATAATAAGCAAAATCCAAATTAATAAACTTAATTGTCAAAAATATCCATGTATTTTGTTATGCGAGTAGGTAGGTATACACTTTTTTTTTGCGTTTCTCTGTTAGTTAACAACTGGGTCCAGACAAAAAGTTTTCATACGCCAAAGAGAATAAGAATAGATAGAGAAATTATGTTTCCGTCTCGTTTACTCTAGTAGGTAGGTACTAGATCTAATAAGTGTAGTATGCTTGCATAATTATTATTAAGTGAATTCTCTATTGCTCATATTACTCTATCTACGAGATATTCAGTCTAATTTAACAACTCCTTTCCCACATCTCTCTGGGTAAGAAAAGGATAGCAATATTTAAAGTTTGGTTATTTTTGTGGTTCCTACACCAACACTTGTTCAGAGGCAGCGAAAATATAAGTCAAGAGATAAGAATCAAACGACAGATTAAAAAAGAAATCTTATTTATTTTGTATTATTTCAATATTTTTTCTCTAAATTGGCCTTACACTATAATACTTAGACACCGTTGTGACGAAATCAATGAATAACTGGGACACGACAATATTTAAGTACATTTTTATAAAACTCTTTTTTCCACAATGATAAAGACAGTGCCTTTACTTCAAATAAATGGTTAAAGTATTTGGAAACACTTCATAAGTGATGTTATTTTGGTGACATTTTAGGCCAAAAGTACTAATATCTTATTGCAAAGTAAAAAAACAACATGAATTTTCCTAGCTGCCACACTTTCGCTGTCCCATGAATCACATATATGATTCACGTTGATTGTTTAAATATTGTGTCTACTTTGTGGACAGTGAATCGATTAATATTAAAATATTAAGTTAAATTCAATATATTATCTGTAACCATACCTATGTTTAACAAAATAAATGATTGATTGATTGAATTTTGTGGTTCATTAAAAATATTTTTGGTGAAAATTAGTAATTTTGGCCTAACATTAAATTTACTAACTTAAACTATAGGAACAAAATCTTTACAGAAATATATCCTTAACTTATCTAACTAAATATAATTAAAGTTTGATAATTTATCATACTTAACATTTACATTACAATAAACGTAAATATCTCATTTTATAATAATACGAACTTCAATATACTTTTTAATGAAACATAACAATACACAACTTTTTACAGACTGAATTTTAAATAAAATGTGCGACATCGTACGTCTCCTAGCGACCACAGGCGATGAAAATCTGGCGGTACAACGTCAGAAATCGAGCATTTTATATTAATAAAATTGGTTAAGCAAAATTAACATTAATCTCCATGTTATATTATGTGAAAAGTGTGTCAAGTCTTTTTTACGCAGTGGTGCCGATTCCCTTGTTTACAAACGTAAACTAAATTTAAGTTCAGTGCATCTTTTTCTTTCTATTTCATTAAGAAAAAGACAGAAGATAAATTTTAGTTTAGTCCTGTCAAATTAATCAGCGCTTGACGTAAATTGACGTAATTTTAGTCGGCAAGTTTTTAATCACGTCTAAACTTGTATGGAGTAGTGACAGGCGCTGATTAATTTGACAGGACTAAACTAAAATTTATGTTCTGTCCTTTTCTTAATGAAATAGAAAGAAAAAGATGCACTGAACTTAAATTTAGTTTAGTTTGTGAACAAGGGAATCGGCACCAGTGTCGACTGACTGTACGCTTAAGTTATCGCAGAAACGGCAAGTAAGTATATTAAAATTCAAATACACAAGACAGCATGTCATGTCACATTAAAATTATAAATAAAATAAATGCACTGGTTAATATTAAATTAATCTTCCATCACAACATTAATTACTAAAATCCTAACTGAAGGAGGCAGTGTTAGAAAAGTAGAACCTAGAGTATATAATATGTTCTGTGAGCAGAACCATTAAATTTATAAAAAAATGTATAAGACGCGTGAATAGTAACCAGAAATGAATTGATATGACAGAAATAGAGCTTTATCTATCCTAGTAGAAAACACAAAAAATAAGATAGTGAATCTCGATATTTCGTAATCACTTGACATAGTAAAATTTCAAGAACCAGTAATTTTGTTTTGAGTTATCTACATCAGTATAAAGCCCATATTATTTTAATACTATGTGTCCTCTTTTTGACACTATATCCTTCAATTACTAACATTTATACGATATCACATTTTGCTTATAAAGAACACAATACACAAAAATGTTCATCTTATTCTATTCACTCACACACAAACGCACACAAATAATTACTGTCATTTATAAAAATCAATCACCGAAAAAAACTGGGCCAAGTATAGGTCCTAGCGCAACCAAAGATTCGTCTTAGACAAAAAAAAACTGCTTATATACAAACTGTATTATTTTCGTTCGAAGTTTTTGTGTGGCTGAAGTTCCCTTTACCTTGGATGCGCCAGTAGCCAAGTTTTTGCTTTTATCCCTGAAGAAAACAGTGCTTACTTTAGTCAAATCTTCAACCTAAAACAGAACAACCATAATGGTTTCACCTGGATACATTTCTCGTCCTTCCAACAAGCTCATATACCACTATCTGTATTTAGTCCTTTCACATTCTAGCATGTCTAGCTACTGTCTCTACCCTCACATACACCCACAAGACTCTACCACCATGTTTGGTAGAGTTTTCTGCGTCACCGTATTCGTAGAGTCCATGTACAACAACTGTAGAGAGCTGAACGTAGTAGGAGCGCAGCAAGGCTTGAACTCTGCCTTCTTTTCTGATACCGTGTAGAAGTATTTCTGCAAATAAAAAGGAATTGTTAGAACAACACAACAACAACATAATGTTATGCCTGTATTCCCCGAAGAGTTAAGCAGAGGTATACACGCCAGTTATGTTTAGGTCCCATGTAATAACGGGGCGAGCCTATTGCCATCAAACGGGCACAAATCCAGACTCCGGGCTGCTGCTTAGCAATCCCAGATGGAAATACCCAATAACACTGCCCGACTCGGGAATCAAACCCAGGACCTCAGGCTCAGCCGTACTGCTTGCACCCACTAGACCATGAGGGAGACATTGTTAGAAATCAATGGATAAAAGGGAAAAGAAAGAAAATGAGATAATTCTTGAATTGAATCACCTGCCACTGTTACGGATAGATATTTCAGAAGTGGACTTATTAGCAGTTCTACATAAAGAAGATTTTCAAATTACAAACAAACAATAAACAAAAGATTGGGTGACAAAAGCTGTTCTATGCTCATAACATCCATACTTTAAAATTTAAAGTAAACCAAAATAATTCAAATTAATACTCACTCTAATAAAATTATGATGATAACTATCAGTATTCGTCAAAGCAGATATGGGTGCGCAAGAACCCTTGCAGAAGTAAGCATGGTAGCCCGCCGGCCTGATGATCCAGTCGTCCCAGCCAAGGTCTTTGAAGCTGACGTACAGGGGCTCCCTGCAGCACTCGCTGGTGGTAGCTCCGCATTCTAGGGCTCTGCCCCTGCGGCGCTTGCCAGCGTACTTGGTGTAGAGGACCAAGAACGGGCGGTGTTTTTCGTGGAAGGAGAGAGGCGCGCGGCGTAGCTGAGGGGAGAAGATTTGAGGTTAGTTTTGTTTATATTTTGAAGCTATACCTACCTAAAGAACCTGAGTGTCATCAAACTTGAGAAAGAAACTGATACACAGGTAGAAATGACAGAGACAACGATCTCCAAGATTGAACTCATGCCCCATGTTTACGCCCGGATGTTATACATTCACTGGCTGGTCTCAGTGTTTTAAAAATACTGGGCTATTACTACTAATACATTTCAGCAGTTAAGTACTAACAAATTTCATACTGCACTTATTTCAGACACTATTCTAATGCGTTAAAGAGTATTATCAATCATCCGAGTTAAAAGATGAAAGTCCTAACACGTGGGTACGGAAAGAAAAATGGCTAATTTTGATAGACATCTATCTATTCGTTTAGAAGTTGTCAACTTTCTCCGACACCATCCAAAGAAACGAGATGAGATCCTTACCTGACAAGTCCTACACGCCACATGCAACGTATGCAGCCTCTCCCTTCCCTCCAGCCACACTCGAACAGCCCAGGCGAGCTCGACGCGCACCCAGCCCTCGCCTATATCCGTCTCTTTGATGGCAATAGGTTTCGTCTTCTTGAATTGTTGCTGGCTGTCCCAGTGAGCCGCTTCTGATATCACGAACGTTTGGTTGTATTCGTCTAATGGGTCGCGTTCCTGGAAAAGGGAGTCGAATGGTTACACATCATTTTACGAGTAATACGGTAGGTATTGGCTTGTTGTACGTAAGTATATTTTATTTATTTTACTTTATTTTATTCATTTTAAGAAAAGAGAATGGCCTTTTTAACGTGGTTTGCAAATACACTAGACACAGATACAAAGCAATTCTTCAAAGCATTAATTACATTACCCTTTTTCGACAGACCAATAAAATTTAGATTTTGAAATTCACAGAATCTTTGTGGAAATTTCTGAGTTGCTTGAACTCAGCTTCATAGTCAAGTTTGGGAATTTCAGGTTCAGGGTATGTGACAGCACCTCTGTGTAATCCCTAATTAACTTATCAGGCAGATACTTTCATACAAATTCTCTTCGTTTTTAGGACTAATTTAGTTATAGTACTTAATCAAACGTGTGTGCAAAGTGTAACAGGCATAGGGCCTAAGAACAATATAGTCGAGATTATTGTTTTGGAGATAAACATTGTTGGTAAATACCTTATAGAACCATAACTCGACCACGTTGACTTCTTCAGGCTCCACATCTGGTGGTAGCTCGAATTGGAGACACTTGAACGGATACCTGCCTGACGTTAGGCATTCACCTGAAAAAAAGAGAAGACTAAGTTAGACTAATATCATAAGAACATAGTAGGCTAAGTCTAAGTACCTAGGTACCATCGGTACGATAGAGAAAGAAGAAACATTTGTTTGTATCTCTTTAAAATGGAAGGTGCCAATGATAATGATTATAGGAATTTCATACATATAATGATAAAGCATAAAGTCCTTATGGATTCAATAGGTAATAATGTTAAGTAAAACAAAGGCCCAAATTGTGTTAGAGATATTCATGCTACACCAAGTAATTAATTACTTAAGACTTACGTATCAACAACATTGAGATTTTATTAATTTAATAGAAAGTGGAATCTGATGGAAAATTTGCAGAAAATCAATTAGCTAATATTTGCATCTGATGTTATTTAACAATTTCAACTACACGTGGAGTAGATTAGAGAGTAATTACGTCCGTATCTGAATGTTCAATTAAAATACTAACAATCAACTATGTAAGTTTTAATTTCAATCAACAGTATCAATTTAAATTTATATTTTATACGTGTTTCTCGTCACTGCATTAAAGTTTTAAAATAACAATGTCGTAGGACGAAATAGTGAGAATGAGAAAGTGAGATTTCAGTTCAATTTTGGTATTTGAAGAAGACTCAGCAGGAAACTTATGAATACCTACCTAATCTTGTTACATTTTTAGTAGCGTTATCTGTATACACAAATGGGTACAAAGTATAACAGTTTTATCAACAATAGCATCCGTGTGTATCTTTGAGCTAAAAAAACCCACCGAAATCAAAATTCTCAATAAAACAAAAGATAAATTACCTGTCGTTCAAATCTAAAGTAAATAATTATCTCCCAACACACGATAGGTACATAAAATACACGGTCTGTATGACCTATGTTAATTGGACCAAGGAGTGACCCTTGGGGCATTCCAACCGATAACAAATGAACATGTGTAGGTATCTAATCGTTTAACCACGACGCTCTTTTAATTATCATAAGAAATGCATTGTATATTCATTTTTAAATCAACGTACGGTTTAATTACGATAATTGGTCACATTTTGGTGAATGATTCAATCATTTACTTTGCCTGGAATTTGTTTATGTTGATAAGATATACGTGACTGAGAACAGCTGGAATAATCAAAAGATTTGTAGGAGTATCGAAGTTGGTGAAATAAAGTAAACATTCCGATTGTAAAAGTGAATTTTATGTATTGCAAGTCTCAATGTTTGCATTTTCTTTGAAGAGCACGATTTATTGTTGCTCTCGATTAACTTATTATTATAAGTACCCTATTATTATAATTGGGTACAGTAACAGTCAACACGTTAAGGTATTATTGTATGAACATACGTAGGTATAGAAAAAGATCAAAGGAACTTAGGTCTTCAATAAGCCCCAGTATTTAATTCGGTAACGAAAGTCTAATCAATCATCTAATGGTTACTAGTCCACAAATCACTACCTAAATATAAGAGACTAAATGAAAGCCAGTCACAAGATAATAGGTAAGGGAAAAGCTAGACGGTAATCAGTATTTAGATCCTCCTCATAATAAGGATGAACACAATGATGATTCAGACAATATTTATCATCACTTTCATCAAGAATTCCAAAGTCCACACACAGTAAGATATTACGATGTATCTTTTGAAATTGTCCGCATCCGGTAAGGTGTAGATAAGAATGACTACTGAAGCGTGTACAATTAATATATGTACCTATACAGTATACAGAGAAGAGTAATAGAGATGTACAAAGAGCAGAGAATAATAAGAAGGTACCCGTTTGTGTGTCTTTTTACAAATAAAGCTTCATGCCCTTTATTAACTTGTATTCTGTTGTATTTTATTTTATTGAAGTTAATTAACTTTGTTTAAATACCTTTAGTTTATAAGCAGCTTCAATCCAATATCTATTTATTTAAATGTTATGTAGTTATACTGTGATTTATGTAAACATTAGTAGTTAATACCTTTCTTATAATACTTTTATAAACCATTGTTGAATGTATATTATTATGCTGTTGGTGTTCTTCAATAAATAAATAAATCCCTAGAGAGACTGATTTGTTTGTTTAATGAAAGTTAAGGACTGCTGTGATCTTGGATACTGTATTGATCGATTCCGGACGTCCTTCCCTTAAAGGCTAAAATAAGCATAGTTTCATAATATTCGAAGAAAGCTACAGCTTCAATTACGGCTGGAAGCGAAGCAGCTATAATTTAAGCTAAATTACCTCCGTCTAACAACTTCTGAGTAATTACATACTGCAAAAGAGAACTTATAGACTACGACTCGTCTCTGGTTGCTAGTTCAGGTTTAGTAGTTCAATTAGAAACGGAATCCCATAGTTTAGTTGATTATAGGTGCAGTCTCTGGTTATGTAAGTATCCGTTATTATAATAATATCAGGTGCATAGTTCGCATGTAGCATCCATGATTCATGTAAAGTCATAATATTACGAACTGTGTAGGTAATCATTGTAACCCATTATACACTAGATAGGAATTTCTATTTTAAACAAGCATTACCTATCTATATCTTCCAACTATATATGTATGATCAAAAACGTGTTTCGCCAACCCCAAGTAACATGGAACAAGGGAAGGCAGCCCATGATGATGATCGACTAGCTACTTAGCTTATGAATTTAATCTCATTAGGTATAAACTGGAAACACTAGAACTTGGTTTGCAAAATAGATAAGTCAGATGAACTGAGTTCAATCCAAATAATATTATAGTTTTTTATATTATTTTTTATATATTACTATATATGTACGGTGGCCAGCACATCAATTAACCACAAACTGTCAATTTTTCTCGTTCGATTTTGAACTTAATCGTCGACATTTTAAAGTTTAAAATCGTTTGGAGAAATTTTACAGTTCCGTGTAGCTTGATGTGCTGGCCACTGTAAATTCAGACAACAGAAAAAAATATTTTTGCGGCATTAGAACCTCGTAGCAAATATTTTTGTTTAAAAAATATTCATGTATAGTTTTGACTTCGCTACGTTTTAATTAAATGTTTATATACCTCGAACTATGTGGTGGCTACGATGACCTCTGTGTAGTTATGGGGTAGCTGAATTTGTTAAAGTTGTATTAAATATTGTACCTACCTATAAAGGTATCACGAGTAACCGAAACCCAATGATCTTTAGACTTCCTTGTTGACAAAACACAAAATTTTCGTTGAAAGATAATAAAAATATTCGTTCTTTGGTAAATATTGTTCTCGATTCAAGAAACGCAGTTGGCAAATGATATAATTATAGTACCTATTAAGATAATTAATTAATTGACTTCGAAGCAACTGTTTATCAATACCTAAGCTTTTTTCTGTACGAGGTAAACAATATTAATTGGTATCTTAGCCTTCTTATTCAAACTCAAAGCATTTATTTCAACTGAACCTTTTGAATCGTCAAGGGGTCGGTCAGTCAGAAAGATAAAGCTATTTGCCCGTTCCAAAGCGTAGTAGGTTCCTATGGAGAAGAAGGCAAGAAACTCCACGGATACTCTTTTAAAACAATATTGTTACAAAATATTGGTTACATCATTCATCTTTAAATTATACATGTGAGAACAATTTAGAAAGACGTGCACGTTAAGTGTCATAAAAAGATAGAAACAATTCAAAAATTAAAATAAGTCGTGGCAGCTAAGAGATGACCTACTGACGGTGCCCGTTCACGAACATGACGCATGGATCAGCACCATTCACCTCAACCATTTTCAACACATCCAACACACACGCCACTATCAGCGAGACATTAGAGTGAGCATGACATACTCTCAGCAGCCAGGGCACATTCAAGTCAGTGAAAGACATACCCAGTAAATAGTAGCTTTATAGTAGGTACATAGTGTTCACACATGTGCTATGCAGAGAAAAAAAAAACGAAGAGATTGAATTTATACTACGACTTCTTTCTATTGACTCTTAAATCTTTGTTTACAAAATTAAATATTTAAGTACCTATTCACCTGTTTTTACTAGATTTAATCAATAACATTTGAAGGTATTTTACTATTTAATTACGTAGTACGTGATTTTACAATACTTTAACTACTTGATTTTACTTACATTGCAAAATAGCTCATTTCTATAATAATAATAATAATAGTGCGTACAGGCAGTAGCGGGGTTAGGGCAGGGCGCGGTTGGGCGACCGCCCATGGGCGCCAGGCATGAAGGGGCGCCGGAGGCTCTTCATGTCTGGTTTTCCGCCTCGTCCTTCCATTGAGAATATTGGTCACTATACCTGTAACGGTAGTGAGTGGGGAAAGGAGTTTTTCTAAGCTTAAGCTGATAAAAACCTATCTGCGATCGACATTATCTCAATCGAGATTGGCAACTATGTCAATCGAAAATGAAATTGCAGAAAACTTAGGATTTCGATGCCTTAATAAGAGAGTTGAAAGTCTAGAAAAGAATTTTTTAAACGAAAAAGTTTTTTTTTGTGAATTGGATAGTAGAAACGGGGTGCCATAGAAACCTCGCCCAGGGCGCCGGTAATGCTAAAACCGGCACTGTGTACAGGGTATATAATCGTCGGTTGGTGCCTCATTTAATTAAAAAGCGTCTAACGGGCCTCTGCGAGTTGGCTTCGGCCCCTCGTACGCCTTCCAAAGGTCGGGGACCCCAGGGTCCCGAGATATGTAAATATATAAAAATAATAATAATAATATAATCTTTATTTTCAGACCAGAGATCCATAAATGTATAACATGTACATGTGTGTGTTACTATAATGCGCTCATTTATGTAAATACGTTACAGCAATCATACATGTAATAATCGTGATAATTATTATAATAAATAATTGTTGTTGCCTCTTTAATTAGTTTAATTGGCTCGAAAACGCTTTAATAAACAAACAGTTCAAAAATACGCAGTAACTACTAGTTAACTTTGTACCATATAGATAAATGTTTCCATGCTGATTAAAAATATGGTTAAGAAGTTATCAAATCACATGACAGATACAATACTGCCGTGTTAACGAGGAATGCAATAACTCGATTTTGGACGATTTTGAGTTATATATTTGGAGTCAGCGAATCGAAATCTATAATAGTCACTCTCTCTAAGCAACTTTTTATTGATCCTTTAGGAACTCGGTTTTTCAATAAGCAAGAATGCAATAACTAAAACTTCATAACAAATTCAATAAACAAAAACACAATTCTCGGAAGCGGCAAAATCGAGTTATTGCATTTTTCGTTAGTGCGGCAGAATAGCAGTAAACTGTGAGTAGACAACATATAACATAACGCCAATAATCCCCGAAGGGTTAAGCTGTGATAAGGCAACAGTGTGCTTTAAAAGATGTAGTGACAAAAAATCTAAAGAGTATGGATGATGATGTGAGTGGAAATGCCGGGAGGGGACGCCCTAGGAGAACTTATAGTGAACGAATTGGTGATGTTCTTCAGAAAGGTCAGGTGCGTAACACTCGCAACCGGCGTGCGTGTATGACCAGATCTATGAATGTAAACGAAGCAAAAGGAGGTGTAAGGAGCGTTCTATAGTTTCTGCCTACCCCCATGTGATAGGAAGAAGTTTATGTATGTATGTACCAATAATCAGTCATCTTCTAACTGAACAGACAGCTGTGCTGCTGGGGAGTTTGTTGTGCCACTTCTTCTTCCCAACTAAATAATAAATATATAAAATAAAATAATAATCTATATTGATACAAAAACCTTTGACAATGCTTAAAAACTAGGATACATAACTTGGTTAACTAAAGGACACACGCATAAGGAAAACCCTGAACTCCTAAACTGGGTGATCCTGTGACTTAGCAGTCAGTGTTCTGCTGTTGCTGTGGTACCAAAAACCTTTTTATTGTGTTCCAACATTACAAAAATAGTCATTGATATTACAGGTTACAAAGTATATTTATATTAAAATTAACAACGTAGGAATATTAAGGTATGCGGAAAACGACTTTTAAAGTGTATATGTGTGTGTATGTTAGAGTGAGGGTGCAGTGTATGTTAGAATGAGGGTATGTATGTGAGGGTGTGAAAAGCACTAGGAAGTGGTGAAGAGCGGGCGTTTTGGAGGACTGTCTTATGTAATTATATAACGTTCCACCAACTCGCACTAAGCGTTTTCAAACGTCTTTTATAATGCGCACAGCAAAGGAGTGGAACTCTCTGCCTGCGTCTGTGTTTCCGAACGCATTCAACCCTAATCTATTCAAAGTGAGAGTGAACAGGCTTGTTCTGGGTAAGCTCACTCCATCGTAGACTTTGTCTCTGTCACCCAGACCTAGACCAAAGTCAAGAGCAAACCCATAGTAAAATAAAAAAAATAAAAAAAGTGCTAAATCAGGCTGAGAATCAGCAGCTTTTGAACATTTGAATAAATGACTTGATTTGACCAATTAAATTGAAAATATAGGTATAGGTCCATCTGTATTCCAGCAATTTTTCTCTTTTAACCACTAACCCAGCTATTTTTGGAAAGCACATGTTGGGACCATATTGCATTAGGTTTTCCCCAACAGATGCTTACACTTTAAACATTCAAAAATAAAGGTAACTTGGTAGAAGCAGAGTGCTTTGCCACGCACTCTGCCATTATCAAAATAAAATAATGGTACAGGAATTGTCTGACTGTTTACCTACAGTCATAACGCTCTATTCATCTCATAAGCCGAGCATCTTTCTCAATTACCGTCGTTCTTGTAACTAATAACTATCTACATAATACATAAATGAGCGGTTATATACAACCAAGAGGTCATGTTTATCTTGGTCACACCCGCGCGGCGCGTGATCATCGACTTTAAGAATAGGTGTTTAATAGATAAACGGGATACTTTAAGATTATTGTTTGTAGAAGTAGTTTTATACTGTAGTAGGAATTAAGTAAATATAACCGGCCAAGTGCGTGTCGGACCACGCACAATGAAAGGCTCCGTAGAACAAACTTAACATTGTAGTTGATATAGATGTTCTATTACTCGTTATTTTGTAAATCCTACTTTTCTGTGATAGTTTTTCTTTTAAATTCGTCATAAATATACTATTGCCGTGATTTTTTTTCACAAATCCAAGAACAACCATTTAGCTGACAGGGGGAGGGACACTTGACTCTAACAAAAATTAGCACTTTAAGCTTAATATTACCCAAACGGATCCCTGAATAGAAAAATGGTTTTCACAAACCCGCAATATTTTTGAACGGCCTATTCAACGATACCCCACACTGGGATAGACGAGAAAAAAAATATCATCCCCACTTTACATGTAATTAATACGTGTATAAATTGTATTTCAAGATTCTATTCTAAGACAAACTCAGCGAACTGTGCTAAACAATCTTACTACCTTTTCATTTAAATAAAAAAAAATGAAAATAACGTCTGTTTTGTAGCTATATTTAATCTATCCAGCAAAGTTAATCTTATGGTGTTATTAACCGCGATAGCATGTCTGCTAGATCGCTAAATAAGATATATGTATCTTTTTTTCAGAATTTTATACCACTTTTTTATATTTCCCATGGATTAAAAAAAAAACTAGTAAACGCAGTCTCTATCGGGTCATACCGCCTTAAAGTATACACAAACCATCCGGAATTAATTCTCTAAATAACAGTGATACTGATAACCGCATCAAAATCCATTGCGTAGTTAACAAGAACAATGTGGTCACACAGACAGACATGCAAAGCGGCTTTAATTTATAATATGTATAGTTAAAGATATAGTATGGAAGGTATGGATGATTTTCAAATATTAATTGTGTGCCACATACCTATTCAATGTCATGTTATCCGTTCAGGGCCTCAAGTCTGCTATTACAATAGTGTCAGAATGGTCTCGCCATTGTGAGTATTTGACAGTGTTTGTATGGCAAATCTGTCAAAAACTCACAATGAAGAGACCATTGCAACGTTTGTACATTAGTAGACTTGGCCCCCTGTGCATGTGTTGAGTGAAAATAAATATTAGGGGACATTAAACTTGTCTGTTTTCGTAGCAGCACTTGCTACGATCGCTACGACAAAGCCGTCTACGGCCTACGAGCGCTACGAAAAACTTCTCTTTGATATTTTTGGGACTATTTTCGTGATTTTTTTTTTCTTTTGGCAAAGGAAACCTGCGAATTGATCACAGATGATTATTCTGCATTATAAGCAACTCCGGGCAACAATGCAACTTTTCCAATTCATAAATGTACTTTTCTGAGTTTATCTTGGACGTTACTGACATCAGTGGAGGAAGACATCGTGAGGAAACCGGCATGTCCTAGAACCAAAAACGGCCAACTCCCTCTTGAAGAGAGAAAGCCTGTGTCCCAGCAGATGAATATTATAGGCCTGGTTATGATGATGATTTTTAAGTCCCCAAAACAAAAGAGCTTCTAAGCATAAAACCGATGAATGGCCTCTCTATGTGAGGGTTTATCGTGTGTCTCCGTGAACACGCCTTGTGATATCTCTCAAATTAAATTAGTTTAATTACTACAGTTCAGGGGTCAAACGAACAGTTTTTTATTACCTCTCCCGTTCCACTAAGATATAATTAATTATAACTTAGTTCCGTGTTATATTTTATTATAATTAGTGGAATAATACTGAGGTTTCCGTTAAACTTTTAAAAGTTAGTTTATCGTTATACAGGGTGTCATAAACGTAGTGGTCCAAAGGCAAATGGGGTAAAACGGAGGTGACCACCTATCATTTATAAATTGGGATATCCTCAAGAGTCCAGAAAATTTCGCTGGGAGGTTTCGCTAAAGTTTAATAAAAAGTTAGGAAATACAAGTAAAAACATAATCTGAAGCGTTGCAGAGCCACACTGAACGTAAATAGGAACATAATCTTGTGCATACACTATCAAGGCATCTTTTAGCCTGATTTGATCTCGCTACGTCGAAAATGTTCACAGGGTCGAAAAATCCTAGTGAAAGTGTAAAATTACATTTACAATTAAATTACTTGAAAATTATTTAATTTCAAAATTAGAAATTTTCTGAATTGTTAAGAATAGCTTAACTTTTAAATTTTTAAATGATAATAGGCCATTTTCGCTTTACGTTTGAGACACCCTGTATAGTTGATTTTTAATCTATATTCTAAAGTAGATGCTGATTCGTTTTCTATGAGTATGGTTCTTGGCAAATAAAACCTTTACCGGGCTTTTTCTATTTCATTCAATGGTCACAAACCAAAATGAACTTAAAATCACGTAATAATTTGATAAGTATGGCAATAAAATGATGAGATAATTTGCCAAGCAATGATTTCCTTTTTCGAGTTTTAGATGTAGACATTGTATAGTTGTTAATAATGTAAATTATTAGCTGCAACCTAGAATCAACTTGCATTCGTCTATTTTCTCTCAGAGCCCTTATCTTATCTTGAAAGTGGGAAGAGTCACATGCGACTAATTACTTCAGGTCACAGTACACGGACAATTAACTAACTATGACTAATAGTTGATATTATATTTAAGTCCGATGTAATAGGGGGCAAGCCACTGCAAAAATTATTTGATTGGTATAAATTATCGAAAAGTTTTGTTATTTTTTATTACCTATGTCCTCACCTAGTCAGTAAACTATTTATTTATTTTACAATTTATGTAGGTACCTATAGTTTGACCGATACCGCTGTAGCGCCGGTATCGGTCAAACTATAGTTCTTATAAGGCACTGAAATATGTAGAAGCTAAACAAAATTTAATAACTTTTTGTGACTAAAAAACCTAACAGATATTTATTTTCTTAAACAAATAAGACTATTTCGAAAAGTTTCAGAATGCTGACTGCCCTGATTTATAAAGCTGTGTAGGTAAAGTTAAGTCAGCCTTTTCAGACAAAACCTTTGTCATTTATTTACACTGTAGTTACACGAACAACTATGATCCAATACTCAATGATAATCACAAAATACCAACAAACTACCTCTTTTACTACAAACTAGTAAATATTTGTAATGTATCACCGATATATGGGTCAGGATCGAGCATTATCTTCGAAGATAATAAAGTATCCACATGTTTTGTTTCCCGTGTAGGCATAATAACATACCACCTATGAAATAAATGTTTTTTTTTTTTAGCTTTATAATTTTTAGTTAAGTCATGCTTCTTTTCTTTCATCTACATAAAAAGTGTCTTATAAGGGACATTAATGATTACAGGATACTTGGTTACATTTGATTTAGGCGTGGCAGCCATGACAGCTTTTCCATTGAACTTTTTAGTTAGTTATTGTGTTGTAGTTAATGGAATGAATGAAAGTTAACTGAGCAATAAGCTATGGAGTAATTTAGAGTAGTACGTAAGGTGTTATATATCTTATAGTATTATTTAAAATTAGATTTTAAACTTTTCCAAATCTTCAGGAGTTAGATACAGGTGTTTCAGTCTCATACTATTTGTTATTGTTTTAAGTATAACATGATTATTTAGAATACTTTGAATCAGATGTTTAATCATGAATGGAGGCGTGAAATATAGCTGGATGACGTCGTTCAAACGTAACGGCTGCTTGTGACGTGTGAGCTGATATTAATCATTTGCGTACGTCATAACAGATTAAGTAATTATTATAATTAGCATATCAAAACAATTGTTCTATTTATAACTCGTGGGTGGAAATGTATTATTAGAATTGTATAACAGCTTTACCTTTTATTTATATGGAATAGTCGCGTCACTGGCAGACTAGCGACGTAGGAGCCTGAACTAATGAAGTAATTAAAGATATATTCTTTTGAGGACTAGAGTGTACCCTAGTGGGTCTGGACGGTTGTCGGTGAATCAGGTGACGTGTGGCATCTGCTTACACTATACTGCGATCGGCAACCCACCTGCCAAGCGTGGCGATTATGGCAAATCCCCCAAGTTGGGGGAGGCTTATGTCCAGCCGTGGAAGTCTTTCGGTTGAAATGATAAAGCAGGTTTTTAGGTAGAAGAAACTGTCGACAGGTAAAACTGTTCAATACGGTTTTTTCCGTTTTAACATAAGAGGTTTTTCAACTTGAAAATGCCGTTAACGAAATTGGTAATGGTTTATTATTTGCTTTTTTTAATCGATGTATTTACCTTTAATCTACAAGTACCGTATGTCTACTAACAAACTTTACATAATAAAAACAAATCATTTTTTTTTTAACATAAAACTTCTCATTGTGTACCTACATTATTGGTATTTTTGCAAAATAATCAATAAGACCAAGCCCCCCGCAGCACCGGGTCAGACAAAATATGCGCAGGTCTTTTCATTTGCATCTTCATCATTTTAGCTGAAAGACGTCCACTGCTGGACATAAGCCTCCCGTAATTGGTTTGCCATAATCGCCACGCTTGGCAGGTGGGTTGGCGATCGCAGTATTGTGTTAAAAATGCAAGAGAAAGCTGGAGCCCATTCTCTAGTAAGTCCCTTAGTCGCCTTTTACGACACCCATGAGAGGAAATGGGGTGGTGCTATTCTTAACGTCCGGCACCATTTGCATAGACATAAATAAAATTATATATACGAGTATCCTTGATTTTATAGGATACTTAAAATAGACAAATTTAAATTAAATGATACGACTTCTACTTCATGAAGAAAACATCTAAGATTCGTAATACACCTGCTTAAGTTTTTATAAATAGTCAAAACGATCAAATCAAAGACCATAATTAATTTTAAGCAAAGTTAGCAACTATTACACACGACCTTAGCACACTAACATGCTGCCATGCCACGCTCTGTCCAAAGTTCGATTCCTGCCCCAACACAGTCAACCTAGGTAGCTAAGTAAGTGTATGTGATTATTACATCATCTTTTAGACCTGTGGTTATTATAATGACTTAATTATACAGTTAATTAGTTATGAAGAGGTGTACAGATTACAGAAACGTAAATAATTTTTAAGGGTAAAGGAGTGACATACAATATTAAAGTGTATATGTGGTGATTTGTGTCATCCTCAACGATGATCTTTTAGGATTATCTTATTTATTTATTTAACAATTTATGTACACACATATAAACAGACAAGGCACTAAAAGAAGAACTAAGGGACTTATGTGGGACTAAATAGAATTTTCCCCACATAAGTGTCAATACAAAACGCAGTTTACATGATACAAATCTACTTCGTTTAAACCATTAGAGCCATATATAGCCTCTAGCCATAAGAGGTATATAGGTACTTTCCGTAAAACCTAATCTAATTTGGATCCTTCCTCCCAGGAGCTTCATTTAAGACAGCTTGGATGACTTAATTAATTAGGTTGCTAATTAGAACATTGCAAAAAATATTACTTACATTTTAAAAGGAAACATTTTCTCCTGTTACAATATTTTTTTTCGCTTAATGCGGACAGAGCTTTTTTACGCAATAACGTAGTTAAACTAAGATGATGTTCACTAGATTAATTTGTTTAGAAGTTCTAGCAGACTTTTACTTTATTATCGTACTAATAATATTGTAAATGTGAAAGTTTGTGCGCATGGATGGATGTTTGTTACTCAATCACGACCAAAAAACAGAACAGATTTGGATGAAATTTAGTACACAGATCATTTATAATCTGAATTAACACATATAATACTTTTTATCCCGATATTCCCACGGAATCGAGACTTATGCGGGTTAAACCTCGGAGCGCTACTAGACATAGAATTTCTGATACACGTCCATCGTTTCAAGTGTTTAACATTTTCTAAAATTCGAAAACTCAGGTATTGCCAGGGAAAATGTTCACCAAAAGGAGTGGTTTACACACTGAAAAAAATTTTTACTTACACATAACCAAAATTTCGTCAACATGTAACACATAAAAGTGACCACATAACTTTATGCAACATGTAACCAAAACCTGTGCTGGCTGTTGTGTATCACTTTTATTAAATCAAGTTAACTTTTATAAAGTCTTTGATTATTCCTGAAATAGCCGAAGTAGTTAGGCTAAATATTTTTTTCAGTGCACCAACCTTTCTGCAGACCTAGGTACCATCTAATGACCATTCAAAATAGCAAGCTCTAGCCACACTGCACAATACTTAACCATTTCTAAAATAGAACTTCAAGTATCAACCACAGTTGAAGCAGTGATGTCCCAGAGGTAACGCAACTTACGAATACGGTCGTAGGTTCGAGCCCAAACAGGTGCTTTACTTTATGTAAATAATTTCATCAACACTGCTCTTAAAACTGTGAAGAAAAACATTGTGAGGAAACCGGCATGTCCTAGAACCAAAAATTCGAAGACATTGGTGTCATCCACCAACCCGCAGTTGTCCCGCGTGGTGGATTACGGCCCACTCCGAAAGGAGAGAAGACCGAGAGCAGGCCTGTGTCCCAACAGTGAGATATTTAGGCTAATTATGCTTATAAGATAGATAAATAGACAGAATACTCTTTATTATGTACAACATCAACATTACAGATATAATTGTAGAAATGTTACATAGGGTGACAATGGGCGGTCTTACCGCTAAAAGCGATCTTTTACAGACAACCTTTGGATGGATTAAAAGTAGCAGGAGAGACAATACTGCAAGTAGATAGATAGATAGATAGATAAAACATTTATTCAGTGCACACAAAAGACATACCACAACACACAAGAGCTTAAACGATTAAAAATTTCATAAATATTATAAAACAGGGTAAAATATAAAATAGGAAAAACATACAGAAATAGTGTGATATTATGACCAAATTCAAATAAAATGATAACAAATATACAAGGTGCGGTGTGCGTCTCAAGGTTGCACCAAATGGGAGTCCAGCTCAGCATGTGTCAGCCAGATATACCTGACGCTGATATTCTGCTGGATCCCTACAGTGACACACGGACGTCGAGCTGACGATATAAAATTGGTGTTGTGCTTGTGACAGGCGTTGATTATGCAAGTATACCCGCAACTATGGATTCTACAGTAAGTTTCGCATTAAGAAATGTTCTTGTTCGTTGATATGCTGATTGTGTTTAGATTACTTGATTATTAATAAAGTTATAAAATGTTTAATGTGATTATAAATGTATAATGTGATTACGAAATATGGATAATCAGGTAGTCAGTGCTGTACAGTCAGCTGCAGAAAAATCTCACCCTGCTAGGGGGTGAGATTTCTCTGCAGCTGACCGTACCATTCGCATATACAATAAATACATAAAGCATATACATACTTATCCATATAAATATATATTTATATACATATTATATACAATAATAAACATGAAACAAGAGCAAGGAACTAAGTAATGATGATGTTTAAGGAGAGAGGAAGTGTTTTTTACCAGAATTTTAAGTGTCATTATCATCATCATCATATCAGCCGAAAGACGTCCACTGCTGGACACAGGCCTCCCCCAATTGGAGGGGTTTGCCATAATCGCCACGCTTGGCAGGCGGGTTGGCGATCGCATTATGG
The DNA here is from genome assembly GCA_947523025.1 of Dryobota labecula. NCBI lineage: Eukaryota > Metazoa > Arthropoda > Insecta > Lepidoptera > Noctuidae > Dryobota > Dryobota labecula. The sequence continues at coordinate 2,481,300 of OX383308.1, read as the reverse complement.
TGTTAAAAATGCATAGAGAACGCTGCTGCCCATTCTCTAGTGAGTCTCTTGGTCGCCTTTTACGACACCCACGGGAGGAAATGGGATGGTGTTAGTCTTTACGCCCGGCGCCACACGGAACAAAGGGAACAAATTTAAAAGTGTTAATTAAGTGTAAGTGTAAATAAAGTGGAATTTATTAACCATGTCTAGTAAAGATCGTTTAGCGTAAAAGCTTACCTTCAACAGGGAAAATAATCTTCTGCTCAGTTCTGCCATAATAGTCGTCGAATTCCGGCGGCTTGTTGGTACCCTCGCTGAGGGTCTGTCCTTGCGCCACCGGCATGGGCAGGCTGTTCACCGGCAGAGCCACCGCCGGCTTCTTGCTCAACCTCAACTTCTTCAAAATCTGCTGCTTCACGAACTCGATCCGCACCTGAGTCAACTCAGTCACACTCAGGTCCCCATTCGCGCAATTCGCACAACTACCCAACAACTCTCCCTCTAAACTTAAAAAGTTACTGACTAGAACAAACACGATCACACTGATTAATTTACCCATCGCGGTAAATTCCTACGTCGTAGACAATTGAAATAGTAGAGGAGATCGAGCCGCATGCGTGCGGTGACTTCGACAGGCGGTGCGCTACTGACACGCGTGAAAAATACACGGATTAATATAGATGCGTGAGCGCAGGTTCGCTCGCGTTGGGGGTGTTCCGTTGTCATTTTTTTTACGTTTATCAGAGCATTGTTGATTGTATAGCCACCCCGGAGGTCGCGGCGTGGACAATGGACTCGCGTGATAGTCCTAGGTACTCGTATAATAAATCAACGCTTTCACTAGCAGTTAAGTATTGTGTTTTCCTTTAGTTTACGATCGTGTGGAGCTTTAGTATCGATGTTTTGTTGTTTGTGTCGCTGTCTCTGTTTAATAATGTCCTGGGGGACAAAGTCTCGCCTCGCTGAAGATGCATTTGTGTGGTATCTGTTATGGGTGGTAGCGTTTTATTTTATCCTATATCTTGTGAAAGGAATGACCGCAAGGTGTGGTCTACAGCATTTGTGAGCAAAACCAATCTGTAGGATCAGAGTTCAAGCACGGAGCCGTTTTCAAAATACGACATTAAAGATAAAACGGAATGAGAATCGTTTTTATCTACTTAGTTCTCTCATACTATGGATCTAGAATATGTACATAAATAAACTCACACCTTTTTCCCATGGGGGTAGGCAAAAACTATAGAACGTCACCTGCTGCGCTCCTTACATACTCTTTTGCTTCGTTTACATTCATACATCTGGTGATACACGCACGCCGGTTGTGAGTGCTACGCACCTGACCTTTCTGAAGAACATCACCAAGTAGGTCACTATATGTCTTCCTAGGGCGACCTAGGCCTCGGCGTTTCCACTCACATCTGCCGTGTTAGTCGCCTTTTATTCATCCACTCAACATGACGAAACCATCTAATACCCTTTTCAATTTTTGTCACTATATCTTCTTTTAAACCGTACCGTTGCTGCTGCATTGTTAAATGCGTTGTTTAGTAGTAGGACCGATCTACTACATAAAGCCCCAATAACGCGTACCTTGCGTGTACTTAATAACGTAGCAGACAGCATAGATATTTTTACTTGTTCTCTAACAAGTAAAAATATCTATGCTGAACTCACTCAGAGGAGTGAGTTCACAAAAACCACGATGTACATAATATGTTATGGTAAATAATAAAACTGTAGTTATGGCCACACTATTGAATTAGGAAATTCCTGTAATGATAGTGATGATGAGTTAAGACTGCGCCGAGCGCACAGTGGCGCCCTCATCGATTGTTCGGTGATTTCTTTTATTTTAGAATGAAAATGCAGAAATTAACCACGGTTAGTTGTGCTCCACAACAATATACGTTATTATTACTACAAACAGTAGTTTTAAATTGTTATGTTTTATTGTAATCATTAAAACGGAGCTTAATGGCCACTATTTTCCGTTTTAATGATTACAATAAAACATAACAATTTAAAACTACTGTTTGTAATAATAATGACGTATAATCTTGTGAAGCACAACTTAACGTGCTTATTTTCTGTATTTTCATTCTAAAATAAAAGAAATCACCGAACAAACGATGAGGGCGCCACTGTGCGCTCGGCGCAGTCTTAATAAATAAATAAATAATTTATATTGAAAAACGCAACAGGATTCCGGATTTGAACCCACAACCGAGTATGAGACATTGCTGAACATGATAGGTATAAAATCGTGCCAAATTCTTTGCCAGGAAAACAAAACACAGAGTGAAGACAGTGCGGTAGACTGTCTTCCAAAGATCTTCGTTCCTTACAAACGATTGATATCCGCCTCGCTTCCTCTTATATCGCACTCCTCATCCGGGTAAGGAGGTCAAGCAGTATCTCACAATATAGTACGCGACCTAAACCGGACTCTACCGGCAAGTGGCAACTCTATCTACTCTATGACTCTATGTAGAGATGCTATCGGTCGACAGTTCCGGAGTAACGGCATCCGGGGTTGAAGTCTAATTACTCCCCCATGGAAGCGACGGTTTACCGTAAAGATAATAGTAATAAGGCCCACATACGCTCTATACGAAGATAGCTTTGGGGTTAAATAAAAGTCAGTCCGTGTAAAATACAGATTTCCAAAATACTTGGGTGATGCATGCCTGCAGCTAGGTGATCGGATAACGGCAGAAGTGGTTTCTGCTTTAAAAAAAGACGCAAAGAAGCCGGGGAAATATTCATTTATTTATTGTTTGTCACAGGTAGACAGTTCTTACAATTAGCATTTTTGTATCACTGTAACATACCCCATGGTGTACAATATTTATATGTATGTCAATATTATTGGCTATGTTAAAATATTTTTTTTTCTTTATTTGTTTATAGGGGCTTTTACGCATAGCGTATGTCAGCCCCATCGTATCTTAAACAATTACACTTTCACAAGACGTGAACCATGAATTTAAACAAACCCTTCGCATCGTCGCCATTGGGTTGGGATAAAATTGTATGGAACATGCCTACATCAGTTCTGTTCAAATTCAAGGACCTAACTAAATTATTTCTACTGGACTCATATTGGACACATTCCATCAATAAATGCTGTAGATCTTCAACAACTCCACATTCCTCACAATTGGGTGAAACGATTTTCTTCATCATAAAGGCAAATTTTTTGCATGGAATGTGTCCAGATCTGAGTCTAAGAGCAGTAACAATCAGCTTTCTACTACCATCACTATTCATGAACCAGGGCACACGAAGAGGTTCACACTGTATGGTTTTATACCATAAACCCTTCTCTAATGACCGTTTATCAAAGTATTCTTTCCAATAACCATAGCATATATTTTTAAATTTAGGTTAATTTATGTTAAAAATAATTAATAATAATAATACAATTTACAATCTTAATTGTTGGTGGTTATTACCCATTGCATTGGTGGTTTTAGTCGACCTCATTTTAAATTCATTATTATACATAATTATTACGGTCATACAATTTACGTTTTAATAAGGAAAAAAATTTAAATAAGTATAAATGACAATTTTTTGTTGACCTCATCTTACATTCATTAATATACATAATTATTACGGACATAATTAATACTGCTGAATACCTACTACATACACACGGTGTTTTTTTAGATATCCCATAACTCTAGGGTATGAATGAGACCATATTAAAGAATCAACTGGCATATGAATTATTTTTCAATTATTTGTTTTTTTTTTTTTTTCATTTTTCATACAAAATAATTCGACAAAGTCACGATTATTAATGTAAAACACCCTTACGTGAAATATGACAGAGTCGCATTTTCTTAGCTTTAAATGTCAATGATTGGTTTGAACGAAAAGAAAATGAATTACTTTTATTTATCAATGAAACTTAGATACCTACACACAGCGAGGGTCACAGTTTCATCAGTTTGGCAATTCGTCATACATGACAATTCATCAGTTTGGCAATTCGTCATACATGACAATTTTTGACCTAAATTATTATGATTGATGATATCTTATTATCTTCGAAACTATGCATTTTTGGACCACATATTCTAGGACTTTTTGTGTTATTTTTACTTATAGAATATAACCCTAGAGTTATGGGATATAAAAAAAAAACACATTGTATATATAAGAAAATGTCCCTTGGTAAAATAAATTTATTTATTTCGCTGAAAATCTACCCACCTTTTTACCTCGCATTGCTTGCGAACTCTGTCTAAAAAATTTAAATGTTTCATGTCCCAACAATAATACCAGCGCCGCCAACCATACGGAAGCCTTTCAACAGTAATGTTCCATGGTGACAGTAATTTGGATTGTGGATGCTATAAGTAAGCTAACAACTCGTCTTTCACCAATCCAGAGTGGAAGAACCAACTATTGGGAGGCTCCAATTTCGAGTAGTTCCCTGTCATTCCCTGTGGTAGGCTGTTGATGTTATCACGAAAGTTACCAGTGATAAAAGTCTACTTGATTTGAATATTTACTCGCTTTAGAATTCCTTAATACAGGAAGTATTAAGGAATTCTTTTAAAGCGAGGAAGTATACCTACTTCTTTTTTTTTATCTTCATAAGGGAAGCTCTTGCTTGGCCTTCATCTTACCTAATAGTAAATGCTGATAAGGCGGAAGGTGGAAGCTAGCTTCACCCGGAATCCTCAACCACAGAGGAACTCGCTATCTTACCTCTAACTACCGAAACACAACAATACTGTTAATATTGTTGTTATGGCAACAGACTTAGATAAGATGGTGGTAGCAAGCCAGGCGAACTTAGATCGAACCCTACCACCAACCAAACCTAGCAGAAAATTTGCCCCTGCTGGGAATCGAGCCCAGGACTTCTGGGTATGAGACAGGTGGTCTTACCACTAGACCACAGGGTTAATTTTGTGGTTCTTACAGTAATCCTTAAAAACATTGTACTTAAAGGGGCAACTGGCGAAATGGGTGTTAACTCGATAGTTTGTGTACTGTATAATAGTTAAATTCAAGCTCAGCTATATATAGATTGTCGACCGGCCCTAACATACTTAAGACTAGACTGGGATGATGAAATCGAAAGGTATTTTACGTGATTTGTTTACCGTAGATAATACAACAAGTGTACCCCTGACTCGAATATTTGGGTCAACTTAGCGTTATCATATCGTATTTTTTTTATATCCAGCTATAAATCGAAACCCCCGTGGTACCAATAATTACATTGATGTCGATAAACACTTGTTTTGTAGAATACTCCTATACGCCATCCAAATTGCTCTGCTGCAATTCCTATTGAAAAGAGGCTAGTGCCTCAGTGGCAATCCTATTTTACAAGGCCTTCATGATACCTACATAGGGCTATTAGTAAGGTGTTCTAAGTTAACAAAACAAATAAAAACAGTTAAAACAATGAAATCATATAATCTTAATATAATTACCAACAAATCAACTTTAATATTCTATTGAAAATTCGACTTGGTCTTATTCTCTTCTTAATTAACAATCGTGTTTAGATCATGGGTAATTACGCACTCTTGATAATTCAATTCCTCAAGAGTACGCATGGCACCCATACTCAAATCACATTTGTAGATTCCAATGCTGATGTAGGATGTGCATTTATTGTGCCACCATTCAGTGCACAAGCTGTAGTGGATCCAGTCTTCAACTACATGGCTCCTTATAATTCTCCTGGCAACCAGGGCATCTCAACATTTCGTTCTTATTCTTTGGTGATTTATTTTGTTTTGATAGCGGTTTTTTCTTCTGGGTATTTTTTTCTTACTAGCTTCTGTTTCTTCCTTTAGTTTTCTTTTGATGTTTTTTCGGGCAAGAGATGCTTTTGGGAGTGGAACACTGTCCATAAATGAGCAAGGTGGTTCATCGATTAATACTTGAGTGTTCAATCTTTGAGGATTTTCAGACAAAATGGAATCACTTTCTTTATTTCCTTCTAACATGGCCTCTTTTGGGGTTTCAGAAGTTATCTGATTGTCAGTCAGACTGCATGCAGAACATTAAAAAAAATTATGAGTGCATGTATCGCTGTCATCTGTTTTTTTATTTTTATATTTGTGTCTGTTCTTCTGGCAAAGGCACAAGTAGAAGTGCCTGGAATCATCGCTTGACTGGTTGTTGCATCGTTGAGTACACCTTCTGTTATGTTAGGACAAGTGTCGTTCTGCTCAGCAATTGAAATATTACTTGCATGTCCTTCCAGCCTCTCAGTTACCATTATAGCAATAAAGTCAACGTCACTACTTTCAATAGATCTATATTGAAATGACATATTATTCCTCTAACTTTGAAACCTTCGCCGGCGTAAGAAATATTTGAAATCCTCATATAAGCAGCGTTGAACAAGGTGGCTATTTCATAGATGTATGTCACTGTGATTTACTATCCATTTTTAGGGTTCCGTACCTCAAAAGGAAAAAAACGGAACGCCTATAGAATCACTCGTGTGTCTGTCTGTCAGTCCGTCCTTCTGTCACAGCCAATTTGCTCGGAATCTACTGGGTCGATTACGTTTAAATTTGGTACACATATGAACTCGTGTAACTTAAATTAATTAATTTTGAATATGGAGGACACTTTTGGGAGGCAAATTAGAAAATTAAAAAAAAAATACATCTGTAAAGTTATGTAATAGGGCAACGGTGCGATTTAAAAGAAGATGTAGTGACAAAAATTGAAAAGAGTATGCTTAGATGGTTTGGTCATGTTGAGAGGATGAATGAAAGGCAACTAAAAAGGTACACTGAAAAAAAAAAGTAGTTGCCACAATCAAGATTTTGGTTAGATTGACTAAGTAACTTGTTTACATCTGAGCCTATCAAGCACAATGATCACAGATTCACAGCTACTACTTTTATTTGATTGAGATTTGAAATGGGATCTTGATTGGAGTTATCACAAAACCTATTTGCAGCAATCAAGTCAAAACAGTTGCTCCAACCAAGATTATTAGATTAAAGTTTCAATGATCTTTATTGAAGTAATCAAAATGCTTGATTGACACAACTAACTTACTTTATTACAGTTAACATTTTTTTAACTTGTCTCTTTTTTAACTCTTCTACAATGATGTCATGTTAAGGGTAATCGAGAAACTTGTTTGAGCGTTCAATCATTTGAACTAGTATTGCTGCAATCATGTTGTGATGATCAACTTCACTAAGATTTTGATTAATCTAAACAAGATATCGTCAATCAAGCTGAAAAGTCACTTGATTGGAGTGCATTTTTTTCAGTGTATTTACAAGGCAGATGTGAGTGGAAACGTCGGGAGGGGACGCCCTAGGAGGACTAGTGACCTAATTGGTGATGTTCTTCAGAAAGGTCTCGGAACCGGGAATTGCGTGTATGACCAGATGCATGAATGTAAACGAAGCAAACGGCGTATGTAAGGAGCGTAGCGTAGCAGATGGCGTTCCGTGTTTCTGCCTACCCCCATGGAAAGAAACCGTGAGTGTGTATGTGTAAGTTTACTGCAGCAAGACTATTATACGCACTGGACAAGTGTCTGCAGGCTTGGCATGGTCCTTAAGAGGCCGTCCATTAATCACGGTAGGCTCAAAATGGGGGGGGAGGGGGTTTGGCAATCTCGAAATATCACAAGGGAGGAGGAGGGTGTAGTAAGAAACACGATAGAAGAAGATATCACGTGTATTTATTTTTTAGTCAAACGCGCGATTTCTAAACCGAAAAGCGACGTGTAGTGTGACCTTGACTCGCATGTTTTTCGCATGATTACCTACATATTATTTTTATGCCAGTCAAAAACGACCAGCATCCTTTCTGCCTAGACCTTTTTATCATGGAAGGACCATGATAAAAAGGTCTAGGTAATTTCAGAATAAAATTAGATTATACTTTATACCTGTATTTAAAGATAATATTCTAAAAAAATTGAGATTCTTTGTAGGTACTAAAAAATAAGTACACGTGATTTTGGGTGGGGGGGGGGTTAGTCTTAAACCTTTTCAAGTATCACCTAGGGGCAGGGGGGGTTAAAAATGCTAAAAAAACATAATGGACGGCCCCTAATAAGTAGGTATTTGTGCAAGTTCGATAAACTCCCGACACTTAGAATATTTAAGTACCTAAATCAATATTACCTGGGTATAAATGCTACCTCTATTTATGCGCGTCTAGTATTTATTTAGGTAATTTAAGTACCTACCTAAGGTGAAATATGCATTGGTTAGTAAGTATAATATTATGTACCTAGCAGTAATGTTATGTTTTCGAAGTAAATAACACAGAAAATAAATATTTTTTCAGTTCATTCAACTTAATTTAAATGTGACTCTAAGTTCGTACAATTGTTGAAAATAAACAGTTTTCTGAGTGATTTAAGCAGGTTTTAAATCACTTATTATTAGCTCAATTAAATAAGTAGGTAAGTAAGTAAATAAATGGCTCTTAATGCGCTCATGCTCTGAATTATAATTAAACGTATTTTATTTATCTCTAGGCTTATTAATATCATAACCTTAGACACTACAGCAGCGCTTGAGATTGCTAGGAATCTGCATTGAGGTAGTTTCTTGATTAACAAAAGTAATTAAAGTTTATTTATATTTAAGAATATAATGCGAATATATCCTGACGCGCATGACGGCGATAGGCTCGCCCCCTATTCGTTACATGGGACTTACATTCATACATCACGCCTCACGCCTTCTTCCATGGGGGTAGGCAGAAAGTATAACTTTAACTGCTTCCAAATAACGATGTTTATTTAGTTTTTTTTTTTTTACATACTTCCTTGACATAATCTTTTCATTTTTGGCATTATTTACCTACAAATCGAATTCAATTCTTTATTCGTGGCTTTTGTGGACATGATATTTATTCAGATTTGTTATTGCAGCTGTAATTGCAATCATGTAATTTGGTTTAAATAGGTTTTCATTTTAATATATCGCTCTATATTATTCAGGCTCTAAATGGAATATCAAACTTCAATGAATTTAGGCAAACATTTTTTTGTCATCATTTCAGCCGAAAGACGTCCACTGCTGGACATAGGCCTCCCCCAAGCACCGCCACCTCGACCGGTTTTGTGCTTCCCGCTTCCAGCGGATTCCTGTGGCTTTCATAAGGTACCACCTTTTGGGAGGCCTTCCAACGCTACGTCTTCTCCAAAACCTTTCGGCCCCAACGGCCATCTGTTCTTCGCACAATGTGCCCTGCCCATTGCCACTTAAGTTGGCAATGTGCAATTTTTTTAGTAAAACACATGAATATAGAAACGGAACAGAGACGAAGATTCATACAACCGCGCTATGACAGGAACACTACTACAAACATGAAGCGCGTGTAAGCGTACTACTGGCAAACTCCCCAAGTCTGTTGCCTGCAGGTCTCGCTCTAAGGCGGCCTGAGATAATTCCGTGCCCTCCGGCGCCCGGTGCGTCTGCTACGGATCGGATGGGAGGTTGTATCCTCCCTCTCCATTTCCGCTACCTCCTTCGCGACCATCACTTCCTCGCAGAAGGAGGCGATGGCTTCCCATGCGCTCTCACTTCCGACCATGGACTGGACCATGTCCGAAAGAGACAGGAGAGACTATCCGCGGCACCAACCGCCGCGAACAGGTCACGGCATGGCACTGCCCAAGCAAGGTATTCCTCAACGGTGTGCTGCGTCATGTCGTTGAGGAAGCTGCAATGGTGGCAACCGGGGTGTCGGTTCCTGGCCTATGCGGCACAGGTTCTTTCCGAAGCACCCATGTCCGGACAAAATTAACTAAGGGCGTCATACCGTCTCTCCAGCCACTCCCTCACAATGGGTCTTACCGCCGCTGTATTGGCGTGCCCTTTGATTCACTTTTACCTATCCATACTAATATTATAAGTGTGAAAGTAACTCTGTCTGTCTATCTGTCTGTCTGTATGTTACGTTTTCACACCTAAACCGCTCAACCGATCGTCATGAAATTTGGCAGAGATATAGCCTGGGTTATGGAAAAGGACATAGGCTACTTTTTTACGCGATAACCAACATCCACGCGGGCGGAGCCGCAGACAAAAGCTAGTCATTAATATTTTCTTATAGTTTCCAATTTTCTTAAGAGAAGGAGTAAAAGAGATCAGTAGAATATATTTTGTGAAAACCGTAATTACTTAATAGATAGGTACAATTATTAATATTATTATTATTACTCATTGTCAAAAACCACTCCAACAAAAACAAACTAAATAATTTTCACCTAGCACACACTTGGGCGAAGACACGAAATATCTACCAATCAGTGGGCACTGGTTTCCCGTGGCGGATTAAGGCCCACTCCCTCTCACAGAGAGGAGATCTGTGTACCAGCAGTGGGACTGATTGCGCACGCTTGGGAAATCAAAATTAAGCTTAAGCTTTAGCTTGGTGGTATTAAGCTTTAAGTGATATGTCACTTTGTTGACATTAATAAACAAATATTAAAATAAAGTGTCACCCAGCTTAAAAACCGGTTACTACAAATCCGTTGGGGGCATTATCCCCCAGCACATATGACAATCAGCTCAGAGATAATAATTAAAATATACCAGTTTAATTCACTGTTAGAGATAACGGTTATCATCTTAATTATGTGTTAAGTTTTTAAAATGTAAGTCAATCACGAGTTTTAAAATCATGTGTGTCATGTCATGCGGGGTGTGCATGTTATAATACAAATATTACAATGTGTTTTATGATTCAGTACTCTTGTGAATTGCGTTTTTTTTTTTTTCTTCTCGAAGATATCTTTGATGATCCTCTGTATGACGAAAGAGGAGGGAAATTTTAACAATGACTGACTTCTGACAGAATGAGATTTAGTTTTCGTCTCAACTCAAACCATTTATTTCAATTAAACCATTTAACTACTTTTGAAATGTCAAGGAGTTGGTTAGTCAGAAATTTAAAAGGACCATCTATAAGTGGTAAAAAATCCATAGCATAGATTTTTTTTATCTAAGTGTTTTATATTTTTACACTAATTATTATAATTTTAAAATTGCTAGAGACATTTTAAAAAGGAGTTGCATTTTACAAAATTTTACTTATTCTATTAATGACCAGCCCGGACGTGGCGACGCGACGGTGGCGGCACGAGAACGGTGAATTTTGATAATTAATCATCATTTATCAAGTATTTTTTTTTTTTTTTTTAATATACTCAGATTTAAAAAAAAGCATTTTATGGCTTCTTTACCACCTATAGGTGTATCTCTTAAAATATTTCGTGTTTGAATAGATACACCCTTTATAGTTAGTTGCCCATTCCAAAAGGTACTGAGCACGTACTTAGTCCTATTGAGAAGAATAGGCCAGAAACTCCACTCGTTTCTATTCTGTCTCCGGTTGAATGCACCGGTGTTTCTCTTGACACTCCCCTCTTACTCTGCCGAAGACGTCTAAAGTATCCCTTGCACCTGTTAGTAAACATTAGATCTGATTATTTTGAGCTTCCTCTATGTGTATATTATCCGCCGTATCCCAGTAGTTCCATTCTCTAGTTCCATTATGGGACTACTGGGATTTTTTTCTCCCAGTAGTTCCATGGAACTGGCAGAGTGTGGCGTAAATAGTGGTAACATACCACAGTTTACTAATACTCATTTAATACTTTAATGTCATGTATAGAAATTACAGCCAAATTAGTAAAGCAAGCTCTAAATCTTTCAAGAAAAAAAAAATCGGAAAACTAAGATAAATAGTTCACATTGTGGTATGTGATAGCTGAATATACGGTGTATCGACCTCTTAACGGCGGACCACTATTTACGCCATACTCTGTATGCCAGTTCCAAGGAACTACTGGGAGAAAAAAATCCCAGTAGTCCCATAATGGAACTAGAGAATGGAACTACTGGTATACGCGATTATCCAAGTCACTTTTATAGCAAAGTTTACCCGAAAGAAGCTTTTGTAAGTATTTAAAAGCGTGCAAAAAGCACACCGAGTGTAATCGTAGGTCCACTATGAATATGCAATAGAACATACGTGGCCTTCCACTTCACATATCTTGCACAACAATCCCCATAGATTACAGCACCAATTACAACGTATCAGCAGGCGTTTCTAAGTTTGTAACCTCTGAGATAGAGGTGTACTCCCGGAATCGAGATAATTAAACCATTCTACCTAACACTGTAATATAACACTCATTAGATAATTAGATAAACCTGGTACCTATCAGCAAGAGGTTAAACACGATGATACATTCTCTTTACTCATGACTTGTTACTAAACTAATTGTATGTTTTGTAACGTTAATTACTTTGCATACTATCGCACGGGTCTATCGACCAGGTTAAGCTACGCTTGCCACGGTTGATACGTGGATGGGTGACCATCTTTACATACCAAGATTCTTCCGTGCCTCGGAGAGCACGTTAAGCCGTGGGTCCCGGCTGTCATTCGTAGATCTTTGACAGTGGTTACGGGTCGTCAGAAGCCCGAAAGTCTGACAACCAGTCTTATTAAGTATCGTATTTCGTTGTGAAGGTCAGATAGCCAGTCGCTATATAAAATACTGGTGGTATTCAGCTGCATCCAGTTAGACTAGAAGCCGACCCCAACACAGATAGATAGAATACTCTTCCCCACCTCTCACCTCTCTCTCTTCTCTCTTCCTTTCTTACTTTTCTTACTCTTCTCTTATAGTTGGGAAAAGGCTAGGCAGACGATTACTATAGTATAGAATTATATGGTCAAACGAAATTACCTGTACCTAAGTGAAGTTCGACTGTAATTATACTCGTTGGCGTCTCGTTCGAAGATGATGAGAGAATAGAATGGTAGTAGGCGTTTAGTCGAGTAAATGAGACGAGTGACTCGACTAAATGCCTACTACCATTGTATTCTCTCATCATACGAGAACGAGACGGCAACGAGTATAATCAAGTTCTTCTAACTAAACAGACCCAGCTCAAGCATTAAGTTAGGAAGTGGTGAATGGCGGGCGTTTTGGGGGACTGATTTTGACGTTCAAAAAGTGCTGATTCTCAGTCTAGTTTGAATGAATGAATTTTGTTTTTGAAACAAATGATTTGATATACAGTTGGGTAAGTTACTTTATATTTCGAGCAATCAATGGTGAAAATATTTAACTACTTAACAAAAGGTATCTAGAAAATGACAATTTCTTTTTAAATAGATGAAATCGGATCGACCGGCGCAGCCTGTATAGTGCTGTCATCTCTCTATGACTAAGATTAGCTATTCAGTTAAAAAAATGGAAAACTGCACTTCAGAATAGACCATAATTATAAAGTATTCTCACTCACACTGAGAAGAAAATAGGAACTACATAATTTAGAAAAAAAAGCCGTGTTACGTAAATAAATAAAATTTAAATACAATATATGGTACTCACAGTATTTATTTTCCCACAAAATTATGTAAATTATAAAAAACCTGCGTCCAATGAATCTAAATAATCGATCAGACCGTTACCTGTTACCGGTGCAATTAAATAGCATACGAATATTAGTGATGTTCTTCAGAAAGGTCAAATAACCGGCGTCCGTGATTGACCAGGGCCTCAAGTCTGCTATTGCAATAGTGTCAGAATGGTCTCGCCATTGTGAGTATTTGACAGTTTTTGTATGGCAAATCTGTCAAAAACTCACAATGAAGAGACCATTCTGACACTATTGTAATAGCAGACTTGAGGCCCTGATGTATGAACGTAAACAAAGCAAAAAGAATAAAACACATGTGGCATTCTGTAGTCTCTGCCTACTCTCATGGGAAAAAGGCGTGAGTTTATGTCTGTAGGTAAGTATGTTATATACTTATGAGAAAGAACTGAAACAGTTCCTAAGGAAGCTTATCGATAACAGTAAAAAAAAAAACGAAATGAACAAAAATTCAAGCAATATTTGCTTTAAATTCCACCACACACACCCACAGCAATTTAAATTAAATGATGCAATGCTATCAAACCACTGCGCAAGCCACTCGGCACTAGTTTTGGCACGCTTTTTTCATTCCACGACAAATGACCCTTGTGTTACAGCATTATACTGGTTATTTTGCGATAAGTAATTCTACAATACTTTAAGATAGTGGCCACGACGGGACCTGCAAATAATTCTACAATACTTTTAAAAGATAGTTTAGATAGTGGCCATGACGGGATATAGTTAACATTATTTAAGTTGAGCGATGACAACTATTAGGCCACCATGTGTAAATCTAAATAATGGCCTCTCTTTGTTAGCTTCCGATGTTGCAAATAGGGATGCATCCGATACCGATGCCGATATATCGGCGATACTCGAAGTTTGCCGATGTATCGGCATCGGCGATATTTTTATGGCCGATTCAGCGATACTTTTCACATCAATGTTAATTTTAATTACTAAAACTATTAACTAATCTCAACCTGTCTATAGTTTTAAACGGTGTTATTTAGTTTGTCCTGTTATTTTTTCTTTTTAAATTAATAAAAAAAATAAACTGACTTGTGTTTTATTTATTTTACCTTCAATTTGAATTCAATAAGCGTATCGGTATCGCCGATATTTTTATAAGAGCATCGGTATCGGTATCGTATCGGCAAAAAGGCGTATCGAGGCATCTCTAGTTGCAAACGAACGTTGCAACGGTTTTGTCGAGATTTTTCAGGAGTGAAATTTGTCACTCTACCTTTTATAATCATAAATAGAGTAGTTTTATATCTTCCAAAAGGTTGGGTATGATTAGGTGCAATTTGTATTCCTTCGTTCACAATTGCTAGACTAGACATGCAGGTATCACTTGCTGCAATCTCTCAAAACCAGGTTGTGTATGCAGTTACCGACGACGACAATCGAAAATCTGCATCGATTACAAGTTTTCTTAACTTTCAAATTGGGCATCTTAAAACTCTCTGGCTCTTGTCAATTGAACATGCAAAAAAAAAGTTGTCATAGAAAATGTTTGTATACTCCATCTACCACTTTCTAACTTTACTAAAATTACTAACTTGTAATTTTCCCGAATTATCTTCTTTGGTAATTTTATGGTTACAAAATAAACACTTGTGCAATATGATATTATGACTAGCTTCTGCCGCGACTTGGTACGCGTGAAATTACCCCCCGCCTGCGCTATTACTTCGTTTTCGGTTAGCGTTCTTTCTGAGTTTGTAGGGTTCCGTCGTAAACAAGAAACCCTTGTAGTTTCGCCATGTCCGTAAGATAAGATAAGATAAGATAAAAATTTATTTGCCCAAACATGTGTATACATACAATAATAAAAAGTGCATGCAGGATAACATAATGAAAAATTGGTTCAGACATGTTTGCCATACTACGGCGTGCAAATGTTTAGAATTCAAAAAAAGTCAAAAGTCTTTCAGAGTCAAATTATTCAAAAATTGTTATGATTATTTATATAATAAAACATGAGAACAATAGATATGTAAAATATTATCAAAATTTCTCATCTAAAAACTCATTCAAATTATAATAAGCCTTATCTGCTAGAAAATTATTAACTCTCTTTTTGAACGCTGCATCATTTAACTGCTTCCAGTCTTTTGGAAGTTTATTGTAAATTTTCGGAGCCATGCAAAAGACACTTTTGCGCATAAGTGCCGTTCTATATTGTTGTAGGCAAATTTGGGTACTGTCACGTCTATTACGAGGGAATCGATCTGCCATGCGAGAAAATAGCAGAGGGTTGGATCTTACGAACATCGCATTTTCTAATATGTAAAGTAAAGGTTGGGTCAAGATTTTGTATTTTTGAAAATAAGGTTTGCAACTCTGAGTGGTTTCAAGTTGGAACATCGACCTAATACAACGCTTTTGAGTTTTAAATATAAGGTCCCGGTCAGTCGAGTTACCCCAAAAAATTACGCCGTACCTTAGAATGAACTCCACCAAACCGTAGTATGCGGTGAGTAAAGCATCTATACTAATTACCGCTGCCAGTTTGTAAAGAGCATATGCTGAGGCACTTATTTTCTTACTGATAGTCTGTATATGTGACTTCCAATTTAATTTCTTGTCAATAATAAGTATGTCCGTATTTAATTTCTTGTCAATAATAAGTATGTCCGTATGTCTGTCTGTCCGCGGTTTAGCTCAGAGACTCTTAGTACCTCTAGTACTAAGTCTCTGTATCTATATCAAATTACAGTTCTCTAAACTGTAATTTTATATGGATATACCTACATATTAAAACGCCGACAAAGTGGTAAAATAAAATTTCTGATATTACTTATCTCAAGAAATATTAGCAAATTCCAAAATCCACTCTGAAACCCCATAGAGTAACCTTTTTTTCGAGTAAAGTATAAAATAATTAAATAACAACAAAAGTAGTTGATGTTAGACCTTGAAATCAAAATATATTGGATTAAAATTAAGCAATTTTACTTCCAATTTTTTTTTAGTGTACCTTCCCTACACGTAAAGTGGGTACGGATGATTTTTTTTTTCT
Source organism: Dryobota labecula (assembly GCA_947523025.1). Taxonomy (NCBI): domain Eukaryota; kingdom Metazoa; phylum Arthropoda; class Insecta; order Lepidoptera; family Noctuidae; genus Dryobota; species Dryobota labecula. The sequence goes on along the minus strand of OX383308.1, from coordinate 2,464,875 downwards.
CGTATAACCCATAGTGTGGGGCATCGTTAGATAGGACGTTCAAAAAACCGAACCGGTTCAATAAACCTATTTTTCTTTATTTTTCTTTCTTTCAATTTTATAAATAAATAAAATTACGGGTTTGTGAAAACCATTTTTCGATTCAGGAAACCGTTTGCGTAATATTAAGCTTTAAAGTGCTAATTTTTGTTAGAGTCAAGTGTCCCCCCTTGCCAACTAAATGATTGTATATGGATAGTGAAAAAAATCACAGCAGTAGTATATATAAGTAAATTAAAAGGAAAACTATCACAGCTATGTAAGTAGGCTTCACAAGTTACCGAGCAATAGTCGACCAACTTACATTTACAGTTGAAAATCATGTTCTCCCATACATTCCGTATGGAAGAACATGTTTTTCCACTACAATGTTAAGTTTGTTCTTAGGATAAATTCATACCAATTGCGGAACCCTTCATTGTGCGTAGTCCGACACGCACTTGGCCGATTTTTTTTTGCTCGTCTCCTAAGTGTAGCGTAGCGTAGCGTGATGTTATGCCTATAACCTTCTTCATGAATTGAGCTATGAAATGCGAATTTTCAAATCCGACTGGTAATTCCAGAGATTAACGCATTCAAACAAACAAACACAAAACTAATTCTTCAGCTGATAAAGCTGAAGATTTTGTTTGTAGATGAGTGATATTGTTTTGTTTACTGTCGAAGGGTCATGCTAGATAAGCTTTGGGCAAGTCGCTTCTTTGAGGAGTTGCTAGAGAGGCGCCACGGCGTCCTCATCTTCCGCCTGACACAGGTCCTCACCGGACACCGTTGTTTCGGGAGGTTCCTGTTTCGGATTAGGTGGGAGGAAACGCCCGGGTGTTACCACTGCGTGGATCACCCGGAGGACACGGTGGAGCATACGGTAGAGGTCTTCCCGGCTTGGGCAGAGCACCGCCGTGTCCTCACGGAGGCGATCGCCCTCCCGCTCCGCTCAAAGCGAGAGAAATTATATGATAATTTCCCACCCAAAAAAAAAATCAGACAAGCTTAAAAATTGTAACAAGACTTAATAGGCACAGGTGAGCGATTCCCATACGTTTTTAACCTAAGTAGTAACAAGTCATCATACGAAACTAGAAGGAGTGGCCTATATTCAGCCGGAATCACGCTATCAGCCACTACTTACTGAAGTAATTAATTCATTATTGTAGCGTGCGGCGCCGGGTCGTGTGGAAGGTCATGGTGGCTTGTCTGACAACGCCCTCGGTCATGTGACGAGCTATGCCGTGATATACATCCCTTGTCAGTCTCGCTAATCTCGCTTTCATTCACTCTTGGGAACTTAATATATTGTTCAAACTACTCTACATACAAACTATACACATATAAAAAAAAAAATACTATAAAATATCCGCAACAAACGATATGGCGTCAAAAAATTCAACACTTCTACATCGCTGGTAATATGCCCAAGAGACTGCTGGCATTACCACATTGTATGGCACTGCTTAGCCTCAGGCTAAAAAAAAGCCAGCTCATAGTCTTTTAGCACTTCAGGCCTGAACAAATTCCGGTATTTCTGCCGGTGGAACACATCGGTGTCTAGGGCAGGCGCCTTTTTTTTTTTTTTGGTGGGAAATTGTCAAATAACTTCTCCCGCTCTTGGCGGAGCGTGAGGGCGTGTCAAACTTTTACTGACTAAATCCCACCCGTGTTCCTTCAGGTGCCTGTGTGCCATGGCCACGGTATCCCTTTCGGATAAACCCGCAACCCTGGCAGGAGCTGAGTTAGTACCTAATGGTCTTACACCCGCGGGGTAATCGCATAATAAAGAAAGTCCTCAATAGAAATGGGTATCCCCCCCCGGTGGGTTCCCGCATTGTCGAGGCGGGGGGGCTCAGTAGCCGTGGCTTGGAGGGCCACGGTGAAGCTAAGAGGAACCCGAGAAGGGGGCCGCTCGTCAGGGCTTTTGCGGCTAAGCCGAAGACGTTGCCGCCGTAGGTTGCGGTGCCGCTTTGGCGACATCGCAACTGAGGCGGGCCGCGATGTCGAATGGGCGGCATCGCGGCTGAGTGTGGGAGGCCGCGGCGGGAGAGGAGTGCCGGTATTGCGGTGAGCCGTTCTCCCTACCTTCCGCGGCCTTGACGGGGTCGCCACCGTTGAATGGCGGACGCGGTGGGGCCGCAGAGGAAGACGAGTGTCGGTATTGCGTTGGCCGCTCTCCCTATCCTCTGCGGCCGAAAAGTGGTAGGCGGCGGGGCCACTAACCTGACCCGTCGCGGAGGGACCAGGGCGCCTGGACGCGATGTCGTCTGGCGCGAGGTCCCAGGAGGAGGCCAGCAGGCAACGGGTGCGGGGGCACCCTTGCCTGTATTGCACAGGCCTCCACCAGTGTCGGACGGGAATGGCCAGGTGTTCCCGGTCATTCCCATATCGCCCCCAGGCTGAGGGGCATGCGGGGCCCGCCAGCTAGGCAGGCATGCGCCGGGAGGGTTGTGGACGTAAAGGCTGTGCCGGTTTCCCATGACCCTCCCATCAAGGCGATGAGGGAACTCCGCTGAGTTTTAGTGGGTATACTGCCATTTTGGCAGGGAGTCCCACATACCCCGTCTCGTCCCCCGACAAGCGGGCATGCGTAATGCATTTCTCAGCGTCAAAAAATAAAAAAAGGTGCCTGTGTGCCAGGGCCGCGGTACCTCTTACGGACAAACCCGCAACCCTGGCAGGCACCGGTCCTACGGACCCCGTCAGTGCGTGCTGACATCTCTTTGAGGCGTGCGTGGAACACAACGCGCCGTTGACCCGGGCCTGGTCCTTACCGGACGGCGAACTGCCCTTAGCTCGGCGTCCGCAAGTCCGCGCCTTACGGTGGCCAGGAATCGGCCACGGATTTCCACCGCCCAGGGCGTCTCCTGCGGCGACAAGGGGCGTGAGGGCGCACAAACTGCCGCTTCCTCACGCGTTCTGCCTCCTCCTTCGCGAGCATACTGCTTCGCAGAAGGAGGTGTAGGGCAGGCGCCTGAGTTCAACAAATACGAATCGAATCGACTGTCCTTCTATGACGTTGTCCCTCGTAGTACGCTCTGCAAGTGCCCATTGTCAATTTTATGAAAATTTGTTGCAGTAAAGCACCTTATTACAGTAACTGAAAGACGTAGTCCTAGATCGATTTTAATTTAGAAAATCAAGCTCAGCAAAAGACTTTTTTGTTTTTTTTTTTTTTTAGAAACTTACTTATGTTAACTATTGATTTAAAAATTTAAATTTCAGTGCGGCCGGTCGCTTTGGTTACACGGGGTAAGAGTGTGAGCGAGAGACAAATAATAATAAAAGTATTATGCAATCTCATTGTTCCTTTACATAATACCCATTATTATGTAACTGAATAGAATAAGCTATCATACTGTCTTATGTAGGTACCTACTGTTGATAAAATAATACTCTGAGATTTGTAATCGGTACTCATTTTCCAGTTGGTACCTAATACTCTCTGGTTTCTGCCAGTGCTGTTAGGGCATTATAAATTGCTTAGTAGCAGTACTAGCAGTCAGGAATCAGAGTAATGAGTTAAAAACATAAATTTCGAGTTGTTGCTATGTTTCGGAAATAAGACGCTAAAAAGTTCTGTATATGTATGTCTTTGAAAAACCTTACAAAGTTTGCACAAAATATAAGTAAATACCTGAAAAGTGATTTATAGACATATAAGTCTCTGGGTTTGTTTCGGCCTTTCTTCTCAGAGTAGTCAGATAAGAAACGCAGACCTCATTTTGTTTGAAAAATATAATTGACATGTAAAAGTGTTTGTACAAACCTACTTATAGGAATTCATCATCATTTATTAGACATTTAAATGGTCATAGTCAAAATTAAGTGTAATTTATTTTTTATTAAATAACAATTAAATTACACTTAATATTGACTATGACCATTTAAATTAAAAAAACTGTCAATTTATGACAGTTTTTTTTTAAATTCTTTTTAGACCTATTTTATTAGACTTACCTACCTACCTTATTCAAAGCTGTTTTTAAATTCGTATTTTTTAATTTTTATAAAGTTTCTGTTGCTATAATTATGTATTTAATTATTATGTGAATATCGTGTAGGTATTCCTGTAATTGGTCTATACATCAGAACTTAAACCTACAACTTTTAAAAATTTATGTAAAATGCCTGTTTCTAATTAATTAATAAATATATGTAATAAACACCTACAGCCTCTCAATGACAAGATTTTCCAGAACCTTCAACTATGTATCTAATATTGAACAGAAATTGCTCGTAATAAGACATAAGACCTCGTTATTACCGGATCCCCCTCTTTGGGATCACTACATTGTTATGAGATAACCTCTTGTCAAATCATTATAATTAGTATAAATATTAAACAATACCCGATATTTCACGCGCACACGTGGTGCCTGCAAGATAATAATAGGGGTTAAAGTATGAAATTGCCATTTTATAGTAATAGATACTTTGTATTGACATTAAACCTTCATGGTGTAAGATATTCGAGTGAAACTTTTTTTACATTGTACCTATGAGATATTTCTTTAAAAAAATGTGCTACATTCGATTTTCGAATTTCAACTGTTATTTTTATTCAGCTTAGGCGGAAAAGATGGATACTTCGAAAATCCGAGTAACTTTTGATTACGAGTTCCGACGCGGAACTAACGCGGCAGAAACAGCTCGCAATATCAATTCTGCGTTTGGAGAGGAGACTGCTAATGAACGCACCGTGCGTTTTTGGTTTAAACGCTTTCGTAATGGAAACTTCGACTTGAAGAACGAACCACGAGGAAGAACGCCCACACTGGTGAATAACGCTGCATTGAAGGAGATGGTGGAAGCCGCTCCGAGTCAAACTAAATGGTTTAACGTTATCTTACCTACAATATTGACTCATTTGCATCAAATCAATGAGATAATTTCATTGTTTTACACAAATATCATAAAACACGTCTGTAATCCCCGAACAAAGAAAGAAAGAAAGAAAAATAGGTTTATTTGTCACAGAAACACGTGCATACAAAAAGATAATTAACTTGAGTAGATGGTATACAGAAAAATAAAAAATAAAACTAAATAGATCTACATTCCAATCACGAGCACAAAACAAAATAGTCGGCAGCTGCACGTCATGACTGTGACAAGAAGGCTTCCACTCAGCATGATGCTGTGCTATGAGGGACCCACAGCACAGCGCTGATTTTCAGTGGTTACCCGAAGGGCTAAACAGAGGTGTATCTATAGTACATTCATATTGGGCTAGTTTTGTTTAAGTCCCATGTAATACGGGGTGAGCCTATTGCCATCAACCACGCCTCCGGTTAGACTGGAAGCCAACCCCAACAAAGTTGGGAAAAGGCTAGGCAGATGATGAGGTAGTAGTCATTGTGTTTTCAAATGAAAATCCAACCACATAATTTCATGACAGCTTTTTTGATTCCAGTGTCCGATTTATATGTATATGGGCGTTTGCTATGGTTTATCTAAATTTTTGCGTAACTATCTTAAGTGTCAAGTTAAACTAACCACATCGGTTACGCTTCGCGAGTCGCGACCTCACGGGATATCGTGCAAATCACGATCTGTGCGCGTGCGCATGCAATCGCGGAAATTTGGGCACTGTTAATATACCTAACCGAAGTATGATAATAATTCTATAAGAGGGCTTTATTCAAAAAGTTCTCTATAGTAATCGGGTGTAGTATCATTAAATGAAATTAATTCTAGACTAGATCTAGCAGTAGACTGGATTCGGGAGACAAAGCCAGATTTTAAGGTCGAAGGTCTACCAAGGTCTGAATTGATTTATAAACGAATGCGTTTATTATTTTATGCATTTTAAAACCCCCAAACTTACCCAGATCAATCAATCTGCCTAGCCTTTTCCCAACTATGTTGGGGTCGGCTTCCAGTCTAACCGGATGCAGCTGAATACCAGTATTTTACATGGAGCGACTGCCTATCTGACCTCCACAACCCAGTAACTGGGTAACACGATACCGCTTGGTAAGACTGGCTGTCAGACTTGTGGGCTTCTGACGACCCGTAAACGACTGTCAAAGATCCACGAATGACAGCCGGGACCAACGGCTTAACGTGCTTTCCGAGGCACAGAGGAGTCTCTGTATGTAAAGATGGTCACCCATCCACGGACCACCCCGGCAAGCGTAGCTTAACCTGATGGATCGACCCGTGCGGCTGTTATTACTTAGCCACGAGCTCCTCCAAACTTACCCAGATCATTGGGTTCTAATTTAAGAGACCAGACGAGATACAAAGACCAATTTTTTTTGGTTTTTCTGCAACGGTAAGACACAATTTGTAAGCAGCTGCCGATATAGTGATTTAATTAGGTGCTGATAACCGCGGGCCAAACATCGCGAGATAAGGTTGGCGTGTGCGACCGATGCTGTGTTATAACCGTCTCTCCGGATTATACCGGCCTGTTTTGATCACCTCTTAGCCAGCTAGTGGGTATTTACTACAATTTTCCAGTTACCTGCTCAGCTGATCTTTGCTATGTTGGTAGCACCGGAAGTTGATAGCACGAAGTAGGTATTTTTGTATGTCCACCGAGAGAATGATTTTTCGACACCTGTCAGTTGTACAAGATTTGGAACTATAAAGTTTAAATTCGTAAAACAGATATTCGTTTGTATGAAACTGACAGGTATCAAAAAAACATTCTCTCAGTGGACGGAATTTAATATGACTTGAAGAAGGTTGTCAGTTTTTTTAGAAAAAATGTCACTTCGAATAATGTAAAAGCCAAATCAAGTCATGAAAAATTTTAGACCATCGTGAAATTCTGTCCAGTCTACACTATAAATATGTCCAATCATTTGTAGGGTTCCGTAATCAACAAGGGGCCCTTACAGTTTCACCATGTCCGTCTGTCTGTCTGTCCGCGGCTTAGCTCAGACACTCTTAGCAAACAAGCAAGCTCAAGCAAGCAAGCTAGCAAGCTGTATTTTAGCATGATTATACATATTAGTCACGCCGACAAAGTAGTAGAATAAAATCTTGTTTTTTTTTTTTTTTTTAGTAGCAACATTGATATACCTACTAAAAAACCCTTTTTATATATCAATGAAAAGGAATGATATTTTTTTTTATCGTCTATCCCATTGTGTGGGGTATCGTTGGATATGAAACTTATATTAAAAGCACACTTTGTAAACTAGCATATTACAAATTAGAGGATTATATCCAAGATAAGAATGCTTGGAAACACGCTGGTCCTGCTCCATAGGACAATTTATTTAGAGTCTAGACAAAATCAAATTGGTTGCTAATTTAATTGTATAATTTATAATTTTTATGACATTTTTTTGTTTGTGATTAATATACTTTAACTCACACACTGACATAGGTTATTAAATGTTAAAATTTTAGGGAAATCATCTACTTTTACAATGTTTGTAAATATGTGAGCACCATGTATCTAACGCATAATTAATTTGTCTGGCTTCACTTTTCATTCTTTTTACCTATTGTGGTATAGTAATTTTATTCTAGGTAAGTGCATCGTCTTCACATATAATTATTAATTAACTAGCTTTTGCCCGCGGCTTCGCCCGCGTGGATGTCGGTTATCGCATAAAAAAGTACCCTATGTCCATCTCCTTAAAAAAAAAAAAAAACTAACTTAATATTAATTTTAACGTGATTCACTATGTGAATAGAAACCGAAACAAATGACAATGATTCAATATAATAAAAGTACATATGTTCTGAACGTCTGATGAGTCTTTACCTAAAGATAACAAACAAAAAAACCAAAATAAGAAATTTCACTCGAATTCTTAAAGCAATCAATTGTACCAAATTACAACACGAAATAAAAGTGCGACACAAATAATTCACGTAAGTACCAACAATGTAAAAACAAAACGAAATCCTCCGAAATGTCGCATGATACACCACTTGTGCTGATAAAACGCTCGAAATATCTAATGAACACCATTGGTGCATAACTTTTCTCAGGGTCACGTTCGCAATTGGACGAAATATTTGACATTTATTTTGTACTTGCAACACGATCTGGCTGTAGAATTCGATTAATCGACTAATACTTGACCGGTTGACAAATTAGCGGGAACACCACTAAACGACCGAAAAAAAAAAGAAATAAAATACGTTTGTACTCTGTGGTCGTGTGGCGGTGTGGCGCGATGCTTAATGTAAACATTCATCAAGGTTGTACGTGCGTAAAGTAATGGATCCAATGAGAAAACGGTTCAATCTTGGAAGAATCTTATACAGAATTACTGAGAAATAAGTGTAGATTTCGTATTGAGTGTTAGTTTATCGAAAAGTGATAAATATGTCAGTGAAAAAGTAACGAAAGTTTTGGAATGCACATATTTTGATCATAAGGCCGCCGTGTTTAGTAATGTTTTTATGATAAATATTCTTGTATACTATTTGAAATACACATAAGTAGCTAGCTTATTTATCTACGAAGATATTTTGGCTAATAGCTACTAATATTATAGCGTATTGTTATCGTAATCGTATTTCCAAGAATAAAATTCGGCAAACAAATACCTACAAAAGACAATAAAATGGATACAGTATGTTATCCATAAGAGATAGACATATGCCATCGCGGACTTTTTTGAAGACCTTTGTAAGATACATAATTCCACCATACATTATTTTGTTATATCTCAAAGGGTTTAGACAGCGTTTTCGTTGAAAGCTCCCAGACGGCTATTTTTTTCCGACACCTCCAACAAATATCGTTAATTCATACAAAAATGCATACAAAAACTTAACAAATTATATACTAAAACCTTCCTCGAGAACCAAGCTATCCATTCGTGCAAACAGCATGAGAATCGGTGCTGTAGTTTTTGAGTTTATCGCGAACAGACAGACAGACAGACAGACAGACAGACGCGGCGGAGGACTTTGTTTTATAATATGTAGTAACTAAAACCTTCCTCGAGAACCAAGCTATCCATTCGTGCAAACAGCATGAGAATCGGTGCTGTAGTTTTTGAGTTTATCGCGAACAGACAGACAGACAGACAGACAGACAGACGCGGCGGAGGACTTTGTTTTATAATATGTAGTGATGTATACAAAATAATGTTAACATTTTTCCCCACACGTAACTACCTTTTGGAAGGGGCAACTAGAATCAATTAATTTTATTTGTAAATTTTGACGTTCAAAAGTGCCTTTTATGTGCCTATTTGAAATAAATGATTTGACTTTGATAAACCGTTCAAAAACATTACGGATTTGTGAAAACCATAACCATTTTTTTCGATTCAGGGATCCGTTTGCGTAATATTAAGCTTTAAACTGCTAATTTTTGTTAGAGTCAAGTATGCAACCATTTAGCTGGCAGGGATGCCAGCTAAATGGTTGTAAGTATATTATTTGGATATAAATTACCGAGTAATAGTCAAACAACTTACATTTGCAGTTGAAAAACATGTTCTCCGATACATTCTGTACGGGAGAACATGTTTTTTAACTACAATTATAAGTTTTGTTCTTGGGATAAAACGTTTTTCTTTTATTCTGTAAATACTGGATAATTAAGATTTTCCTGAATTTTTTTATGTATTAATACCCCTATTACTACTTATGTACTAATTTAAATACCCCTATTTGCTCACTCTACAGAAGTTGTTGACTTTTTCTCTAGTGAGCTAGAGAGCTACCCTATTTTATTTTGTGGCGAACCAAACTTATTGTCTATGGTTCCCACTGTTATAGGCAACACTACGGTGATATAGAAGTGATGTCTATGACACACGGGATTGGTACTTAGCATCACTCATTTTTGAACAGAGATGTAAATTCCTGTATTAGTGTTCTGTGTGTAAACCTCCAGTATTTAATATCGACAGTGCTCTGTATGATTAATACAAGACATTTTTATCGTATATGTACAAACGTATTCCTCCCGCTGTCGCTTGAATAAATGTGCCGTAACATAAATACACACCTATAACCAACTGGATCGAGTTTCATACCTATAAACAGCGCCTTAAGGCGCCTAAAATTTGTTTTAGGTATTAAACCATTCAAAAAAAGGGCCTCTTTCGGCCCTTCTCTTTGTTTTGGCTTTCCGGCTATCCGACTTATCTACCAGGCTTGCGTAGCCTTGGTTCATTCCAACCAGCCGCATAGCATTTGTCTGATCGAAGAGCGACGAGACCGTATTGGAGTCCGACCTAATAGTTGTATCCCCTGCAATTTAGTCAAGACGTGTTATGTCTTGCAGTAGTAGTTACGTTAGTGTAGTAGTTGCGGTGAGTAATGGGTAGTTCACCGTCCGATCAGGACCAGGAAGGAAGGGTTATTTTTTACCTAAGATTTTTTTATATTCGGTGTTCGATTTTTTTAAGATATTAATTTATTATACGTGTTAAAAAGTGGTGAATTTTCATTTATATTTCGCTACAACACGTTTAAAGCATAATAAGCACAATCTCACCGACCTCTTCTAGTTTTCAAATAACATTTTTTTTGACGTGTTGGTAAGAAAAATTTACAGAATTATACATATATCATTTATCACACTTAGCCTTACGGAGCGACTTAGTCTTGTTGACCAAGCTCCTTAAGGCACAGATATATACCAGTGACCTTGAGTGGTTAGCTTGCGTGTTCTGTACTGAGCTCACGCAATGCGTCGTACGTCCAGCCAGTAATAAGACTCGCCCATCCAGGAGCGCTGTCCCAAATAAGATGCATTTTTAATTGATTATACATAAAAGAAAAGGTGTTTTAATAAAAGATCAATAATTACATTATCTTTAAAAAGGTGAAGGTTTCAGAAAAATAAGCTTGATAGATGTTGCGTGATTCTCAGTTTTTTATCCGCGTTAGACTTAACTTTACAAATTAATTTCACTATGTAATATAAACATAATCTAAAATATTAATATATTAAGTTATTAAGAAAATGCTCTAATTTAACATATATATTTTTTCCAAATCATTAACACTACTTATTTAGACGTGAACTTCAGTATAAAACCAATAAAAGTCGGTTATAGTCGCCTTAAACAAAGTTTATTTTTTATCACACTTAATATATTAAGCGAATCAATAATGCCAGTATTTGTATTGACACTTAGGCGCCAGCATCCACGAAACATCTTTGTAATCTTGGTTAATAAATAAAAAAATGGGGTCTCTCATTAAAAATGTGAACAACCTTGCTTATCTCCGTGTCAGCGGTCAGTTCGACACGCGTTCAATGAGTGATCGGGACATCTAGTATAACTACGCAAGGTGGAATTTAATTAGTAATTAACTAAAAATAAAACTATCTGGCTAGCTTTTTTTTGGTAGTTCAATGTTGTGGAAGTACGTGTAATCTATGACGAATTTATTGATGCAGTTTAGTAGATTTATTTAAAATAATATAATAGGAATCGCGGTCTTTAGTAAGTAAGTAACTTCTGCCATAAAAGCCTCTTTCGTTCACATTTGGTGTGAGTAAGAGTGAATGACGAATAGAAGAGCTGCACTCTCCAATCCTACGTAAAATAATAAATCTATGGCACCAAGGCATCCATCATCAAAAGCCAAACAACATTACTATGTAAATGTCTATTAACTGCTCCCAAATAACGAAGTTTATACTTCCTTGACATAATCTTTTCATTATTTGACATTATTTACCTACAAATCGAATTCCAATTCTTTATTAGAAGCTTTTTTGGGCATGATATTTATTCAGATATGTTACTGTAGTTGTAATTGCAATCATGTCATTAATCTTTTATATACTTAGATTATTTTCTATTTTGTGAAAGTGAGAACGTTCGCGTTGTAGGCCTAGTAGAGTGTAGATTTGTTGGCGGTTTTCTATTTTGTTAAGTACCTGGTAATTGTTGAAAGGCCTACACTGTCCTCCCATACCTATTATCACTGTTATTTGATAATATTGTAAAGCCAATTATTTTTAAAAGAGTAACCGTGGAGTTTCTTGCCGGCTCTTCTCCATAGGAAACGACTAATTGGAACCGTGCACCTAGCTTCTAAGGTTTCATAAGTGCCCATGTAGGTTTATGTGAAATAAAATATTTTGATTTTGATCATTTCTATCTTGCATGCATGCATGCAAGACAGAAAACAAAAATAGTTTTACTTAAATTGTTCGTTAGTTATTTTTAATTTTATTTTAGTAGGTATGCATGAGAAAAATCAAAATATTAAAGGTATACAAATGGCTTATCCTCCGATACAACAGAAAACAGAGTAAAACAACATTGTTTTCTCAAAATTAATTAACGTGTTTATCATAATCACTCAGTTACTGGTATTGGAATAATTAAAATATGTATGATGCTGCTTTGTTAGGTGCTAATATGTCTTGATCACAAGTATCGAGTAGATGGGCAAGACAGTGCTTTCGGCTGAATGCTCGGTACGTGTAAACACATCACCGGGTACTCGGCCGAGCGCTCGGTCAAGTTAAAGGGCGAGAGAGTCACTTGGACCTTGTTCTATTTACTAGACCGAGTGCTCACCCCATGCTTCCCCGCACTAACTCGCTTGCCCATTCGGCAGGTATAAACATGCACTCGGTGCGTACTTGCCACTCGGCACACTCACGTCGCTCGCAGCACGCTACCGTATAATTTTTAAGTATCGTTTTGCGATCCCTTGTCTCGCTAGTCTACAGCGTCGAAACGGAACTGACTGATTTGGCACCGAGTCACAGTTAGTTCTGCATTAAAATACAAAATAGGCAAAATATGCAAAATAATTATCTAACATACCTAGTACTTTTTAACTCGGCCGAGCACTCGTTGATATGTTTACGTACCGAGCACTGGGCCGAGAGCACTGTCTCGCCCGCATCTACACGATACGTGTGATCAAGGCATTCGTTTATATAGGCTTAGGATTGACATTAACAAAGTAACACTATAGTAGCACATGCACGATCTTTAAAGTATAAATTTTAACGTACAACCAACCTACAATGTAACTCTTATCTCATTGTCATTCATCATCTTCCTGCCCTTGCCATGTTACTTGGGGTCGGCGCATCATGTTTTCTTCTTCCATTCTTCCCTGTCAACCTTCACGCTATCATTCACTTCCTTTTTAGGGTTCCGTACCCAAAGGGTAAAACGGGACCCTATTGCTAAGACTCCCTCCCGTCCGTCCGTCTGTCACCAGGCTGTATCTCATAAAACGTGATAGTTAGACAGTTGAAATTTTAACAGGTGATGTATTTCTGTTGCCACTATAACAAAAAATACTAAAAAACAAAATTATGTAAATATAAATATTTAAGGGGGCTCCCATACAACAAACGTGATTTTTTTGCTGTTTTTATAGATAATGGTACGGAACCCTTCGTGCGCGAGTCCGACTCGCCCTTGGCCGGTTGTTTCATATTATTCCTCACATAATCCTCTTATCCTTCCTCTTTCATTTGGCCTTCCTCTCTTTCTTATCTCATTGTAACATAAGGTATAAATTAAAATGAGTGGCGACAGCTTGATCAAACTGCATTTATTCTAATTTATACCGTGAATTTGTTACTTATACAGGGTCAAAATAAATTAGCTAGCGAAACTCTGCAGAAGTGATGGGTATCGATATCTATAGATGTAATGTTTTATTTTGGGGTCAACGACCGCTTGTATTGTTGTTACTTGAAGTATGAGTTGAGAAAATCTGTTTTATTTTATTTTATCGTTTTTAACATCAAGTGGGCCGTCGGTTTCTTTGGCATCCAATAACATAAAAAATCCGGCCACACTGAAAAAAACATTTAGCCTAACTACTTCGGTTATTTCAGGAATAATCAAAGTTTGACAAGACTTTATAAAAGTTAACTTGATTTAATAAAAGTGATACACAACAGCCAGCACAGGTTTTGGTTACATGTTGCATAAAGTTATGTGGTCACTTTTTGTGTTACATGTTGACGAAAGTTTGGTTATGTATAAGTAAACATTTTTTTCAGTGCAAGTACGTGTCAGACCACGCACAATGAAGGATTCCGTAGTTGGGATGCATTTATCCCAAGAACAAACTTAACATTATCGTTTAAATACATGTTCTGCCATACAATCCAATTGCAAATGTTAGTTGGTTGACTATTTACTCGTTATTTTGTAAAGCCTACATTCCTGTTTTTTTTTTTTGTTTCTCATGTCCAAAAACAACCATTTTTCTGGCAGCTAAATTATTGTTTTCTACAAATTAGCTCATTAAAGCTTAATATTACGCAAACGGCTACCTGAATCGAAAAATGATTTTCACAAACCTGCAATATTTTTGCAGCAAACAACGACACCCCACAACATGGGTTAGCCGCGGAAAAAAATCTCATCCCCACTTTACATGCAAGGGGTAAACAAATTTTTTTTTACCACTTTGTTGACGTGATTTGAAAAAAAATGTATAATGCCAAATTACAGCCTTCTAGTACCACACTAGTCAACTAAGAGTCTCTGAGCTAAGCCGCGGACAGACAGACAGACAGACAGACGGACATGGTGAAACTATAAGGCCTACGGAACCCTAAAAGACCATAACAATATAGAAAATTGCTTCAGATATTTTTATTTATAATTTTCCTCGCATGACGCAAGCTACAGCTGATTCTTACTAGAATATATTTAGCATATTTTTTCTTAAATCCACGTGACTAGGTACTCACTTAGCAACACAATCTAGGTACGTATGAATTCATTATTAATAACCATCCGAATCAGAGGTCAATGCTCTCGGGAATTCGTTCATAATCTTTTAGCGAAAGGTTCATAACCCGCATTTGCTCTCATTTTATACCAGTTTTGAGTAGGAGGTTGTTTACCTAATAGTGCGAATTTTCTACTACTACTTTTCTCGTGGCTCCGCCCGTGTCTTTATAATCGCTTGTTGTCAAATTCAAATTATTTATTTGCTCAATAAAGGTGTACTTACATAAAAATTGGTATTGAAATAAATTTACATGATAGTCAGGAATCAAACTACAAGTATATAAGGTGTATCTATTCATACACGAAATATTTTAAGAGGACCATTATAGGTGGTAAAAAAGCCATAGCAGCGAATTTTTTTTTTTTATCTAAGTGTTTTATATTTTTACATAATTATTATAATTTTAAAATTGCTTGAGACATTTTGCAAAGGCGTTGCATTTTCCAAAATTTTACTTATTCTAGGAATGAGCCGCCCGGACGCGGCGACGGTGGCGGCACGAGCGCCATGAATTTTGATAATTAATTATCATATCAAGTAATTTTAAATTATTTAATTTTTTAAATAAAATACACAGATTCAAAAAAAAAATCGTTTCCATGGCTTCTTTACCACCTATAGGTGTATCTCTTAAAATATTTCGTGTTTGAATAGATACACCCTATATAAGTGTGGTATTTTTATTCAATTAATTATAGTTTTGTCTGCTGTAAGAATGTACTTACAAAAGAGATTAGAGTTTAAAAAATTGAGCTTAGCTGCAGCGTATTCACGGGTGGCGTAGCTAAATTATACGCAAAGCGTACCCGCACCATGGGCACAGCAGTAGCGTAGGATTAGCGTAGCAGCATCTTAGCGCAGGAACCATGACGGCGCGTGGCGTAGCTTTAAGTCACTTCGTAGACATTGCGTACCTAGTCTAGTAAGCGCTTATTCCACTTGGCTACATTTTTCCGTCTCGGAATTCAGACACTTGTCTGTACACACACTTGTAATTGCAAGTTGCACCCTAAAATGGATGACTTGGATTCTTTTTTGTTTTTCCAAATATCTCTAACTCTACTAGACGTTCTAGGTCGAAAATATTATATGACATTTACAACATTCCCATCCGTAGAATCCTGTTGATTACATTTAAGTTGAATATATCACTACACTGGCTCATCACCACACTAAGGCACGTATTACAGAACGTCACTCAATACTCAAGTATTACTTAAAACTAGATTCAAGCCATTTGATTGGTTGAATCTAGTTTTAAGTAATACTTGAGTATTGAGTGACGTTCTGTAATACGGGCCTAAGGCCCGTATTACAGAACCTCATTCAAACATCAAGCATTACTTAAAACTCGTTTAAAGACATTTGATTGGTTGAAACTAGTTTTAAGTAATGCTTGAGTCTTGAGTAAGGTTCTGTAATACGGGCCTAAGCCTCTCGTGCAAGCACCGCTTCACTTTCAACCGTTTCCCGCCATTCGTGGTGAACTGACAGTTGACATTAGGTAGTGGCAGCGACCTCACTGCTGATGTGCATGAGATAATGGTGCCGATTCCCTTGTTCACAAACTAAACGAAATTTAAGTTCAGTGCATCTTTTTCTTTCTATTTCATTAATAAAAGGACAGAAGATAAATTTTACTTTAGTCCTGTCAAATTAATCAGCGCTTGACGTAAATTGACGTAATTTTAGTGGGCAAGTTTTTAATCACGTCTAAACTTGTATGGAGTAGTGACACAAAATGTATCTCCTGTCCTTTTATTAATGAAATAGAAAGAAAAAGATGCACTGAACTTAAATTCAGTTTAGTTTGTGAATAAGGAATCGGCATCAGTGTCTAGTTTATAGATACACTCTCTGAGCTTGAAGAGAGCTGTCAATTGTATCAATCCCTAGCATCAGGTGGAATGAGAGCTCAATTCAAGCTCATTTCACCTACGTCACTGCTCTCAAAACGGTAACGGAAAACATAGTGAGGAAACCGGCATTTCCTAAAACCAAAAATTCTAAGACTTGTGATATCTACAAACCCGCACTGGGCCCGCGTGGTGGATTAAGTCCCACTCCCTCTCATCGAGAGGAGGCCTGTGCCCAGCAATGGGAATATTATAAGCTGATTAGTGATTATGCTACGCTTACCTAAGTTCATTGCTTACTTCACCTCTGTTTGTCACGGCAGTGAACTTTCAGATAAATCGTTGTTTTTCTAAATACAACAAATAACAAAGATGTTAATTTTACTGAAGAGGTTACTCACATAGCAACGCGTGTGAATCTCCTCAACAAAGTTACTGGAAAAGAAATGTGATAAAATAAATGGGTCATTGTTTATTTCTTATCATTTTGTAGTGGTAAGGTTGATGACCTCAGCATCTGCGTTGCTTTTACTCAAATTCTTGGGGTTGGCTTCGTAATAAGTTACGGCTGGACCTATACGGTGCCGGTGGGTGCCGTGTGGTGCCGGACGTAAATAATAGCACCACCCTATTTCTTACCGTGAGTGCCGTAAAAGACGACTAAGGGACTTAATAGTAGAGAATGGGCAGCAACGCTCTCTATGCATTTTTAACACCATACTGCGATCGCCAACCCGCCTGGAAAGATGATGATGATCAGTGCACAGTTTGTTAAACGTATTTTTTTTTTTATCTTCAATGGGCAGCTTCTGGCATTCATCTCATCTGATGGTAAGTGATGATAAGGCCAAAAGTGGAAGCGAGCTTTACCTGGAATCCTCAACCACAGAGGAACTGGCTATCTTACCTCTAACTGCCGAAACACAACAAATGCTGTTAACATTGCTGTTTTGGCGACAGACTTAGATAAGATGGTGGTAGCTAGCCAGGCGGACTTAGAACAAGCTCTAACACCAAACAAACCGAGCAGAAAATTTTGCCTCCTCTGGGAATCGAACCCGGGATCTCTAGGTCTGAGACAGGAGGTCACCTGTCTTATGTCATGTTGTCTGTGTTGTTTGTGAACGATTCGTCAGACTTTCGAGTTCCGGGCTTCAAGTTCTTCCAACCACTGTGGATGAGATGATTTGGTTAATACTAAAATAATTGTAACTAGAAGATGTTAACTTTGTGTTGGATGATCTGAAATGACAATCGGGTATGGTTAATACACGATTGTCATTTCAGATCATCGTTAAGGCGACGATAGCCGACTTTTAATGATTTTATACTGAAGATCACGTCTAAACGAGTAGCGTTAATTATTTGGAAAAAATATATATGTTAAATAAGAGCATTTTTTTAATAACTTAATATGTGAATATTTAAGATTATATTACATAGTGAAATTAATTTGTAAAGTTATGTCTAACGCGGATAAAAAACTGAGAATCACGCAAAATCTATCAAGCATATTTTTCTGAAACCTTCACCTTTTAAAGATAATTTAATTATTAATCTTTTAGTATACGTGTTTTATTAAAATAACTTTTGATTTATGTACAATAAATTAATAATGCGTCTTATTTGGGATAGCGCTCCTGGATGGGCGAGTCCTATTAATGGCTGGACGTACGACGCGTTGCGTGAACTCAGTACAGAACACGCAAGCTAACCACTCAAGGTCACTGGTATATATCTGGACCTAAAGATCGGCGGTCATAATCTAGCAAGGGCCTTGTTGCCTCTTGTTAGCAAGTACCTTTTAGTCAATGACCACTATAGATGTTTACCTAAGTAAATAAGAGAAGGGTCATTGGGGATGTTAGCTCATTCACCGCGCTAGGCTACCTACATAATTAATTATCACAGAGTATCTAATTGTTTATGTATTTTCTGTAGAATGGCTACAACCTATTATTTTGTTTTTTAATACTTATTACATACCACATAAGTAACATGTTTACTCCTAAATGGTATAGGCAGATGTGTAAGTGCCCACAGCCACAGTTCGGCCAGTTATGGTGCCTGCTTGATTTTTAAGGTTGTCCGAATGAAAAAACTGAACCCTTATAGGATAACTCGTGTGTCTGTCTGTCCGTCCGTCTCCCACAGCCAATTTGCTCCGATTTTTTTTTTTTTGTCACCCATACACCCAAGGACGTGGAACGAAAAAAAAATAACAATATGGGGAGTCACTTTTGGGAGGCAAATTAGAAAAAAAAGTTTTGCAAACTGTACAGTGTGACATACGAGTATCAAATGTTAGGGCTTACTGTGAAGCTCTCTAAATATGTTTTGACGTGACAACGTCTAATAAATCGATGAACGCCGGCTGCATGCTCGAAAAAGGATGACTCATTGTCCCGTTGCGCTCATTGTCCCGTTACGCTCATTGTCCCGTTAAACTCATTGTCCCGTTACGCTGTATGTCCCGTTACGCTCATTGTCCCGTTAAACTCATTGTCCCGTTACGCTCATTGTCCCGTTACGCTCATTGTACGCTTGCGTCGCATCAATGTTTTGTTATGACGATGTCACGTTAAACTATCGTCCGTAAACCAACTTTACAGACAACCAATTTTTTTAAATAATTTTAAAGATGATTTTAAAGATGAAAATTTATCATACATTTCAGATTAAAAATTAAAATTTGAAAAAAAAAATACTGATAATACTTATAGATTATTGGAATAAGCCTGTATGAAGTTTACGGTTTTAAAATAAATTGATAATTCTCTCAATATTGTGCGAACAAACTTACAGTTGGAAGTTGGAATGTATGGGAGAACATGTTTTTCAACTACAAGTTCGTCCTTGGAATAAATTCATCCCAACTACGGAACCCTTCATTGTGCGTGGTCGATTCAATTCAATTCAATTTTATTTTATTCATGAACAATTCACATTGTGTTTGAAATCATAAAAATTATAACTAACACATTCTTAATACAATACAATAAATCACAGAAAATAACAAATAAAACAGAAAATGGTCTGACACGCATTTGCCCGGTTTTTATTATTGACAATCGTTGTCGCTCGTTAAGCTGTGTTTGACGCACTGACGTTAGTGGTTTGACGAACATGCTTATTGTCAAGCAGGTATTGTCAAGTCTCATAAAATGAGCCAATTGCCATCAACAGCATGTTTTATTTTAAATGTTTTAATTTATTTTGAATGAATTTACTGTGTAGACGTTTTATCTTTGAAAACAATACGTTAATTACTATGTGTATTAAAAACATCGACTTTTTGTGGAAACCCAAGCAGAATATCATCCTAGAATGAGAAACATCCGGAAGTCTTGTCCGTTTATCTTAGGCAATGAGGTTATATTATACTAGAGGCGCAACGTCCTACTAAAAACTTCCGAAAAACGTAACCACTTACGAGTTAAAGACGTAGCTTTGAAACGGATACATAAATGATGTCAATATGTCAAAATAATCTGTTTGTCTCATTTCTTCTTCCGTCAAACTAATTACGTTGGAACGAGACAAGACATTGTCATCGGAAAAACAGCCAGAGTTGCCAACGATCAACGTAATTACCCCAGAATGAATAAAGATATTTTTTATTGAATCAATTACCTACTATGAAAGTTTGTATTATGGAACTTTCCATAGATTAAAGATTGAAAGAAATTGAAGGATTTAATACTTATAGGAAGAAAAAAAAATGTGCGTAAACGTAAATATTATATTTCAAAACTATTAAGATTGTGTCAAATAACTATTGTTTAAAATGGAATGATATTAATTCAATGTTTATGACAATCATTTATCCATACTAATATTATAAATGTGAAAGTAACTCGTGTCTGTCTGTCTGTATGTTACGTTTCACGCCTAAACCGCTGAACCGATCGTCATGTTTGGCAGAAATATAGCCTGCCTGCTATAAGTAAGTTTGTACAAACTTACTTACAGAAATAAAATCATTTGCGGCTCCGCCCGCGTGGATGTCGGTTATCGCGTAAAAAGTAGCCTATGTCCTTCTCCATCCCAGGCTATATTTCTGCCAAACATGACGATCGGTTCAGCGGTTTAGGCGTGAAAACGTAACATACAGACAGACAGACACGAGTTACTTTCACATTTATAATATTAGTATGGATAAATGATTGTCATAAACATTGAATTAATATCATTCCATTTTAAACAATAGTTATTTGACACAATCTTAATAGTTTTGAAATATAATATTTACGTTTACGCACATTTTTTTTTCTTCCTATAAGTATTAAATCCTTCAATTTCTTTCTTACAAACACTTTTTTTTAAACTAGATGAGGTAGGCGTTTCCTATCTGACTACTCTGAGAAGAAAGGCCGAAACAAACTCAGCGGTCACAGTCTCTTTTAAAATCCAGACATAATCTTGGTCAGATCATGCGAAGACCATGTAGATTGGTGTCTGAAATGGGCTTTTGATGAAAGAACCACGCAGATTGATTGGACCTATCCAGTCAGTGCACAACACTATTTAACACAATGAGATCATAAACAATCTAGAATTTTTTATTTCTAAATATAACCTCACTTTACGTCTAAGATAATTATTTATTGCTAATAAAATTAATTTTGGTGTAAGAAGTGGTGATGATTATATTAAGTTTAAACCTTCGAAATACACGTGAATGTGTTACTTTTCTATTTAATAAGTATGTTTAAACCAAACAAACTATAATAATAATTTATACTTACCTCAACATACATTCGTCATTCACTGAACTACCAACAGTCTGGCAAAATCAAAATCGTTTTTACTGGTAACCCTGATGGCAAAAAAATGTTTGATAAATGTAATTCGTCTTTTAATGTTTTTTTTGGATAATCTGAAGAAAATTTAGCAAACTTTCTTGTGAAATGTAACACCACTTGCTTTATTAGTCTTTTGAGACCGTGACAACAAATTTTAACCGCACATTTCACCATGTTTTTATTTTTTTATCACTAAGCAATCGGTCAGTTGACGTCAAGTTGACAACTGAAGTCGGATATGCCTGTGGACATATACGACGTAGTAGTGCGTCGTAGCCGTACACTGCTGATCTAGTCCTATATTACATCATTGATCTTAGGCGTGACTATCACGCTATTTGATCATGACAAGAGGCAATATTTAGGTTTTAAATTAGACACTTCTTTCTTTCTTTTATTTGTTTAGATTTAGTTATTTTATTCTGCTGATAAAACTTCGCAGAGTAGGTAAATTCGTAGTGGAAGTGGAAATGCAATGCGTTTTTTACGCAGAAATAATTATCTCTGTCTCCTTTTTATCTCGTACTGGCACGAACTATATATATACCTACGAAAAAACGAATATTTTGAGTCCATGGGAAACAAAACAACACAGTGTTATAAAATTCTGAAAAAAATTAAATCTTATTTGAGGATTTGGCAGGCATGCAATCGCTTTTAATATCACGATTACATTATCAAGCAAAGGCTTGATAGAAAAAAATCCCAAAGTTACCCCTTTTCGTAATGTTTAATCAATCTCATAACTACAAAACAGACATTTTTTTCTTATTTTTCATATAAATGAAAAGGTAGTAAGATTGTTGAGCACAATTCGTTGAGTTTATCTCGATAAAATGATTAAAATAATTACTACGTTTAAATACCTACCAAATGCGCATGGCAACAATTCGCGACTTCACGAGCCTACTTCAGTCGGCTCGAGCGCCAGATCACGACGCCTTAACTGGTATAAACACATTGAAATTAGGTAGCCAAACATATCTTAAGTAGGTATTGTGCTCACAGATGATGTAGCATGTTTTTAAAAGTATTTTTTGGTTTTTTTCTACAAATTGTTTCAGTTTGTGACATGCACTATACCAAGTCTTGTAATTATTACATTTATAACAACTCAATCACCTCTTACGATAAACCCCTGAATCATCCAGTGTTACAAACTTGAACATTCTCATCTCATATCAGCTGCACATGTTTATAATAAGTAATTAACAATGCTTACTAGATGAATTTGTTTGCGGGAGGACTGAATGGTAGAGATAATTATACATATATTGCTGTTGCATACATATTAGCATATATATGTATTATGGATATCGCTGTTGCTAATTGGAAACTTGGGGAAAACCATTGTCCAGGAGTAATAAGACTGTGATAATATGTGCTGGACAACCTACAGAAGATCACAAGCAAAGAACTCCAGTGGCTCCCAATTCGCCTTGGCAGGAACACTCGGATAGTTTGTCTCCTCGTCAACATCTTACACAACCCGTCTTATCTTTCTTACCTACATAAGCGTTTTTCCAACGCTCGCCCTAAAGACAGACTCTGATGACTTAAAAGGCAATCCTTGGCGTACTAGAACAGTATGATGTCTATAATTTTCTACTACAACTATTTAGTTTATTTATTTCTCGGTTGCAGATTATTTATTTGATTGAACTTGTTTTTGTGTGAAGTTATTTATAAAGTGTTCGGCCTAGAATTTCGAATCGGTAATGAAATATCCTGGGATGGGCACCAGACCATTCTGGGCTGGGCACGGCCCGAACTCTATATACCTACGTCTATGCGTATCTATGTATTTTACTGTGTGTACATAAATAATAAAATAAATAAATAATATCGCAGGGAAGATCTGGTTGAGACTCGCACAGACCAGGAAGCATGGCACTAAAGGGTGGAGGCCTATACTCAAAAGTGAGTGGAACAAGGCTGCATTGGCGGCCTTGTTCCATCCATGATGATGATGATGAAAATGTGCTGATTAATTCTATAACTTGCATGGACGCTCACAATGAGCTTTATTAGAAAGTTTAGCTTTCTAATACCGAAGGGCAATAGAGAGGGCTATATGCTTGGAGTTTCCCTACATGATCGAATCAGAAATGAAGATATCCGCAGGTGAACCAAGGTAACCAGCATAGCCTGAAGAATTGCCAAACTTAAGTGGCAGTGGGCAGGGCACATTGCTGGCACAACAGATGGCCGATGGGGCCGAAAGTTTCTGGAGTGGCGACCGCATACCGAAAGACGTAGCGTTGGAAGGCCTCCCACAAGGTGGACCGATGACCTTGTGAAGGCCGCAGGAATCCGCTGGATGTGGGAAGCACAGAACCAGTTTAACTGGCGGTATTTGGGGAGGCCTATGTCCAGTAGTGGACGTCTTTTGGCTGAAATAAATTAATGAAATAAATAGTAGTAAAATAACTTAGCGTATAAGCGAAACAGAGCTTATGATACGCCCTAAGGTAATAATAATAATAAATAAATGTTTATTTCAATTAACATACTTTTGCAATTGCATTACATGATTTGGAGACTCTTTTAAGCAAGGAAATGCTTGTGTTAGGTTGCCGCTCTTCCACTTATCATTACCCAAAATATAAGAATTGAAGATTTAAACAATAAACAAAAAGGAAAAAGAGGCGCGCTTGAGTGAAGTGTAGTGTAAGGTATGTGAGGCTGTGTGAGTGTGAGTGTATAGGGATGAGTGAAGATGTTCCGTAATGAGTGTAATTTTATTAATTTAGGTATTGTGGTTAACCCTACGACAGGTATAGTAGTAAACAGTTATAAAGTCATTAGTAGTTAGTAGGAAATTACATAACACCACGGCTTGTTTCCCCCGAGGGTTGGGCAGAGGTTTACCCAATTTTGCCAGTAATGCTAATATATATAAGTTAATTGCCATCAACCGGGCATAAATGCAGACTCCGGGCTGCTAGTGAGAAATTCCTGATGGAAAAACCCAATAACACTGCCCGACCTGGGAATCAAACCCAGGACCTCATGCTCAGCAGTAGCGCTTGCAACCATTAGACCAATGAGGCAGTCTACGAGGTGGAAATAATAATAATAAAACTAAAATTCAGATCCAAAGACACCGACGTTTTTTTTTTTTTTTTTTGTAAAAAAGGTTTATTATTGTTTACATTTTATTGCCACAGGGCAAGAAACTTGCATCGTGTAAAAGGCTTTTTGTATATCAAAGAGGCCGCTGTAAATAAAAGTCGAAAATTCATAAAAAAACCCACTTTATTTCTCATCTATCTCCCTTAATAACCTCTGTAACTGTACGTAATACTATCATATTTACAATATACACATTCAACATAATTATACCAAAATAAATACACAGAAAAATAATGTCCTTATAATTTCGATATGTTATACTTATTATACAAAATTTTCCAAAATAAAAACAATAACTAACAGCCATGATTGATAATCTCACAATAATAATAATAAAAAAATATAAAAACAAACATAAGAAATAGTAATAATAATTAACTAATAAATCTAATTTACAGTAACTGGTGTTTATTATAAACTGATGGACATTGAGAAAATGCGTTTTAATCGGTAAGGGAACGGCATTGTTTCTTCATTTATTTTAATTAGCAAATGATTATATGGTTCAAGACTAATTATAATTTTTCTGATGTAAGCTTCTTAGTATAGCTGCGCAGTATCTGTAATAAGCTCATTATTTTACACTAGCTCCCGCCAGCGGCTTCATCCGGGTGATACTCAGTGATATTATAGCATGTTACTGGTGAAAGAATTTTTTAAATCGGTCCCAGTTGTTTTTGAGTGTATTATAAACAAAAATACAAACATACAAATCTTTATAATAATTGGTGTAGAAAATGTTTAGGTACTCTAAGTAAAATTAAATGGGTCAATTATAATTTATTGTTAACTTCTGGGAACCCAATAATTTAAAACCAGATTTTTCCTCGTTTTGATAAAAATCAACTTTATGGAATGTAGTTTTATAATCTCATTATTTTCAATCTCATAGTATAGTAACCAGTATTTTTTACCAATTAAAACCATTTTCACTAGTCTACCAAAATAAAATTCATTTGAAAAACTAAAATCGGCTTCAAAAACCAGATTACAGCCTGCCATCATTAAAATCTTTAGTTTCTATTACAAACCTTTTAAAAGTATAATTATCTACTCATTTTCATCCATTCATTATACCATAAGGTAAGTATTTTAAAGCCTTAAAGGCTTATCACCATTATGCTTAATAATAGGTACAATACGGCTGATGAATAATGTCCAGTCTGACGTAGGCTCTCCGATCTTTCGCTCAAGTTCACTCACTCACACTCGACTCATGACACCATTTGGTGCCGCGCGTAATGCGTGACAGCGGAGGGAAAGCGAAGTACTCAACGTAACGAATTCTTTGGGCATGTTTGGGCAAATAAATTTTTATCTTATCTTATCTTTGATCCTTTAGTTATTGAGTGGTGTTATCAAATTTTAGACTAACCGTCTTATTCATAATAAAGTTATCCGCTCCATAAACCTATTTTAGCTATCGAACTCAGTTCGAAAACTAAGAGTACCGCGTACGAAAAGTCCCCCGAACAACCTAGGACATCGATAGACCGGACTAGATAATAGTACGGGGGAGTCCCCTTGCGGTCCTCCCCCAGCGACGCCCTAAGGCGAGGTCCGTCCCCCCGCTGGGGGGTGCCCTTAGCGTAGTCGCTTAGTTTTTAAGTTTTATGCCCTGGCTGGAGG
Source organism: Dryobota labecula (assembly GCA_947523025.1). Lineage (NCBI taxonomy): Eukaryota > Metazoa > Arthropoda > Insecta > Lepidoptera > Noctuidae > Dryobota > Dryobota labecula. The sequence continues at coordinate 2,438,747 of OX383308.1, read as the reverse complement.
CCTTAATTTATTAAGCTATCAAACTGTTTTGTCCCTTTCTGTCAAGTTAAAATGAAGTTTGAAAGAGGGGACAAAACAGTTCGATAGCTAAAATAGGTTTATGGAGCGGATAACTTTATTATGAATGAGACGGATAGATGATAGATATCCCCTCAGAGTAAAAACCTAGGGAATGTAATTTTGGTCATTTTTATTTTATACTAGCTGACCCGACAGACTTCGTTCTGTCAAAAGCTATAGTATAAACTCCACTACTCTACCCTACCCTACCCTACATACCCTACCCTAAGTTTTCGTAAAAACCATAAAAAAAAAAAACGTTGCTATAAACCTCACGGAGCCCGAGACCTTTCCAACGAATGCAAAACCGTGGAAATCGGTTCGTGCGTTCTGGAGTTATAGCGTCAGGAAGGAAAACCCGACTTATTTATATATAGTAGATTATTACATTTTTGGATAGAAAGCCTCGCAACGCACGGCCTTTTTGGACACAAACAAAGTTTTGCAACCTGTAACGCCAACTATGACGAGTTTGAATATTGCTCACTGAAAGACAAATGTTTGAAGAAGCTGTGGTAATAAAATTTTACAGGGCGCAGTTTATTCTTCCTCCTGTAAAGTTGCCTTTTTCGCATATACGAGGTTTTCACTCTACGGCGACGATATGCAGCTTCAACACCAAACTGTATCCCCAGATTTTGTTATCATCAGTTTTCTGAATTGCCTCCCACTATGGAAGCAAATATAAAGACGTATTCACGTCAAAAATGTAATTGCACAGCCTTCTGCGCTAAGTTCAGACCGGTCAAGAATCAGCAGCCGTATCGTATGCCAAGTAAAATGCATTCCCTTTTTACTTGTTAGTGTCGAAACAGTAATTACGATCTCCTATCATTTTTTTTTTTATAGTATTAATTATAAAAGTTATTATTTAATTCAAAAAGAATTGTAGTATTGGGCCCAAAAAGGACCTGATCTTAGCTGCAAAATTTGCCTACAAAAAAGTGCCATCTAAGTCCAAAACCACGAAAATTTTCAAAAGTAAAGTAGTGTAAATTAAACTACGGCTAAATTTGTGGAAGTTGCTACTGTTTAGAATATTAAGTGGTCTGTGTTTGGTCAGAAAGACTTAGTTGCTAAATAGTTGCCTTCGGTGAAGTTTTTTTCTTCTATCACTTTGTTTAAAGCTAAACTCGATGCAAAATGAATGACGTGCATAAATATATGATTCGAGCCTTAAAGCGCAGTTCCATTGTTGCGAGTACTTAGCGTCGCTTTGTATTTAGGCTGGATCGTCCACTGTGGCCCACAGTGAATCCGATCCAGCCTGTCCCTTGCTGTCCTCCCCCAGCGACGCACTAAGCCGAGGCCCGTACCCCACAGGGAGTGCCCTTAGCGTGTAGTCGCTTAGTTTATACGTTTTATGCCCTGGCTGGAGGCCTTATTTTTATTGAGGGATCCACAGGTAAGTCCGGTTAAGCAGACGACACCCTCCTAGGTTGACCCGCGAGATGCCATTTAGAAAAAAAAGTGACCTACGGCTTAACAAATAAAAAAAAAGGGTTAACTGGTAGAGAATGCCTAGTGGCATTAAGTCCGCCTATGTATCACTATTGTAAATGAAGTTTAAATAAATAAATAACCGCGCAGCTAAAGTGCGTACCCTCTTCGTGGACATCCTACGCAGCAGTGGAATCACACCTTTTATACTTATGTGCTTACTCAAAAACTTAGTTTATTTTACATAAATCCTACATCGAGTTTAATTTTATTTTGTTGATCTGCCATTCTTATTTGTAACATTCTTGTATGTACTACTAACTATTCAGTAATGTAATGAATCGAGACATACTAAAAGTTGTAGAATTTCATGATAGATAATAATGCATAATGTGTTTTACACCAAAGTTGTAGAGTTTCATGATAACGCGTAGTGTATCCTATACCATGGTATGGATTGCAATAGACGTTTTTTTTTTTGGTTATTCAAACGAATTTCAGATTCATCTGATCTAAACCAGGTAGAAACTGTAAAACTGTAATTGGCATCCGAAACCCGGATTTTTCTCATTACTTGACCTTTTTATCGTTTCCTTTGTTTGTGTTCTTCCTGTGTGAGTCGCAATAAATACCCACTTTTTCATTATTTTTTTTACAAGTTGATGCCCGCGGCTCTGCCCGCGTAGACTTTTCAAAATAAAGCCTATGTTACTCCTTATAACATAAGCTAACTGCCAGTGAAAGTCCTGTCAAAATCGGTCAAGCCGTTTTGGAGATTAGCCGGAACAAACATACAGACAGTCAGATAGACAACATTTAAAAAAAATGTTTTATAAGTACCGTAATTATACACTTTCATATGCGTTTAGTAAAAAGCTGTAATTTTGACATTACAAACAGACACTAGTTGTATAGATTGTATAGATATTTCTCCTTTCTTATGTCAGTGTTCGACAGCCGGTGCGATGTCTGTGGTGGTAGGAATGGTAGAGGTGGTGGCTAGAGTGGCGAGGGCCGTGGTGATGGGAGCGTCCTTGTCCAGCGGGCGGTACGACCAGTTGCCGCAGCCGTCGAACTCTAGCACGTGGGTGTGGTATTTCCTGTGGGAGGAGACGAATTTTTAGTTCCAATTCATTTACACAGTTGATACCTTTGTAGATATCTATTACTAAATGTTATCAAAATAATAGTCCGTGGCTACTAAAACGATATTCCTTTTTTACACGACTGACCATAAAAGGAGTGTATTGTTTTCAGGGTTCATGTATGTACGTATGTATGCGAGGTTCTTTATTCCAGCATAACTGTTGAATGCCTGAACAGATTTAGATGTATGGGGTATCGTTGGAATTCTTACATCACCCCGAGTGACACTGGCAATAGGCAAGAATTCAACAATCAAAATAGCGGAACTACAAAATGTGAGAAAAGAATCTTCAATTATTACAATATAGGTATCAAATTAAAGACCTTGATGAACACATTCCAAAACTGTATAACTTATTGGCATAATGCCAATAAAACGTCGTGTTTAAAAAAAAATAGTATCTTTATTTTTGTCTTTCCTCCTTCTTCCTTTGTAGTCATCAAGTGAGTCAACAGTTGAAGTCTCATTTGTTATTGACGGGCTAGTTTTTAATGAAGTAATTAAAAACTTTAAATAATGTACTAGTATATCATTGTTAGCAGCAAAGGCCAAAGGTATATGAAATTCAACAGAACAACAAGTTTTTGATAAAAGCCATCTAAACGGCTTTTTAATGGACTGTTCTTTTTGGTTTTTCAGAGCTTTACCCTTCAATGTTAAAATAGAGAAGTGGAAATACTCACCACACACTAGGTCTATGCGTGATGGATAGTAGCGTGATGCCTTCCTTCACGGCCTCCTCATACATCACCACCTCGGTCTCCATCGAAACGGCGCTCGTGCACTCATCCAGTAACGCGTATACCGGCCTGGAAAGATATACATAATGTTAATGTGGAGTGACTAGTTGGCCTGCGAATGGGCAACATAGCCAATAAGTAGGTAACTGTGGCCAGTAAGTGGGTAACTGTGGCCAGTAAGTGGGTATCTGTGGACAGTAAGTGGGTAGCTGTGGCCAGTAAGTGGGCAACTGCGGCCAGTAGGTGGGTAACTGTGGTCAGAAAGTGGGCAACTGTGGCCAGTAGGTAGGTCAGTCAAAAATCAACCTAAATCAAAATCCAAAGTCATTTATTCAAATTAGGCTTAGAATCAGCACTTTTCGAACGTCAAAAGAAGGTACGTTATTGTGGCCAATAAGTGGGTAGCTGTGACCAATAAGTGTGTAACTGTATCCAACTAATGTCAACTGGGTGTTGCGATTGGGCAATCGGGGCTTACAAGAGGGCTCATACTAAATGTATCAAAGCGTCCAAATGTTTGCTAGCCTTAAAACTCCCATGTTACAGATATCACAACAGCTATGTATACCTGTGGTAGAACATCCTGGCCATGGCCATCCTCTGCTTCTCCCCGCCCGACAGCGTGGCGCGCCAGTCGCGCACGGCCCACAGCCCGCCGTGGCGCGCCGCGCACGCGTCCAGCCGCACCAGCTTCATGTTATAGCTATGTATACCTGTGGTAGAACATCCTGGCCATGGCCATCCTCTGCTTCTCCCCGCCCGACAGCGTGGCGCGCCAGTCGCGCACGGCCCACAGCCCGCCGTGGCGCGCCGCGCACGCGTCCAGCCGCACCAGCTTCATGTTATAGCTATGTATACCTGTGGTAGAACATCCTGGCCATGGCCATCCTCTGCTTCTCCCCGCCCGACAGCGTGGCGCGCCAGTCGCGCACGGCCCACAGCCCGCCGTGGCGCGCCGCGCACGCGTCCAGCCGCACCAGCTTCATGTTATAGCTATGTATACCTGTGGTAGAACATCCTGGCCATGGCCATCCTCTGCTTCTCCCCGCCCGACAGCGTGGCGCGCCAGTCGCGCACGGCCCACAGCCCGCCGTGGCGCGCCGCGCACGCGTCCAGCCGCACCAGCTTCATGTTATAGCTATGTATACCTGTGGTAGAACATCCTGGCCATGGCCATCCTCTGCTTCTCCCCGCCCGACAGCGTGGCGCGCCAGTCGCGCACGGCCCACAGCCCGCCGTGGCGCGCCGCGCACGCGTCCAGCCGCACCAGCTTCATGTTATAGCTATGTATACCTGTGGTAGAACATCCTGGCCATGGCCATCCTCTGCTTCTCCCCGCCCGACAGCGTGGCGCGCCAGTCGCGCACGGCCCACAGCCCGCCGTGGCGCGCCGCGCACGCGTCCAGCCGCACCAGCTTCATGTTATAGCTATGTATACCTGTGGTAGAACATCCTGGCCATGGCCATCCTCTGCTTCTCCCCGCCCGACAGCGTGGCGCGCCAGTCGCGCACGGCCCACAGCCCGCCGTGGCGCGCCGCGCACGCGTCCAGCCGCACCAGCTTCATGTTATAGCTATGTATACCTGTGGTAGAACATCCTGGCCATGGCCATCCTCTGCTTCTCCCCGCCCGACAGCGTGGCGCGCCAGTCGCGCACGGCCCACAGCCCGCCGTGGCGCGCCGCGCACGCGTCCAGCCGCACCAGCTTCATGTTATAGCTATGTATACCTGTGGTAGAACATCCTGGCCATGGCCATCCTCTGCTTCTCCCCGCCCGACAGCGTGGCGCGCCAGTCGCGCACGGCCCACAGCCCGCCGTGGCGCGCCGCGCACGCGTCCAGCCGCACCAGCTTCATGTTATAGCTATGTATACCTGTGGTAGAACATCCTGGCCATGGCCATCCTCTGCTTCTCCCCGCCCGACAGCGTGGCGCGCCAGTCGCGCACGGCCCACAGCCCGCCGTGGCGCGCCGCGCACGCGTCCAGCCGCACCAGCTTCATGTTATAGCTATGTATACCTGTGGTAGAACATCCTGGCCATGGCCATCCTCTGCTTCTCCCCGCCCGACAGCGTGGCGCGCCAGTCGCGCACGGCCCACAGCCCGCCGTGGCGCGCCGCGCACGCGTCCAGCCGCACCAGCTTCATGTTATAGCTATGTATACCTGTGGTAGAACATCCTGGCCATGGCCATCCTCTGCTTCTCCCCGCCCGACAGCGTGGCGCGCCAGTCGCGCACGGCCCACAGCCCGCCGTGGCGCGCCGCGCACGCGTCCAGCCGCACCAGCTTCATGTTATAGCTATGTATACCTGTGGTAGAACATCCTGGCCATGGCCATCCTCTGCTTCTCCCCGCCCGACAGCGTGGCGCGCCAGTCGCGCACGGCCCACAGCCCGCCGTGGCGCGCCGCGCACGCGTCCAGCCGCACCAGCTTCATGTTATAGCTATGTATACCTGTGGTAGAACATCCTGGCCATGGCCATCCTCTGCTTCTCCCCGCCCGACAGCGTGGCGCGCCAGTCGCGCACGGCCCACAGCCCGCCGTGGCGCGCCGCGCACGCGTCCAGCCGCACCAGCTTCATGTTATAGCTATGTATACCTGTGGTAGAACATCCTGGCCATGGCCATCCTCTGCTTCTCCCCGCCCGACAGCGTGGCGCGCCAGTCGCGCACGGCCCACAGCCCGCCGTGGCGCGCCGCGCACGCGTCCAGCCGCACCAGCTTCATGTTATAGCTATGTATACCTGTGGTAGAACATCCTGGCCATGGCCATCCTCTGCTTCTCCCCGCCCGACAGCGTGGCGCGCCAGTCGCGCACGGCCCACAGCCCGCCGTGGCGCGCCGCGCACGCGTCCAGCCGCACCAGCTTCATGTTATAGCTATGTATACCTGTGGTAGAACATCCTGGCCATGGCCATCCTCTGCTTCTCCCCGCCCGACAGCGTGGCGCGCCAGTCGCGCACGGCCCACAGCCCGCCGTGGCGCGCCGCGCACGCGTCCAGCCGCACCAGCTTCATGTTATAGCTATGTATACCTGTGGTAGAACATCCTGGCCATGGCCATCCTCTGCTTCTCCCCGCCCGACAGCGTGGCGCGCCAGTCGCGCACGGCCCACAGCCCGCCGTGGCGCGCCGCGCACGCGTCCAGCCGCACCAGCTTCATGTTATAGCTATGTATACCTGTGGTAGAACATCCTGGCCATGGCCATCCTCTGCTTCTCCCCGCCCGACAGCGTGGCGCGCCAGTCGCGCACGGCCCACAGCCCGCCGTGGCGCGCCGCGCACGCGTCCAGCCGCACCAGCTTCATGTTATAGCTATGTATACCTGTGGTAGAACATCCTGGCCATGGCCATCCTCTGCTTCTCCCCGCCCGACAGCGTGGCGCGCCAGTCGCGCACGGCCCACAGCCCGCCGTGGCGCGCCGCGCACGCGTCCAGCCGCACCAGCTTCATGTTATAGCTATGTATACCTGTGGTAGAACATCCTGGCCATGGCCATCCTCTGCTTCTCCCCGCCCGACAGCGTGGCGCGCCAGTCGCGCACGGCCCACAGCCCGCCGTGGCGCGCCGCGCACGCGTCCAGCCGCACCAGCTTCATGTTATAGCTATGTATACCTGTGGTAGAACATCCTGGCCATGGCCATCCTCTGCTTCTCCCCGCCCGACAGCGTGGCGCGCCAGTCGCGCACGGCCCACAGCCCGCCGTGGCGCGCCGCGCACGCGTCCAGCCGCACCAGCTTCATGTTATAGCTATGTATACCTGTGGTAGAACATCCTGGCCATGGCCATCCTCTGCTTCTCCCCGCCCGACAGCGTGGCGCGCCAGTCGCGCACGGCCCACAGCCCGCCGTGGCGCGCCGCGCACGCGTCCAGCCGCACCAGCTTCATGTTATAGCTATGTATACCTGTGGTAGAACATCCTGGCCATGGCCATCCTCTGCTTCTCCCCGCCCGACAGCGTGGCGCGCCAGTCGCGCACGGCCCACAGCCCGCCGTGGCGCGCCGCGCACGCGTCCAGCCGCACCAGCTTCATGTTATAGCTATGTATACCTGTGGTAGAACATCCTGGCCATGGCCATCCTCTGCTTCTCCCCGCCCGACAGCGTGGCGCGCCAGTCGCGCACGGCCCACAGCCCGCCGTGGCGCGCCGCGCACGCGTCCAGCCGCACCAGCTTCATGTTATAGCTATGTATACCTGTGGTAGAACATCCTGGCCATGGCCATCCTCTGCTTCTCCCCGCCCGACAGCGTGGCGCGCCAGTCGCGCACGGCCCACAGCCCGCCGTGGCGCGCCGCGCACGCGTCCAGCCGCACCAGCTTCATGTTATAGCTATGTATACCTGTGGTAGAACATCCTGGCCATGGCCATCCTCTGCTTCTCCCCGCCCGACAGCGTGGCGCGCCAGTCGCGCACGGCCCACAGCCCGCCGTGGCGCGCCGCGCACGCGTCCAGCCGCACCAGCTTCATGTTATAGCTATGTATACCTGTGGTAGAACATCCTGGCCATGGCCATCCTCTGCTTCTCCCCGCCCGACAGCGTGGCGCGCCAGTCGCGCACGGCCCACAGCCCGCCGTGGCGCGCCGCGCACGCGTCCAGCCGCACCAGCTTCATGTTATAGCTATGTATACCTGTGGTAGAACATCCTGGCCATGGCCATCCTCTGCTTCTCCCCGCCCGACAGCGTGGCGCGCCAGTCGCGCACGGCCCACAGCCCGCCGTGGCGCGCCGCGCACGCGTCCAGCCGCACCAGCTTCATGTTATAGCTATGTATACCTGTGGTAGAACATCCTGGCCATGGCCATCCTCTGCTTCTCCCCGCCCGACAGCGTGGCGCGCCAGTCGCGCACGGCCCACAGCCCGCCGTGGCGCGCCGCGCACGCGTCCAGCCGCACCAGCTTCATGTTATAGCTATGTATACCTGTGGTAGAACATCCTGGCCATGGCCATCCTCTGCTTCTCCCCGCCCGACAGCGTGGCGCGCCAGTCGCGCACGGCCCACAGCCCGCCGTGGCGCGCCGCGCACGCGTCCAGCCGCACCAGCTTCAGGATGTGCGACGCGCGACGCTCCGCCGCGAGGTCGCCTTCTTTGGCCCGGGACGGGTAGGTCACTTGGTCCATTAGGGAGCCTTGGGACATGTATGGCCTGTGGACAAGAGGAAACTTCATAAATAAATGTGCAGGTCAGGAAATCGCGACAGTAAAAGTCAACTATCGTGTATTCTATCACCACTTCATTCAGTCATCAATATAGCGCAATAAATGACGAATTTTTGGAAGATATACAAGATGAACACAAGGTTTTGAAAGTTGTGGGTACAGTAATCACTGAGCTAAATAAATCGACCAAGTCCGTGTCAAAGCTTATCAAGAGGCTCTTTTACATCAGTTGTATCCGTTTGTCTATGACAAAATACTACAGCAACAGGTTCATAAATAGGTCTACAACAACAAATATGATAGCTTTCAGTGACTTTTTGTTTAAAAGTATGGACTCTTGCGTGGACGAAGTGGACGCTGTATACACTGACTTTCGAAAAGCCTTTGACAAGGTCGATCATGAATTCTTTGAAAAAGCTACCATTTAACGTTATTCGCGGGGTTTTTTTACGTTGGTTTATATCTTACGTGTTAAATAGAACACAAAAAGTAATTATCAATGGGTTCCATTCCATCACCATAACTGCAACGTAAAGGGTGCCACAGGGTTCAGTTTTCGGACCTCTGTTATTTGTAATTTCTATTAACGATATGTTCCCATAACTCTAGGTTCAAAAGTGTTTAGACCCATTAGATCAATACTAGACTATCAGTTACTCCAACAATATCTTAATCACCTACTTAGTATTCGCAAATGTTGCTGTACGAGTATCAGCTTTACTAAAAATAAAAACCAAATTAAACTCCCCTACGCCATGGAAAAAAAAAAATACAAAGTGAAATCTTAGCCAGAGGTAACCTAATTCGTGATCTAGTAATACTGCTCGATGATAAACTGCACCTAACGCACATTTTAATAAAATGATTGTCAGGCTTATCGTATGTATGGATTGGTAATCAGATCAGCAACGGAATTCGTCCACCCCAGCACATATTTACATTTGTATCGATCACTAAACCGATCTCAACTACAATATGCAGTGCCGGTGTGGAGTCCCTATTATCTATACAAATAAATACAATTGAAGTGTCTGTTTGAAATGTCAAAATAACTGTTTTTTACTATGCATGTGAAAGTAAATACGATACTTTTTATTTTTTTTAAGTTTTTGTCTTTTTGTCTGTCTGCTTGTTCCGTCTAATCTCCAAAACGGCTTGACCGATTTTGACGGGACTTTCACTGGCAGGTAGCTAATGTTATAAGGAGTAACTTTGGCTTTTTATTTAATAATAAATATACTAACCGTATCGAGCGTACACAAAACAGGTTTTGAAAACTATGTATTACCGTTTTTCTAGAAGTACCGCCTATATAGCGACTTACTGAAAAAATACAACTTGCTCTCTTTGAAGTCTAGGAGTACCTGTCTAGAAACTGTGTGTATTTGATCTGTGTAACAACTCGTATGATTGTGTGGACATTTGTAACAAGTTGTGTTATATTTTTCCAAGATCCATTCAGGGGCGTAAGGTACGAGCACGACCTGTTTTCGCCCTCATTCCGAGTCCTATAAATGCAAGCTTGCGGGCGCCTCTACGTCGCTTCACAGGCAATTTCAATAAGTTTTTCTCTAACTTGGATATATTAGCTTTATCCATTGGTAACTTTAGAAACATATTGCTTGACACAATCAAAAGTCAAAAACCAGTTCATTGACCCTAAATCAATTTACCTACTCCAATCACTGGTAATAAACATTTGCTTGAAAGAAAGTTAAATAATTTAATTTAATTTAAATGTTTTGATGCTGAGAGCTTTGAAGCCATCAGGTAATTGGTTATAAACAGTAATGGACATGCAGTACACATTATTGAAAAACAATTTAATTCTACACCTAGGAACATTAAGCAAATGCGCACTTGTTTAAAATGGACACGTAAGTATATTAATTTAGTTAAAGAATTTCAATGTGTGCAGTTGATAGATGGTAGTTGGTCTGGGTATTGATGATGAGATGGGCATAAAATATTCAGTTGAATGACTAACCTCTGCGGTATGTAAAACATGATAGGCCTAGACGTGCAGAACCCAGTGTCGGCGAGGTTGGTCTCGTCGGCGCAGTGTGCGCAGGCGCACGGCCGCGGTACATGTAGCTCGCCGCCGAACACCTGCCACAAGCCGGAGATTATGCGGAACAAACTGTGGAGGAAAGTAATTATATTAGAGTAACGTATGAGATACTAAGCACTTTGCCCGCGACTTCCGATGGTTTTCGTATTATCCTCTAAAAAATGCAACCGCCACTCCACCCCCTTTAAAAGGTACATTTCGAAAATTATTGATGATTACGATCTAATAAACATATTACATTATCAATAATAGGGATGAAGACTAAAAAAATTTTTTTTTGTCCGTCATGTAGATGATTAAAAAATATTGGACGCGTATTATTTTCTTTTTTTACGAAATCAAAACATTACGGCGATATATTGAGTTCAAATGTGGCATAACGTCACTAGATTTTATACGTAGCTGTGACGTAACGAGCCCCCACTCCCAAGATACTATGATTTATCTAAGTAATTTTTTATTAATATGATAAAGCAAAAAATACGTGTCTAATATTTTTTTATTATCTGATTGACGATTTTTTTATCCAGGACACATCCCTATTCCGAAAAAGGAAGTTTGTTTATATGTATTCGAGTCAATTTCAAGGTTATTGATCAACTGAAAAATAAATTTAATATGAACTATATCCCCCCCTTTACACCCCATCAGGGGTTGATTTTTGAAAAATCTTCAAACATGTGATTTATCCTTTAATTTTCATAGCAATATTACAATCTTTGAAGTTAATCAACCCACGCAGTAAAATCCTCCTCTAAAAACTTAATTACCCCTTTTTGCACCGTTAGGAGCCGATTTTCGAAAAGCTCAAAAACTTGTAACTTGTTTGCCAATAGTATTAATACCGAGTCCCGAGCAAATCGGAAGCGCGCGTTAAGATTTTCTCCATAAAAACTGTACCACCCCCCAAATCCCCACTGTGGGGTAGTTTTGGAAAACCTATAATGACCAACTGTATTATTAATTTAGGCAAGTAGGTGCCCGTGCCAAGGTTCAAGTTTATTTACCAAGAGATAAAAAAAAAAATTAAACAGTAACCCCCCCTTTTCACCCTCTTAAAGGTTGAATTTCCAAAAACCACTACACACGTGTTTACACAAATTATACGTGTTATTTTAATAATAAAAGGAAAATGAGGAAATAGTCTCATTTGCACTACAAGAAACCCCTGTGGTATAAATGTTCCTCTACACGTTTCGTCGTGATTGCCAGTATAAAATAAGCAGGCGTTCAAATTCAGAATTATTATTTCCAAAATTACTTTTAAAACCTTTTGCCGCATCTGATTCTGCTTTTGGTACGTTCGAGCACATTGCCGGAACATAGCTTCGCTAATGTTTTCATACTTAGATAGTAAGTAATTTGCTCAGATTAAAATTACACCAGTCATTCTGATATCAGGCTGGCGGGACACTAACATTTTTTAAATAACTCTAGTTTTATAAAAGCACATTGCTTTAAATTTTACGCACATTCCTCACATTGCTAGAACATTGCTTTCATGTGTATACAATCACTGTTTTTTGACGTACATTCGTCATCCTGATATTCACGTAGTTTCGGCTGTGCGCTGATATGTCAGTCAGTTTCTATCAATTTTATTAAAATAGCCGTGACAAAGTGCAAACGGGGTCACACTCAAGGACGTTCAAAGTGCTGTGGTTGTCTGCGCCGACATTAGCAAAAATTTGCACTTTATTTCACTAATCATAAAGTTAGTTTTTCTATATCATTAGAACTTCCAGAATGCTCTGCTCTCTAATAATATGGTCTGCGCGTAGCCTAAAGGGTAGATAGTCTGTAACTACAATGTTATTAAAAAAACAGTTTCTATTGTGACCACACCCAAGCTTTTATTATTATTTTGTTCTCCCCTTAGTGGCAGCCAACGAACTTCCCAGTAATAAGTCTGTCCGACTCTTTACTGTTTTTTATTCATTTGGTTCCACGTTTTAGCAACAGATGTCACTGTGCGTTGACGTCACGTTTCTGAATCGCGGTGTTAAGATCCTCTGCCGTTTGGTTGGGTCTCTTGGATCAAGCTAATTCAGCATCTCTGGTTTCCCTTCAAAACGTATAAATCTTTCGCCTTTTACTAAAGATTTCCGTGGAGGGGAACACTCAAATGAGTCTTATGCATTTTTGAAATACTCTGCTTCGGCAGAGTTTATAATACCTATAATGTCAAGGAGTTGTTAAAGTGGTATCTTCATCAATCGTATTTGGTTAACATACTACCTTGAATTGCAATAAACGTAAGAAAATGTGAAATTTGATTTACTCACAGGGCTTTAGTCCGTTTGAAAATCGTTTGGTGCTGTTCCATTATTTGATTATTCATATCAATTTTCTAGGTTAATCGAAGTAAGCAGTAAAATCCGCCCCTAAAACTTTATTACCCCTTCTCACCCAGTTTGGGGTTGATAAATGAAAAACCTAATATCATGTTATTCATGTTTCTGAAGAGAAATTTTCTTCAGCCGCATTGAGCGCTTTTTGTTAGAGGAAAACTGTGTGTTACTGGAAAAATGATGATATATTCCTGCTAAAATCACAACCCAGATAGAAAAGAAAATTAACACACGCCTATAATCTTCGGAAGGTTAGGCAGAGGTGTACATCCATATTTCGCCAGTTATGTCTAAGTCCCATGTAGGAAGCGAGCTTATTGCCATCAACGGGGCACAAATCCAAACTAGAAAGATAGAAAATAGTCACTGAAAAACCTATGGTTTTGGATCTTACTTCTCTTTTCGCCCGTCAGTTTTTATATTTCGGGGTTTATGGTTATAAATTCAATGGATATTTACCTAGACTTCCCGCATCCATTCGGCCCAACTATAAGCAGGTGTGTCCCGGGCGCGATGTCTAAGGTAACTCCCCCGGCCACGACGTCACACGCGGGAGTTACTATGGGCACGCCGCGGAGACGGATCGCTAGGTCGTTTGTGTAGATTATCTTGCCTGGAAAGAAGAAAATGTACATGAATATACGTAAGAAGAGATGGATTCAAAAGCGCCATTTGACGCAAATATGTTGGACGAAATAGCGAACTCTTACGGTCACCAAGCTCCTCGTTAATGCCTTGTTAACAAATGCATACCAAACGTGACGTCCTGCACTGGTATTAAATCCCAAAAGGTGTTCTCAGAAGAGACTTTATATTCAAAGTGCTGTCGTATTTCTGTCATTCTTAAAAACGCACCCTGTGTCCATTTAACTTATTAACAAATTCATTACATTGTCTGTGATCAAAAGGGGTGCCATATCTTGAAAGGAACTCTACTTTCAAATGTCATATTTATTTCCATCGGTAGACTGCATTGTCAATATTTCAGTTAATTACTGTACTATTTCTATTCAAATAAATAAAATTGAAGTGTACTATTTTAAGCTAGAGTATTTCTTTGAATCCAGAGCGGAGCGACAAATTCTAGAGTAGAATCCTGAGCGCGGCGAGGGCTTCAAAGTACGTCACTCGAGCTTAAAATAGTGTTGCTCTCGAGGTGGACACTACTTTTTATCACCCTCTATGAAAAAATAAGTGCAACTTATGAATAAGAATAGTACGTTTATTTATTCACATACAATTAGGAACAATAAGACGACATTGAAATAAGTAGAGGACAATTTTTTGACTGTTTATCCGTCTGTTTATTCCGGCTAATCTCCGAAACGGCTGGACCAATATTGACGGGACATTTACTGGCAGATGTTATAAGACGTAACTTTTGCTACTTTTAGTTTAGGAAAAGCCACGCGAGCTAAGCCGCGGGCAGGAGCTAGTTATACATAAAGAAGTCAGTATACCTTCGGGCACCGGCCTGTTGTCCTTGAAGGTGACCTGGAAGGCGGCGCCGGGCGCGCACACGTGCACGCTGCGCACGCAGCGCCCGCGCGCCACTTCGCCGAACACCACCAGCATGTCCGACACGCGCGTCGCGTAGCCGGCCAGCGTTACTATTTCCTGTGAATAAGTGCAGGATAGCTTTCATATTTAACACCAGTGTAGACCAAGAAGTATTTTCAGATCTCATGAAACACAGTACAGTAGTTCCATTTTTCAAATCCGGTGGTAGTAAAGAACCTTACAATTATAGGCCTATGTCAATTCTGCCAATTCTCAGTAAGGTGTTTGGAAAGTTGATGCGCAGTCAAATTTTACGTCACTTTAATAAATTCCATCTTTCATGATCAACAGTACGGTTTAACCAAAGGGCGTTGTACAACTGACACCTGTGTCACCCTAATAAAGAACATTTTTAACGCTTGGGAAGAAGCACAAGATGCCATTTGAATCTTTTGCGACCTCTCTAAGGCCTTAGATTGCGTAAACTATGAGACACTTCTGTTGAAACTGAAGCACTATGGGATTAGGAATACAGCTCTTGATTTACTAAGATATACCTAACGGATAAGAAGATTAAATTTTAAGTAAACGGCATAAGCTCATTAAGATCGGAAATGAAAATGGGTGTTCCTCAAGGTTCGATATTGGGTCAATTCCTCTTTTTTAGTATACTTTAATGATTTACCCCAATTACTTTAAAATCAACCGAAGATGGTGTTATTTGCTGGAATCACGCTAGACGAAAAATTACAATAGAGACCTCATATAACATCTCTTGCGGGGTGGATAAGCTCGACCGATTATGCTATTTTAAAGTTAAGGCAGTTAACAGATAGAAACCACGCATTTGATCTATTTTAGGTACTTCCACAAAATGATGTCGTTTGGCTTTTTGCAAAATTAAAATGGATTCAATGTCTGTATTAATCAGCGCCTGTCACTACTCCATACAAGTTTAGACGTGATTAAAAACTTGCCTACTAAAATTACGTCAATTTACGTCAAGCGCTGATTAATTTGACAGGACTAAACTAAAATTTATCTTCTGTCCATTTCTTAATGAAAGAGAAAGAAAAGGATGCTCTGAACTTAAATTTAGTTTAGTTTGTGAACAAGGGAATTGGATATTCATGATTTTTATGATTATAATTCAGTAAATACATGCTTCTTTCGGTCGGGAATCATATTTTGATCAACATACAACCTGACACTGACCTGCAAATTGCAAAAAAATTTAAAAAAATAAGAATTATTTTTATTTAAGATACTTTAAAAAAAAAAAAAACGCGGGCTACCTTGACGTTTTCGGCTTAACAAACTAGAATGCTAATGTACTATTTACCTTATAACTGGACATGAGCCTCTCTATCGCGTCGGCAGCTGAATTGAGAAGATTTCTTGATGTCGTCATGTATTCTGCTCGATCACTTATACTGCTGCCTGTAACACAATAGAGACAAAATGAGTTAACATAGGGTTTTGAGGGATAACAGATAAAATATACTTTAGTGTACCAAAAATTGTAAAAGAGCTCCTTCAGACATAAGAGTATATTGCTCTCAGAAATTATGTTCTGGCGAGTACGTTTAGGCCCAATGTGAACTTTACTAACTAAACTTTACCACATTCGAATAACTGTAAGATAAATTGCGTTGGTGCGCTCCACGATTATTTTCACGGTGTATGATAGCATTTACCTTTGAAAATTCTTACATTGTTATTATAAACAGTAGTTTTACATTGTTATGTTTTATTGTAATCCTTAAAACGGAGCTTAGTAGCCACTATCTTCCATTTTAAGGATTAATAATAACATATTATTATAGACTTGTGGAGCACAACGTAATATGCTTATTTTCTGCATTTTCACTCAATGCAATCACCAAACAAATGCATTTTTTTTTTTCCTGGACACCTGAATTCCCTAATCTTTTCTGACCCCTGATGAAAAAACTTTGCCCACCCCTGCTCTAAGTAATCTTATTTTGATAAATGCTTTGACTTTTGTTTGCCAAGGGAGGAGTGAAAAAATATTGGTAATCTTCTTTGCTCCGCAGTGAGAAAACTTAAGTTAATGTGCCAAAATAAATGTTCTACTGACCATACTGACCTGTTTGGCTATTAGACTGTGCGGCCGTCAGGATAGGCAGCGCCAACATGACCATGCCCGTGCCTGACCACACGTACTTCATGCAGAACTGCTCCAGCATCACGTACCACAGCTTCTTGTTGAATACTGACGTCATCTGGGCTACTAGTTCTTTGTAAGCGGCTTGCAGTTGGCCGAGTTCCACCTGGAATTTGAGGGAGGGATTTAGGAGTCCGTCTTTATAATTATTCGTGGGGATCAAATAACGGAGTTTTTCAGAACCATGTCCAAAAATTCTTTATTCACCTGGTGTAGGTATTTTATTTTTGCATTCTACCTTGAAATAAATTAAAATCAAAATTTGATCTAGTAGCAAATATGTGCAGGTATGTACTATTTGTTCAAGGGTTTCTTAATGGAAAAATGTAATTTGATGTTTAGCTAGATATTGACTTATTTTTAATTTTTTGGGTTTGTAATCTGTGGCTAAAGCAAAAGCCTGTAAGTCCTAGTAGGTGCAGAACACAAAAAAAAAATCTTGGATGTTGGTAACAGAACTCAAATCGATCCTAACAGCCAACTTAGCGTTTGACAGCAGATTTCTGATTAGAGACTTGATCGAAAGCCAGACTATAACGATTTCCCTATTTACCTTATGTCCCCCATAAAACGCGACCTCCTCAGCGTGTGCAATAAGCCTCGCATGCACGTGCCTCAGGTTGGCCTTCATGCGCGCCTCTTCACCGGCCAGCGCACCGAACCTGGGGCTCAACAGTCGCAGCAGCTGGCCCGTCATGCAGATCACTACTGTTGCTATGCTGGGACCTGGAAAATTTCACTGTGTTTAAACTGGGGCATAGGTATAGAATCCATAACTGTTTTTAGGATTCTAAAACAACCCTTTGTAAAAACGGTTATTCTTTACAAGAACCCGGTTCTCAGGCAGGCAGCGGGGTAATTGCATAACACAATTAAAATGACAATTGATCGGTTGGGTTTAATTTTCACAGTTCACCCATGGTCATTACTTTATTAACGTTGTTGAGGCGGCTTATTCCACAAATCCCCCCTGAAAATCCCCCTTAGGAGGAAAAGTGGATTCTATAAAAAACAGCCTAGAGTTCACCCCTGATAATCCCACTTAGGGGAGAAAACTATAATTGAAAAAAAAATTTATTCCTTATTCCAAGACCCCTGAAAGTGATTTTTTTTACTTTAGGGTTCAGTTTTTCCCACTGAGGGGGATTCTCTGGGGGGATTAGTGAAATAAGCCGGATTATCATGGGTGAATTCTAGACTGGTTTTTATATATTCCACTTTTCCTCCTAAGGGGGATTTTTCAGGGGGGGATTTGTGGAATAAGCCGTTGAGGCAGGCAGCTAAGGTAGCTCTCCCTACAATTGAAAACCGCTTCACGGAACAGGTTCTCCGATTAACGAAACAACACCTGCGTACAGTTACAGCAGCTTTAAATGGCCATGGATCATTTAATAAACACTTCTTTTTCATAGGAGTCACAGACAGTCCGCTGTGCAGGCCCTGCATGGAGGACGACGAGACAGCAGTTCATGTGCTACTAAACTGCCCTGTGATCGCCACACACAGGGCCAGTTACTTCGGTAACCCAGGTACCCTCCTTGAGATCAGTAACACCAAGGCGCTGCTGGCCTTCCTAGGGAGCTGGGATGGATCGATTAATAGATATTCCCATCCATAAGCAAAATACGCGCATGAGTTGCGGACACCAGCCCGTATTACCTATCACCTAACGTTGTTGAACAGACAAATTTTTCAAAGCTGAGCTGAGCAGAGTTTTGAAGGATATTGCTAATCCATTGCTTTATCAAAGGATTAGCAATATCCTTCAAAACTCTCTGATTGTTATTGACAGTGTGTTACACAATTAGGGTGCTGGTAAAACCATTATGGTTGTGCTGTTTTAGGTTGAATATTTGACTAAGGTAAGCACTGTTTTCTTCGGGAATTAAAGCAAAAACTTGGCTACTGGCGCAGCCAGAGTGAAGGGAACTTCAGTCACATAAAAACTTCGAACGAAAGTAATACAATTTGTATAGAGGCAGTTATTTTTCCAAGACGAATGTTTGGATGCGCTAGGACCTATACTTGGGCCATTTTTATTTGACAGTAATTATTTATTAAATCTTCGAATTTTGATTGAAAGTGTGTTACGCAATTAAAAGTGTGGGTTTCCGCACTAAAAAAAACACTAAAAAGTCCCAACAACAAAACACTAAAAAGTATGTGTATAGACAGACTTTTTAGACTTTATACCTAGGAAGGCAATGCAAACTGCAATGCCTAATGTCTGGAGGCAGAGTACCAAAATCTTCTCCTACATACCAATAAATATATTGCCCTTCATCTTGTTGGAGTAGGTGGCGAGTGTGAGCACTATGAGTAGCAGGTCGAAACAGGGCTTGGTGAGCGAGCTGTACAGGTGTGCTACGGACTGCGTGAACACTGACACGTCTTCTGTTAGCCTGGAAGTGGGAAAGAATGATATGTTACTTTACGAATCTTGGTCTTATACAAAGAAATCGGCAGAATAAAGACACGCATGCTGTCTACTTTTTTTTTTAATCGTTGTCCCACACTATGAATTTCTCCTGTATTGTGGGTGCGTTTACAAACATTTAAACTCACATACACAAACAGCCAGACCCGGAAAAACTAATTGTAGGTCATACAAATATTTGTTCCTTGCGGGAATCGAACCCGCGATACGCAGCGCAGCAGTCAATCGCTTAACCACTGCGCCAACCGTGTCGTCACCGTGTGTTTTTAACTTAACAACAGATATTATTTGGAATCACAATGAGGGAATGGCAAATGATACATTATTTTATGAAACAGCAATGTTAAGCATTGGTAAAGAATCCAATTTTTACCAAAATCTTAAATATGTTCTACCAAGACCTTGAAGTAAAATGTTGAAATGAAATTGGATTACAAGGCCATATTGTATTCTTATCAATAAAACCTAAAGACGTGAAAGCAAAAATCTGACTCACAGGGACTGTCTAGTCCCTGTGAGTCAGATTTTAGCTTTAGTTTTTTTTTTTTTTTTTTCCACTTCGTTTGATCAAAATCATAAAGCAAAATTGTAACTTTATACATTTCACAGGAGCGAGTAAACAAGGCAGTAATCAAAGGCCGGAATAAAATACAAATAGAAAAATAAACAAACTCTTACCTATGATCAGCATTTTCAATCCTAGCATCTAAATTAGCGACCCTATAGTAAGTTTGGTTCTTGAAGTACAGGTCATACGCATGGTTGACCAGCCTGGTCCTAAAGGCGAGCGCAAGGCGACTCTCCAGGTATCTGATCATGGAGTTAATGAAGGTCGCTGGTACGGCGATACCGAACCATTGGAGGAGGAGGGCTGCGAAGCGACGCATGTCTTTTTGGACTATATGTTTCACTGAAAGGAAAAGGTTTGAATAAAGTGAGTGACGTAAAATTAACTTGTCAAATCATAAATCACTAATGAGCCACAATTATATTATTATAATAATAATAAATAACATATAATTATAATTGTGGCTGATAACAATGGTGATATTACTCCTGGAGGCAGCCATGAACTAAAAAAAGCAAAGATTGCTGCCGTTATGTTGTGAAATAATCTGCCGATCATGTATCATACATACATTCACGCCTTCTTCCCATGGGGTAGGCAGAAACTGCAGAGCATTAACAATTAATGATGTTGTAGAAAACAAAACATAATGTAACAAGTAGTTCAGTCTTTTTGAAACCTTCTCTTTTTGGTTCTATTCAACAAAAATTTAAAGCGGTAAAAATGTTCAGTTCATAAACCGTTCTTTTGCATTTGACGATAAAAGAACAATTCTGATAAATAGCGGGCCATTACTTTTAAAATTTAGTGCTGTAAGACGTTTCAAAAGTAACGGTTTCTTATTCAGTGTTGAAATACTTACTTACACACACACATTTACTTCAAACTGAAAGGTTAAAAGCAGATAAACCAAGAGAAAAACAGTAGTTCAAACAAATGCCACTCACCAATAGATCCTTCTAATGAAGCAACGTAAATAGACAAGAAGGTTCTAGTGAACAGGCACAGCGTGTGCGCAGACAACAAGGCGACCTCATGACTTCTGACTCCTGGCACCATGATCCTGGCTAGGGAGATCAGCTGTCGGAGGAACTCCAGGTTGAGACCCGGGATGTGTTCCTCCACTGATTGGGTCTCGTCTGCATCCTCCTGTGGAAGGAGCTTTAGGGTAGAAAATTATGTATCTTAAACTAATTTTAGATTTAGAATCAATAGGATGTCTCGTTTCGCCTGTCCATTATAAGAAAATGTAAAAAAAAATTTGCTCAAGACTGAGCAATATAGTATTACACGACTATAGTATAATATATATAATATAGCTTTCATGTACAAATTGATGACACTGAGAAAAAATACAGACTAGGTTTAAAGAAATAAAAAGATTATGATATCGTCTATATAAATTCAAAACGCATATTATCTGCTGCATATGAAACCGTAGTTATTCAAATTAGATAAACAAAATGAAATTAAAAATTTGTAATCCATAACATGTACACTCGAAATAATTTGCAAAACTATTGGAATCTGGTAAAACCTTAGACGAGTGCCAGAGTCATGTTGAATACATTATCGAAAGCTAATGAAACATTGCAATAAACAATAATATTAATATAACCAATCATTTCCGATAAGAAACGTAATATTATCCGCTTGTAATGGCTTAAAATAATTGTCATAGCATGGTGAATTTTAAAGACCAATTACTTGCATAAGCACATTTTGTGCCGTCAATCAACTTTAGCGTCGTAATTATATATTTATTTTAGAAGCAAATCTTGTTTTGCCAATATTATTAGACTATGTGTCATCAACATCAGTCTTGCTTAAAACTTGAACCTTCCGATATTTTTTTTCGGGAAGTCAGTAACGGTAATATTTTGTCTACACTGAAGGGTTAGATTTCAGGTCCGAAGTCAGTCCTAAAAGAAATAAAAAGATATATTTTCGGGAGTAGATTTTCTCAAGCAAGTACATTTATCATCATCATTTGCCTGAAGGAAATAATCCTCGTTTCTTATCTGACAGCCTCATTTCAAGTAGATTATTAGCTTTAACTCCATCCAGATGCGACGATCTATTTACCAATATGTTGCCTAAACCACAGATTAATTCTAAAATATGTTTATTACAACTTACAATATTCTGTTTATTGTCAGTGTCAGCGTCTCCTCTGCAAAGTGCGCACTGCTCTGCTCCACAGCGTCCGCCGCATGTGTCGCCGTTTGCTGTGCCATTGTCGACGTTGTGTAGTTTGCCATTTTTAGCGACCTAGGAAAACATATTTGTTAAATCTTGTGGCTATTTAAAAGGAGGAAATGCATAGCTTCGTGTTTTGTCTACATTCTCTTCTTCTACTTTTTCGTTTTGATGTCAAGATAGTCTTTCAATTATGTTTTCATCGTTCTAAACTTTCCGCTGTAGAAAAATCGAAAGGCTTACCTCATCTGAGAAGGGGTTATTGCATGAAGGGGTCATTGCACCTTTTACAAGTTTTAGTTTTTCTCTAAACATAAAGGCTGATGCCGTGTGCATTCCTGATTATCTACCTTGATTAACATTGTTCATTTATCAAATCACCTCCTTTATAATGTCTTATCATCACCAACTATTTTAACAGTCATTCAAATAACCTATATCTTTCATATTTTTTTTTTAATTACCAACCTTATAATTATTATTATTGTTGCACGGTGGCGTCTGTTTCTTGTCCCTGGTTCCATACACAGCACAGGCAGCTAAAGCGACTCCAACTCCAACCCCCAACGCTATCGAAGGCTGTACCCTCGATGCCTGCTCCCTAATCTTTGTCAAAATCGCAGGCATTTTCACAAAACTACTCTTCTTCTATATAACTGTGACCATTTATGCTTATCTTTAGGAGATCTATTGACTTAAAACTTAAATCACTGTGAAATATGATTGTTGGTTTGATTTAGGTCATTATTGTGATTTTTCTTCGTCCATTGTTCTGTAACAAAAAGAAAATGCATTTTAGTAATTTGGAAATATGTAGATAGAAACAAACTTAGGCCAATATCTATTACAAGCATGTGCTTGGCTTAGACATATTTCCGTCTCTATCTTGCACTTGTAGTTTGACAGTTGTGTGGCAGTGTCAGGAATAACGCTTAGCCGAATTACGTGCTGAGTATCGTTTATAGACCTCTGCCTTAGATGTTAGCAGTTTAAACTCAGTAGCCCTATATTATATTGTTGTCTGTGCTCAGTAGATAATTTCAGTTTATGCTAGAATATTCGAGTTCTGTAGCTATGAAAAGGAAAAACACGTGAGTTTGTGTATCTTTGCTCTATCATGTCTTAATAAATTCTCATATTTATTTCAAGCAATGTTAGCATGTAGGACAAAGACAACTGTAAAGGTTGCTGTAGTGGAGGCGTTTTTGTTTCGGCTTGATGTGTTCCGCATTGCTTTGATTCACGTCATCTGACGCGATTTTACATCTATACAAATAAATAAATTTCAAGTGTTTGTTTGTAATGTCAAAATAATAACTTTTTACCAAATGCTTATGAAAGAATAACTAGTAGGAACTTATAACGAAAAATCTGTTTTTTTTTTTCTGTCTGTTCCGGCTAATCTCCGAGACGGCTGAACCGATTTTGACGGGATTTTTACTGCTGGATAGCTGATGTTACAAGGAGTAACTTAGGCGTAACGAAAATATTCAGTATCGATACTACTCAGTATCGAGTACTTTTTCGATCACCTTAGAAATTGTATATAATAGCAAAAAAAAAAAACAGTAATAAACAAGTGCATACTTAGGTAGCTATTATTTTATTTAAAAAATACAAAAATGTCATTATAATTATTTCAATGAAGTACCGCGTACTTTTAATGCGAAATTAAAGTTAAATTCAGTCAGTCCCCAATCTTCTTCGATGCAGTCTGACATGAAAAGTAATTTGTCTTTCCACACCGCTATCACCGTCACCGTCGCCTCAGCCTTTCAGATGGGAGTATGGACTATGGACTGAAGTACTCAGTATTATCAAATATTTACTTGCCAAACAATATATATAATTTTGGAAAGACTGCTTTCAGAGAAACCGCTTTAATTAAGTTAGAAAGAGAACTGGTGACATTGTGTAAAATGACACGAGTAAGAAGACAAAAGTATCGAGTATGTGAAAAAGTACGATAGTCGATACGTAGTAAAGTATCGGAACTAAAGTATCGAGTAAAAAATACTAGGTATCAAAGTGAAAGTATCGATACTACTCAGGTATTGATACTTTTTGCGGATCTCTAAGGGCTCGCTGTGATGTCACGGACAGATACAGTCTTACGTTAGTTTTAGTGAGATAATAAATGTAATTAAAATCTAGTCAACATTTACATACAATGTACAGTCAGCGTCACCATGTGAGTACTCCCCTTGAAAGAAAATTTTAATACAAATGGGGTACCCAGCCCACCGTACCTAGTAACCCATTTATTAACATAACAATAACCTCTAGAAACCACACCACTTAGTATAAAAATATCAAGCAACATCATCCGCCCCGCAATTAGTAATTAACGTCAAACAATTACTGACATTTGACCCAAGGAGCGAAACTTTCCATTACATTGTTCTAATTGTTTCCTAGTATGGTGATAATTATAATTTATTGTTGTTGCCATGTCCGTCTGTCTGTCTGTTTGTCTGTACGCGGCTTAGCTCAGAGACTCTTAGTAGTAGAAATTTGGGGTATACATATTAATCACACCGACAAAGTGGTAAAATTAAATCATGAAAAAATAATAATTGTATGGTATAGCTCGCGTCACGTGACGCGAATTGTACCTCCCTTGCACGTAAAGTGGAGATGATATTTTTTTCTTCTCGTCTATAAGTGTGGAGTATCGTTGGATAGGACGTTCCATTTTCTCGATTCAGGGATTGTTTGTGTGAAATTGCTCATTTTTGTTAGAGTCAAGTGTCGGGGGGGACACTTGACTCTAACAAAAATGAGCAATTTCCTGCCAGCTAAATAGTAGATTTTTTATTAAACGAAGTTAAACGGAAAACTATCACAGAAAAGTAGGCTTTACAAGATAACGAGTAATAGTCAACCAATTTACATTTGCAGTAAGAATGTATGGGATAACATGTTTTTCATCTACAATGTTAAGTTTGTTCTTAGGTTAAAATGAAATTACAAATCGCCCCCCAAGACTCTACACAACGCCCCCATTTTTGTCCACAAGGGGGCGTTATCGCCCACTTTGGGAAAGGATGGATTAAAGTCATCCCGATTACGGAACGAACACGTGTATTTAAGAGATAATCGTTTGAGTCAGGTTTTATTTAGACAAATAATAACAAAACAACTTAAATTACATATCTATATAGCATCACGCCTGTATTCCCCGAAGGGTTAGGCAGAGGTGTACCTATAGTACACCCACATTTCGCCAGTTATGTTTTGGCCCCATGTAATAGGGGGCGAGCCTATTGCCATCAACCGGGGACAAATCCAGACCCCAGGCTGATACTTAGAAATTCCAGATGGAATAACCCAATAACACTGTGCCCAACCCGGAAATCGAATCCAGGACCTCACGCTCAGCACAGCTCGCAACGTTAATTAGTTATCCTAAATTAAGATAATAATGAGCAATGGTGTTTTATTTTTTTAGGTTCTAAGTTTTAGGGATGTTTTCTGGGTAAAAATTAATCTGTTCAGTCCGTCAGTCAGACAATAAAAAAATATTGGACACGTATTTTTTTTGCTTTATCATATATAAAAAAATACTTAGATAAAACACATTAAAGTTGGGAAGTGGGGGCTCGTTATGTCACAATTCTATCAAACTACGTATAAAATCTAGCTCAGAGTGACGTCATGTCACATTTGAAGACAATGCCTTAATTTTTTGATTACGTATAAAACGCAAAAAATACGTGTCCAATATTTTTTTATAATCTACATGACGAACAAAAAAGAATTAATAAACATCCCTTTTATAACATTGTATGGAAACACATGCGTCAAAACATCAAAACACTTGTTTACGCAAATCTTAATTATGCGAAGGTCATTGTTTGGCTAAAACTGAACAAAGTTAAATTGTTTTTTACATCATTAAGAACTTATGTAACACATTGAATTTGACATAAAAAAAACTTTTTTAGTATAAGAACAGCCGTAATTTTTATTTTGTTACTTTATAATCATTAATTATCAAATACTTACTCAAACCTCATTCTACTATGTAAATAAAAAATATTTTTATTACCATGTTTTAGTCTCGTTAAAACTCGAAAATGGCTCGACCGTCTGATTTTTGTTTTTTATTTTGTTCGCCTCAATACTGTGGGGTGGTTTAGTAAAGAAGAAAATTAGGAAAATACCAAAAAATCTTAAAAATCTAAATTTTGTCTAAAATTGGTCAACTAGTCCATAAAAAAACATCATTTCATTTCTTTTCATAGGTACCTTTTCCTTTGCTTTTGGCCTTCTGTAAAAATTGTCTAATATCTCAAGTTCTGATTAAGTTCTATTCAGTCATCATCCATCAAAATTGTTGATGAACCTAATAAAATAAATAAATAAATCATTACAGAAAGAAAGAAAAGTAAAGGGTAGTCATAAGGACTGCCGACAGAAGTGAAAACTCAAAACTTTGGAATAACTGACATTCTGGCGCAACACGTCACGAGCATGTCGCGCATTGCGGTGACGCGAACCCATAAGTTTTCCCCTACCAAAAATCGCCAAACGCGGCTAGTCTTCACTTCTAAAAAGATTATATGGGACACGCACGTAAACGGTTAAAAAAAGGATCATTAAAAACGAATAAAATTTACATTAAAAAAAAAAATAGAACAATAATAGAAGACCTGTGCGTGGGCAAAAAAGCTGCTATCTCAGAATAATGCTGCGATATTTAAAAAATTAATACCGTATCGCTGGTATTCTGATAGGGCCCGCAGTAATGCCACAGGACGTTACACCGACCCAATCTAACACAGTTAAAATAGTTAAATCATGTTACAATAGCACAATAACTGCAACAGAAAGTGAATGGCTGTTCTATGAATGCACACAAAGCGCATGCGCATCTACGCAATTGAAGCTAAACTAGCGCAATCCTGCGCATACAATACGCATCTGGGTATTGGCAAACTCGATCAATCTGCCTAGCCTTTTCCCCACTAGCCCTGCATTCCGAAGAAGGCCATAATCGCTCATAGCGCTCACATCAATAATTTACGTTCCGATTTAGATTATTACGATTATGACAACTGAGAGCTGTTTGACAGCGCTCACGGTGATATTACTATAGGATATGGTCGGCGTTATCGCAAGATGACGCATGTCATGACGTCATCTATGAGGATTCACGGGACATCGTTATCGCGCTCACGCCAATTCTGTACGCGTTTATGAACGCTCAAATCGATTACAATGCAATTCGGAACGCGGCCTATGTTGGGCTCGACTTCCAGTCCAACCGAAAGCAGCTGAATACCAGTATTTTGCATGAAATGACTGCCCTATCTTATCTCCACAACCCAGTTAGGTACTGTACTCACACACTGACTAATAGGAAAATCGTCTACTTTTTCAATGTATGTAAATAATTGTGAGCACGATGTATCTATCACATAATTCATTTATCTGTCATCATTAGTTCAGTACTTTACATAACATTATTTTTACCTATTGCGGTATAGTAATTTTATTCTAGGTACATCGTCTTTACATGTATAATTAATGTATACAAAATATTGTTAACACTAGCTTTTGCCCGCGGCTCCGCCCGCGTGGATGTCGGTTATCGCGTAAAAAAGTAGCCTATGTTCTTCTCCATATCCCAGGCTATTTCTCTGCCAAATTTCATGACGATCGGTTCAGTGGTTTAGGCGTGAAAACGTAACAGACAGACAGAGTTACTTTCATATTTATTATAATATTAGTATGGATTTCACCAATATGGTACGCTAAAATACTCTATCTACGTAACTCTGACTGTCGGTAATAAAGCTTCCGTTTTAATTTATCCCAAGAACAAACTTAACATTGTAGTTGGAAAACAAGTTTTCTCATACATTTCAACTGCAAATGTAAGATAGTACGCACAATATTGAGAGATTTACCATGTTATATTAAGACCATAGATTTCTTATAGGTGTTCCTGTAATATGGATAAAGAAATATTTTCTGTAATTTTTTCAAAATTTTACTGTCAGTAGTTTCGAAGATAATGATGAAAATTGACCATCCCATCGATGGTCAAGTTTCATCAAATAATAAAAAAAATTATCTGAAATCCTTACAATAATATTTCAAGCAAATTTTTCGCCCTTTCATTTTATATGTCAAAAACGGTACAGTTACAATATTATTTTTTCTAATTTGCCTCCAAAAGTGACCCCCATAATCAAAATTCATTTATTTACGTTACACGTCCGTGTTTGGGTCACAGAAGCTAATTTATGATGATGATGATGGGGCTCCCTTCTCCGCACTTAGACTCTCATTTGGTCCGTTGTGCGTGGTATTAGTAATATAATTTATATGTAACAAAATTCAACTTAGGGCCGGTTGTTTCAAACAGTTCGTTAACGTAACATACGGACGTCAAATATTAACGATTACATTATGATGTTTAACGTACGTCAAATACAAAGCGTTGTTTCACTGAATAAAAAATCGATCGTCAAACTTCAAATGTCGAAGAATAAATTGACGTTAACCAGTGGGTCATTGTAATCGTTATTTTTTAACGAACGTCAAGGGCATAATTTTGTGAAACAACGATTTGACGATAGTTAGCGCCATTTATGACGGATACGCGTGCGTCAAGTGTACGTGAAACAACCCGCCCTTAATCGGCCCAGTAGATTCGAAACAAATTGGCTCTGACTAAGGGAATGACAGATAGACAGACACACGAGTGACACTATGGGGTCCGTTTTAGGGTTCCGTACCCAAAGGGTAAAACGGGACCCTATTACTAAGGCTCCGCTGTCCGTCCGTCTGTCACCAGGCTGTATCTCATGAACCATGATAGTTAGACAGTTGAAATTTTCACAGATGATAGATAGATAGAATACTCTTTATTATGTACACCATACAAATTACAGATATAAGTAAATGTAGAACTGTTACATAGGGTGTCACAACAAATACAAAAAAAAACCAGAATAAAATAAATATTTTAGGGGGCTCCCATACAACAAACGTGATTTTTTTGCTCGTTTTTATAGATAATGGTACGGAATGATAATGGTCGGGAGACTCGCACTTGGCCGGTTTTTCCTTTTGAGGTACGGAAACCTAAAAAGAGCTGATTATGTATTTTAATTTAAAGTTTGATTGCAAGGCGGCTGTAACTATGTTCAAGAGAGACAATGGTGCCGATTCTCTTGTACACCGAACTAAACTAACTAAACTATCACTAAAATTCCTTACTTTTGGCTATGAGAATCTTAAAGCTATTCTGCAAACAAAATTCTCTAAATTTAAAAATAAGTTTGACACAACTAAATCGAATTTGACAATCGTGACTCCACGTGGTATTTTTTTTTTTTGGCTTCGCAACGTTGTACTTGTTTGCCTATGATTTATTTTAGAGCCGGAGGCGCACATGGGGGGCAGCCGCGACGTGTTTTTTTTATGGAATTTTTCACTTTTTGTGTGGAAAATAAAAAAAAAGATTACCTACATGTAGCGCAATAGTCGTTTAAGGGTTTCTAAAAGGGGGTCGAAATTTTCATTATTTTTGCGATAGGACGCACCATTTTGGAGATATAAGCAAAAGAAAAGAAAAAAATATATAGGGATAAACACGAAATATTTTAAGTGATACACCTATAAGTGAGTTTTCTTTTTTATTCCGAGTATATTATTTAAAAAATTAAATAATTTAAAATTACTTGATATGATGATTAATTATCAAAATTCACCGCGCTCGTGCCGCCACCCCACCGCACCGTTCGGCGTCACCGCGTCGAGGCGGGTCATTCATAGAATATGTAAATAAAGGATTTTTTCGCTTTTTTACGACATAAAGATGTTTCTCTTAAAATATTTCGTGTATGAATAGATACACCTTATATACAGTACTGGTTTTGCACCAGAAGTCGAGGTGATAGGTGTGAATTTTAGTTCATGAAAACTAATTTTATTCCACACCTTTTTAATCGCGATTAAAAATAGTCAGATTTAGTTAGAAAATCTAAATTTTAGTTTAAAAACGTCAAATTCAGAATAGCAAAATTGCCATTTTCACTAAATTTAAAAACTCAGTACTATCTTAGAGCTGTCAAACTAAAATATAGTTAAGTTGTGTCACTTTAGTCAATTTCAGAATAGGAAATGGTCGTTTGACAGGAATAAACTAAATTTTGGTGATTTTTAGTCTAGTTTAGAGAATTTTGTGACAAGAGAATCGGCACCAATATTTGTTGAATGTTTTGAAAAATTACAAAAAATATGTTTTTCAAGAGAAATAAGTAAAAAATCTATAAAGTGCTCTTTTTATGCTGTGCTCTATTTTTGTTCTACCTAAATGAAAAATACTTTATTCGTCTCTAAAAAAGTTGGCTACCTTAGTCACTTTGCAAACTGAGATAAATCTTATTGAAGTTTTTGGTAGAAAAAAGCAAAAAATTAAGATGACTTTGAACAGGTCATTTGTAGTATCTCGAAAGACACGAATAGTCCAGCAATATATATGCAAACAAAAATAAAAACTTAAGTGACATTGACTGTTAAGATTTAAATTCTCGTTTCGAAAATTCTAGTGGAATTATTTATTTTGTGTTATGTGAAGGACTTTGTTAATTTAATGACAAAATTATTTAATTTAGAAGCTTTGTTATAAAAGTCACAGCAGAACGGAATATTAATTGAGTTACAACATCATTCAGTATTTATATTAGTGTATAGCTATTTTGATTTTATGTATATATTTTTTTCTCTTCTACTCCTACACACGTTGTCTACATCTCTATATCTACTTTCCTATCGCAATTATGCTGGAAGCAGGGACCGATGTCGATACTCGAAGAATACCGATATTTTTAAGAAAATACCGATAACAGTATCGACATCTGTCATAAATACTGGTATTTTATATCAGTAATTTGAGTATCGGTATAGAATATCGATAATTATATCGATACTCAGTACTGATATCTGTCATGTCTGTCACAGAATCTTTATTGATGATTCAAGTAAATACATATTTTTTACAGTCGCGAATCATATTTTGATCAAGATACAACCTGACGCTCACCTGCAAATTGCAAAAAACGCAAGAAAATGTAATAATAACGGTATTATATATAGATATAATACCGTTATTATTAAATTTTCTTGCGTTTTTTGCAATTTGCTATAATTTATATATAGATATAATACCGTTATTATTAAATTTTCTTGCGTTTAAGATATAACCTGACGCTGACCTGCAAATGGTTTGCATTTTGCAGGTCAGCGTCAGGTTATATCTTGATCAAAATATGATTCGCAACTGTAAAAAAATATGTATTTACTTAAGAATCATCAATAAAGATTCTGTGACGTTACATTGTAGCCTAAAATATCGCTGTAAATACCGGTATTTGGGTATAGACCCAAATAACGGTATTTAAAGCGATATTTTAGTATCATGTATCCAAATTATATCGGTATTCAGTCCCTGGCTAGAAGAGATTTCATTAGAAATAAGCATCACCTTTGTACGTAGTTTTCTGTTCCTTTCTTGTCTGTTTATGTGTATCCATATCCATACTAATATTATAAATGTGAAAGTAACGCTGTCTGTCTGTTGGTCTGTCTGTCTGTCTGTCTGTGTGTTACGTTTTCACGCTTAAACCGCTGAACCGATCGTCATGAAATTTGGCAGAGATATAGCCTGGGATATGGAGAAGGACATAGGCTACTTTTTTACGCGATAACCGACATCCACGCGGGCGGAGCCGCGGCTAAAAGCTAGTGTTACATAAATAGTTAAATAAATAGGAGCAGTAGTGGCCCCGTGGTATCGGCCCCGACTAACGAATTATATGTAGTTCGAACCCAGGCAGGCACGTTGTGTATTTAATTTCATCACCACTGCTCTCAAAACGGTGAAGGACAAGATCGTGAGACATCGTCATGACCAAGAACCAAAAATTCGAAGACATGTGACATCTACCAACCCGCACTGGTTCCGCGTGGTGGATTCTCAAACTCACACTCAAAGCATTTATTTCAAATAAACCAATTACAGGCACTTTTGGATTGTCTAGGGGTCGGTCAGTCAGAAAGATGAAGCTAGTTGCCCATTCCAAAGCGTAGTAGGATCCTATGGAGAATAACGATTAAGAAACTCCACGAACACTCTTTAAAAACAAAATATTGTTACAAAATATGGGTTACATCATACATGTTGAAGTTATACATGTGAGAACAATGTAAAAAGACGTGCACGTTAGAAGCGTCCGTAATAAAAACAATTCAAAAATTAAAATAAATTAAAATAACCCGTGGCAGCTAAGAGATGACCAGTCCCAACTGACGGCGCCCGTTCACGAACATGACGCATGGATCAGCACCATTTAGCTCAACCATTTTGAAGAAAACTTAATGATCCAACACACACGCCACCACCAGCGAGACATTTCAGTGAGCATGACATACTCTCAGCCGCCAGGGCACATTCAAGTCAATGAAAGACATATAAACCCGATAAATGGTACCTCTATAGTACTCACACCTGTGCTATGCAATTATATAATATAGGAGATTGAGTTTATACAATGCAAAGATTGTCTTACAATCTTCAGCAGCTCCAATAATATTTTCAAATGCTAATCAATTAGTTTATGCGCCCTTATGGAGCAGGACCAGCATTGAGCCAAGCACTTTTGTCAGCGATGTAATCCTCCAACTTAAAATATGCTTGGCTGCATAGTGTGCGTTTTATACAAGATTTGAATTTTGTTTCATTCAACTGGAGTATGATTGATTGAGATTATGGCCCCACTCCCTCTCACCGAGAGGAGCCCGGTGTCCCAGCAGTTGAAATATTATAAGGCTGACTATGTATGTTATGTTTAATCAACGGGATTGTAAAGATGACCTCATCGCAAATTCACAAGGAATATTCGCGAACATAAGACGCGACGATTTTTGTAAGGACATGGTCACATTAGATAGTTATTTTTTTTTACAGAATGTTGAGAACATTCTCACAAAAACAGAAGCAAGGTGAGTTAAAAAATCTTGATAGCTTTAACTACGGCCTTATAAAAGGTTATTTATGAAGCTGAGATATGATTGCAAAATTTGTAGTCGACAAACTTATGAAAAAACATCATTAGCGATGAGGAGGGAGAACAAAACTTTTTTGATGGTCGTAGCAACAAATCTATACAAACAAATAAATAAAATTGATGTGTCTGTTTGTAATGTCGAAATAACAGTTTTTTACAAAATGCATATGTAAGTATATACGGTACTTATAACTGTCTGTCTGTCTGTTTGTTCCGGCTATTCTCCGAAACGGCTGGACCGATTTTACGGGACATTCACTGGCAGATAGCTGATCGAGATGGTTAAAAGAAACTCACACTAGGGCCTCTGAAAAAAATCATAGGCAAACAAGTACAACGCTGTGAAGCCAAAAGAAAAAAAAAATACCACGTCACGATTGTCAAATTCGATTTAGTTGTGTCAAACTTATTTTTAAATTTAGAGAATTTTGTTTGCAGAATAGCTTTAAGATTCTCATAGCCAAAAGTAAGGAATTTTAGTGATAGTTTAGTTAGTTTAGTTCGGTGTACAAGAGAATCGGCACCATTGAACCTTTTCATATTAACTGAACTAACTATAAAGCAGGTCTTATGTTATTTACTTTTTTTAAATGACCATTATTTTCACCGTAAAACGAAATTACCTAAATTATCGGCGCCTTGAAGCCTTTTCCCTGCCGCCCTGTCTCGCTTGCTCGCGTGACCGGTAGCAATAGTGTGCGAGCGAGATACAGAGTGAGGTGGCGCTGAGGTTGTATAGACTCTTAAGCATGAAATGGCAGTTTGAGTAATTCATCCTTTGGTATTCTTCGTCGATTCGTTGAGCTCCTTAAGTTCTGAGTTGAATTGCACAATTACTGACAGATGCGTGCACTGACTGGACTGACCCACTCAATATGTGTGGTTCTTTCCTCAAAAGACCATCTCAGACACTAATCTACATGGTCTTCACATGATCTGACCAAGATTATGTCTGGACTTTATAAGAGACTGTGATCTGAGTATGTTTCGACCTTTCTCCTCAGAGTAGTCAGATAGGAAAAGCCAACTTCATCTAGCGCTTTTTAAAATCACACTTGTCTAGCGGAATCAAGAGCTTTTTAGGGTGGAGTTAGCGCA
The DNA here is from genome assembly GCA_947523025.1 of Dryobota labecula. NCBI lineage: Eukaryota > Metazoa > Arthropoda > Insecta > Lepidoptera > Noctuidae > Dryobota > Dryobota labecula. Next base: position 2,404,707 of record OX383308.1, on the reverse strand, counting down.
CAACACTCGAATTGACCTGGCAGCACTGGTTTTGTCCCATAATATGAAAGAAAAAAATTGGATCTTTTACTATTTTTAGCAAGACCAACCTGCAGACGTAGTACAAAATGACCGCTGCAAGCCATTACCTCACGACGCAATGCCACAAGACCGCAACCAAATGACATAAGAGGTCGTTGCTGATGGTTGTGTAACGTTCATCTCAGTAATCGATTACGTAGTGGTTAGGTTGTGTTAAATGGACATTCTGATGGATAAAGATGAATGCAGGCTTGGTGGGAAGACACTGCGTTTCACTGCGTTTATGGGTCATAGTTTTTTTAGTCACTGGGTTGTAGAGGTCAGGTAGGCAGTCACTCCATGTGTCCGTGGCATTACAGCGGGCCCTATCAGAATTCCAGCGCTGCGGTATTTTATTATGCTGAGATAGGAGCCTTTTTGGCTTCGCACAGGTCTTCTTTATTTTTGTTTTAATGTTCTTTATTTATTGTTTTCATGATTTTGTTTGTTTTAATGTTCTTTTTTCATTGTTGTATTTCCTTTGCGTGTCCAAAATTAAATATTTATCTTTCATACTTTTAAAATATTGGTATTCAGCTGCATCAGGTTAGACTGAAAACCGATCCCAACGTAGTTGGGAAAAGGGTAGATAGATGATGATGAGTTTATGATGAACGAATTGCAGAATTTGTCCTCAACCATGAGAGAGGTACCCTTAATGTCCTCGAAAGAGACAAAACACAATAACAAGTCTTATTTCTGTTGTAGTGACATAAGTGCCTAGACAAAAGCAATACATTCTTGTTACTATGAAAGCCTTTAACCCTTGCTCTACTTAATGAAAACAGAGTAACTATTTCCTTGAAGCCATAAACAATATAATGACGTTCCGGAAAGAGGCTTTTATGAAACGGAAGATTGATAACAAGACGAATTAACTAGATGGTAAGACTCATATAAGAATTAATAAACTATGTAAAAAAAAACGACCAAGTGCAAATCGGATTCGGACATGAAGGCTTCCGTATAAAATAAAATAGAACCTTATTAAAAAAAAAAAAAAACAACAAGTGCTATAGCAGTTTCTTGTATACTTCCCTTAGTTTTATCCCTTTAATCTTATCCTATCCTATCCTATTCCCTTAATGTTTAATTTTATTATTCGTTGTTATAGCGGGCATAGTATTAAATACTCTGTGAAAATTTCAAGTGTCTAACTATTACGGTTTAAAAGATACAGTCCTGTGACAGATGGACAGCGGATCCTTAGGGCCGGTTTTTTGATCCCTGGTTAAGTCGACCAATGGTTAGAAATTGCAACAAATGGTTAAAATCCTAAAAATTCTGGTTTTTGATCCCTTGTTAACACGACAAGTGGTTAAATATGTAACCATTGGTCAAAATATTTAACCACGGCTCCATCAAGGGTTTAGCAAGATGGCGGATAATTAACTCTGTCGCAACCGGCTGTTTCCTGTGATTTTGTTTTAATTGAATGTGTGTTTGAGTGTTTCCAGTTTAAATTAGTGTCCATGGCAATGGCAACATTGTTAACAACAGTTAATTCTAACCATCGTTCAAATGTGGATCAAAAAACGTAAACCTGAGTTAACAATTGGTTACAGTCTTAACTATGGTCAGTTTAACAAATGGTTAGCTTGACTATTACTAGGGATCAAAAAACCGGCCCTTAGTAATATAAACCCGTTGGCACCCCTTGGGTATGGAATCCTAAAAACTAATTTCAGCATTTTCACTTTGAGTAATTATATAAGAAAGAGTGCAGATTGTTTCGGAATTGTGTTTTGTGCTTTGTGACCTTTCTAAAAACTGCAGGATAATTTATCGAATAATCTATAGACTCAAGATTTTTATTTACCTTGTACCTTTTTAATCATGTTTAATCTTGAATATTGAAACATCCAAGTGATTTGATAACCTTATTATATGAATAAGGAAGTGTTAAAATGTAATTAATTTGAATACACAATCACCCAAGACCCGTCCTAACCTTTGGATAATAAATAAGTGAACCTGTTATTATAACCAACCCACATACATAACTTAAACACGTTTCACCTGCCACACTTCTTACATTCAATCATGACACACTCAAACAATCATCTTACAACATCATTGTTGTAAAAATACAACAGGTCCTAAGCACACTCCTGGCGGCACTCTTCACGTGTTTACTCTACTCGGTACTAGAACCTTGACCCTGACGTGACTCAGTTACACTGCAGACAATACTTGGCACCGACCTCTGCCTCCAATAAGGATTTAAATAGGAAAAACAATGAAATAAGCGAGAGGACACAACGTCAATTTGTGATAAACACTGTCAGATGCCTTTGTTAGATCGAAGTAATTATTCATCACGTGTATATTCTTTGAATACTTCATACAGAATATTATTAAAATATTACTGTATTTTGCATTGGTCTGTAATCTGCTGACCTCAATAATTGGCTACAAAGATCAGTAAGCACGAAGATTAAAATAATCGATGTATATTTTTGTACAATAACAATGAGAATCTACAATATGAATAAGTATTTTGCATTTCAAATTCTAAATTGAACTCTGTTTTAATTACCAATCAAATAGCATTATTACGCGGTTAATTTGAATTCTTAATAGAATTCAATTTTTGTATTAATTGATGTTGTAGAATAATTATTCTACAAAATCAATTAAGAGGCCGTGCACGAAATCGACTGATTTTGATCAATTTTGTTCATTGTTTGTGAGAAACGGAAAAATAATTTAAACAAAATTATTTGAGATTTGAAAAGTCGTGTTCTTTGTTTTGCATGTGGCTGAAAGGGGTTTTTCAAATAAATTAAGTATTCACGGTAAATCACTAATATTTGCAACAAGTTTTCCGAAAAATTACGCGAGACTGACATTTGATCATCATTCTACAAGAAACTACTTTTGATTTTGAACATTAAAAAATATCATCAACATCATTATATGGTCTACGTGCATGTGGCGGAACCACTTTTTTCAACTTCCATACAAAATATAGCAGAAAAATAATATTGAAAAAACCTTTTTTTGTTTTAAACCTCGTCAGTAATATATATTTTTCCTATTATTTAGCAAATCATATCAAGAAATTTAAAAATCACAAATTAGTCTTCAGCTATCCTTGAAATATTATTAAATTTTTTTTTAATGATTATACAATATCTTCATTAAGTAAATCAATGGCAAAATAAACTATATTTTGGAGAGCACAAAAATGATGAAACTATTAAAAGCATCTGTGACTGACACGAATGGTTTAGCACCATGAAAACTGTACTTTTATAGTTACACAGACTTAATGTTTCGATTATTTCAAGTTTTCTCACAATTAGATAAGAAATTGCCAAAAGAGAGTTTTTTTCGTGCACGGACCCTTAATACAAAGTTTTTGAATTTGGACCTTGGAGCCATCATTATAAACCTATGGTTGACAAAATTTTAGTTTACAACCGACTTTTCTATATACATTTAATTCACAAACAACTTCTTACGCATTTTATAAACACTCGCTTAACAAACATTTATTTAGCAAATGCTTCTCTTTACAAATGTTTTGCATGATATTTAATAATTTATACATTTTTCATTTAATATTTAGATTCTTTTGGGAAAATCACATTTATACTAAATATAATTTTATAATAAATTTTCTAAACATTGACAAAGTGATCACGACAGTTTTTTTCTGTAATATATTCTAGTTGTTTATAACGTAGGCGGTTGCAGTCATAACCTAACCTAACCTATTTTTGCTAGTAAAAATATTTAACCTAATACCTACTTCGGTTCTGGGTAACAATCTTTAACAAGCCATTTGCAATTCTAATTATCTGTAACTACTGATAATATAATTTTAGTTGATTTATTAATTAAAATTACCCTTTTACCTATTTAATGAGTTTATTTTTTAGGAAATTGCTTACTATTATTAAACGTTGTTTTATGAGATAATATGAATAATAAAAAATGCATTATTTCTCAAATAATACGTTATCAAAAAAAAAAAAAACGGGTAATTATTTTCTTGAGTGAACTATGTATGTGGCAAACTTGTTGGTGTATAATGATGAAATGACAAATCATGTTATTGCCAATCGTTACTTGTGAAATGAAAATTTGTTAATTAATTTTCGGTGAAATGACAGGACACCAAAAACACAACACAATATTTCTTTGCAACAATGTTGCAAGTTAAGGTGGTTTATGAGTAAACATTGCGAAGTCAATAAACAATTATACAATATGCAAATGATATGAACTTAACACATACAATAAACATATTATTATAATTCAAACCATAATGTATTCATAGTTATTTTAACTACCTAATAATTTATCATTTACGAAAAAAATATATGTTTGAACAGTTGTATGTTTTTTTTTTTAACTTAATTTTTCTACAAAAACGCAAGCCCACTTTGGTTACGGTTTATATTTTGACCTATTGTTGCAGCATCTTTGCGTAACACTTCATCATATCTACCATAATCACCTATAAAAATCCTTATCCATTGGTTTCTTAGTTTCATCTATTTTATGAATATATACATATTGTACATAGTATTTCTTTATTAACTTTCAAAAGCCTATACCCATTGAAATGAGGACAAACAGAGCCAAGAAACAAACTGTCATTATAAACTACATTCATACGTAGAAAGGAAAGGAAAA